>JAVKPL010010795.1:0-47771 GCA_032173675.1 Gastrolobium villosum
GATCTAAAAATGCATCACTATCTACCTTGAATGATGAAAAAATTTTTTTTTTTTTTGTAAAAATATTATTTGTTTCTAATGGTTGTTGTTTAGAGGTATATGTGGCTACTTCTTCCAATAAAAAACCTCGTCTTCATATAGAATATACTTTTATATTCATTATGTTTTTATTAGATTTTTTTTTTTTGCTTTTGAAATACATTTTTAAGTCCCTAACAAAAAAATACAATTTTATCAGTTAGACGAAAATCCCTATATATAAAAAAAAGTTCGAGGTCAATAGGAAATTCATAAATATTCGTTTTCAATGTATTAGCTAAAATAGTGGTATCATGTTAGAGAATTATAAAATCCTTCAATAATACATCCATCTTGTCTGGAATGTTCCCAAATAAAAGCGTTTTATATTTTATCAGTTAGCTAACCTAGTATATAAATATTTATTTATATTTTTTATACTACTTGTAATAACATCAATTTATATATAATTATAAATAATGATATATTGAATTTATGTATATTTAAAAAAAAAGCTCAAACTTTATTCACTCTTGTTTGTGTGAATATATTTTTCAATGTATTTTATTTTTGCTACTTATGTATAAGGATAGAAATAAAACTTAGCCTACCTTCTCTCACTTTAAAAAAAAAATGCTTAGCTAAGGTTTCCATATGGAAATTTATTTTTTGTGGAATTCTGGCCATTGCATTCTTTTTGCTAACAGGCTAAGACAGGCTTCACACAGGCTTTTATTTTTTGTAAATAAACTAGACCACAGGCCAATATTATATTCGTGACATAACCGGTAAGGCCAAACACGTTCGAAATCGTGGAGAAAGCTCGGCTCGGCTCGAGCCGTCGCCTAGAAATGAGGTAATTAGATTGGCCATTGGGATTATGGTGTCAAAAAAAATACATTAGGAAAAGGGCCATTGTGATTATATTTATGCTTTTGTTTATTTTTATTTTTTTAATTGTTAGATGGGCCGAATTTAAGGGACTAATAATTAGCTTAGCGGAATGATATTTAATATTTTTTGTTATAAAAAATAAATTAACGAAATAGTAGCTAATATGCTGCTGATATTGATTTGCAACCATTATCAACAAGAGCACACTTTCATGAATATACCCAAGTCACAAGTCCTTGAGGATGAAGATAATTGGAATTGTTTAGCCAAAAGCAGATGAAGATAGCTGGCACACATATTGTTAATTATTATATGGGTTTTCATATTGATTCTGTCTTGTTGGCACAAAATTTCTTACACACATAACAATTTTGTTAGACCCACACATTAAAACAAAAAAGATTTAAAAATTGATACCTGCAAAATAAATCTCTATAACATTACACAATCAATTTTTTGCGAGTAACTTGTATAAAATGTTATTATATTGTACCTAATCAAATTTTCTCTCTTGTTGGCATTTACTTTTCCTAAACAATTTTGTTTTGCACATTAAAACATTCACATTTGAAAATCATATACCTGCGTGAATTGTGATTAAGATAAAATTCCCTTTGCTTTGCTGGAGTTTTTAACAAATGTCAAATGAAGTGCATAAGTTAAATTTTTTTTAAAAAAATAAGTGGCGTTTTACTGAAATAGGTTTTGAAAAAATATCACATGAAAACTCATAAAAATGGAGAAAGGAGAGAAAAAATAAAATAAAAGATAAAGTATAATTTTATTTTTTAACATTCAACTATTGCATAAGTTATTATTTTGTTTTAAATTCATAAGTGACGTTTTATACATTTTTTGTATAACTAATATCATATAATTTAATAATAAAATTATTTATAGACACGTCGCCAAAACAAACCCCCCACTCTATGCCATTGGGTGCTGCCTGCGGCAACTATATGCAACGCAACAAGAACATAGATTATAACACATGCTTGTACATATTTCATAGGTCCCGCAGAACATCACATGTTAGGTGAAGCATCATATATTTGTATGTTTACGATCTGATGCAGACTTGTGAGGCCCTCATATTCTAAACAAAACCGAAAGAAATACCAATAACCACGTAAAGGATTAAGCTTTTACAGCATGTAAGAAAAGAATCTATCTGCCTAGACCCTCGAGTGGGTTTTATACAAATTTTAAGTACCAAAAAATATTTTATACTAATGTTATAACAACTCATTTAGAATAGTATATAGAAATATATGTATATCTCTTTGTATTTTTTTCTTTTAAATTATATAATAAACTCTCCGCTATGTAGTTAAAACACACACGGATTACTTATAAATTTCCTTGTTCTTGATATTAAACAATACTAATCACTTGTAACAACTCATTTAAAATTAAAAGTGGAAATGGGGGCTGAAGCTTTAACATTGATAAAAAAAAGTAGAAGGCAAAACAAAGCTGGCCATTTTGCCAAAAAGGAATACATTCTCACACACACCATTAAAGTGCTAAAAGTGGAAATGGGAGGTATTTGAAGCTTTAACATTGATATAAAAAAAAGTAAGAAGGCAAAACAAAGCTCCAATTTCATGCCAAAAAGGAAGTTACATTGTCACCCCCCACATACACACTAAAATAAATAGCAAATCAAAATTTATAAAATATTGACATATTTACTTTTATAAAATACCCACATAAATGCAGCTGTGATAGGAACTGTGTCCTATACACTACATTTTTGTCTGAACTCTTTTGGACATACTTGGTCACATTACTCTTTTGTATTAATATATTCAACAATTTTAAATTTTAAAGTTAATTTAATAATTCATTTTCAACTACTTTTATTTCATGTTAAATCTAAGTCTAATACTGGTCTAGTCTACTACTACCAGTTTTTTTTGGCATTAGCTTTGAATTTTGAACAATAATCACATGATATTTTCAGAGGGAGTGGCATTTTAATTCATGAGGAAAGTGAAAGGGAAACTCTGTCCCTCTCTGGAATCTAAACCAGATAAAGGTGAAACCCCACGAAAGCATCAAACTAAAAATTTGTTCTTCTTCTTCATCAGTGCGCATTTATTGAGAGCCAAACACTAGTACAAAACCCTCTCTCTCTCTCTCTCTCTCACCACGCACACTCACACGCCCATGCTTACCCACCAGTCTTTCTGAAAAGTCTTAAAACCTATTATTATTAGAGAATGGTGTTCCCAAAATGAGTTAACATAGACTCTTCTTGTACCTTCATGCCCTTTAATGTGTTCAACTTTCTTCTCTTCCAACTCCACTATGCTCTGCGGGCTTGCTTCCTTGTTGGGATTGTTGGCTTTTCTTGGAATGGAGCTTCCTGTCATAATGGCTGGTTAGTTCATTGAAAAGTTCTTACCTTTCTTAGCTCTGCTTCAATGTCTTCTATACCCATGTGCCTTTTTATTTTATTTTTTATTCTGAGACTGAGTAGACAAACTAGTGCATTGATTTGAAATTGTAATGGGTATTTAATAATGTGAATATGAAGTATGAAACTTGCTCTATCTTATATTCTTGACGCATTTACACAATCGTGATAATTGGTGATTGCTCACTCCTACTTTGCTTTCATGTCATGACCTAATCAAGTCATTATTGCCCTTTGTTTGGGAAACAAAAATAGGAGAGAAGGAAAGTGAAAGGATTGACAAGTGTCAATGAATCTAAAACATGTTACATGCATTGTCAATAATTACTAACATTTCTCTCAATTTCTTTCCCTTTTTTATTTTATTTTATTTTTGCCAAAACAAAGTTGCATGAACGCTGGAAAAATTATCTTAATGGATTTGTCGTCATAATGAAAGCTTCTACCACTAGAATGGTTGCAGAAAAATTATCTTAATGGATTTGTCGTCATAATGAAAGCTTCTACCACTAGAATGGTTGCAGAAATCAATATAGGAATGTTTAAATGAACTCCAGATTTAAACCGTCGCAAAATTATAGCTACTACTCTAGGTGTGTTGATAGTGGTCCCTGGGTTACCATCTCAAGAGTAGAGTAACATCTGACTGCATTCAATCTAGACTAGTAATTAATTACATAAGCCTACCCTTGCGCATTTTACATTCTCTGTTGTACTTTTTTACTGGTATAAACTACATAAAATGGAAGTGTTCAGACTTGTGATGAAATTTAAGGCATGTTATTAGAGATACAAAATCATTCACGAGCCTTCACTTAATAGTTTAAGCTTTTAAGGGAGTTGGTTCATGATCAAATAGTCAAGAGTTTGATCTTTGTTGCCCCCATAATTGTAATTAATTTATAATTTCAGAGCAAGGTTTTACTGGGCTTGTATTTTGTCCATGCTTTGAGTTCAAAGGGTTTTTGCTGGAAGGGGTATGTTGGGAATATAAACCATTTCTGGGCCTGCACTTGACATATTAGTATTTTTGGAACCTTGACACATAACACTCTCTCTTAGTTTGCTCCTCTGAAGGATAATATGTAAATTTAAGAACTTGTTGCATTCTGGTTATGACAATGCTCTGAAGTAAAAATATAATCTATAAAGCAACACCCGGACCATGTTTATTTCAATATTATATGCTAACTTCTCATGCGTTTTCTCCTGTGTTAGAGTGGTAATATCAAAATATATGCTTTGCACAAAAAAGATGTATGGCTCTGAACATCAGGCTTAGAGCTTTCATTGAAAACCTAATCATTTGATTCATTTCATTAAGCCATATGCTCTTCCCCAATATTTTATCCGAGTGAAATTATGGCTTGGTTAGGGAGCCAAAAGCTTTCATGTTGCACATATTGTGACTGGAAACAGTAAAGGTAATCAAAGAAGGATGTATTCAAAACTAATACAGCAAGATGGTTTATAGGCTTATAGCTTTATCTCGTACGTCCTGAATACTGTCACAGAATCAGTATATATTTAGAGAACTGCAGCTGCATATTGACCTTATGGGAGTTAACAAAACTGGTTAATCTTTTAAAATGTACTGATACTACTAAACTGTTGGCATTGCAGGTGAAGGATAATAAATGTGATTTAGCATCTAATACTGCTGCCCCTTCTTTTGCAGATTGCCCTTTGAATTTTACTGTTTCAAATTTTACTCTGGCATCCTCTATATGCTCAAACCAAGGTGACAGGGGAAATTGTTGCCGCTACATTAATGCTAACATTGCAATTTCAGTTGCTCGTTTTGCTAATGCAACAAGCAAGCTAGGGGTCCCTGCAGATGCCTCTGACATCTGCCTCCAATCCGTATATCAGACTTTACAACTTTATGGAGTTGCACAAAATGCAACAGTTTTTTGTGGTTTTGGGACAAAAATTCTTGTTAATTATGAATGCAAGGGCCGAACTAGTGTCGTGCATATGCTTCAATCTCCCAGATTTACAGAGGTCACAGAAAATTGCAAAGTGCCACTTGCAGAAGAAAGTAAATGTAAGAAATGCTTAAATGCCGGCATTGTTTATCTGCATCATCTAGGAATTGAAGATAATATAACACTGAGTACTTGTCGTGATGCCACTTTTGCTGCACTAGCAAGCCAAGTTGATGAGAAATCTACTATTGACATTGCAAGTTGTTTCTTTGGGGTTCAAGGACTTCTCCGGCCTCCTGGTAAGAACAGTTTTAGATTAAAAGTTTTAACGATAATTATTGTGATGTTCTCTCTCGTCAGTTCCCTCGTGTGCAAGAGTTCATACATGTATTAATGCTACTACGTACATAGTTATATATGTATGTGATAAGATGTGAAGCTAATAAGATTGGGTGAGATCTCTAGTTTAGAATGTTATAGATCCTTCTCATAATAGCTTCTCACCAAATAAGCGATGGTTGCACAAATCCCATTCCACGGGTATGTCAAGGCATGAATGGAAAACAGTATTCAAAATTCATTCTAAAGCTTAATTATGCTTGGAAAACGGGATAAAGGCGAGTTCTATCCATATTTGTGTGCCAAATGACTGATCTTTTATTTTCTTTTTTCCCATCAAATATTTATTTAAAGTATACAATGAAGACTCTGTATTGTTACTGATAGAGTAAAACTTAACCGATCACATTTTTGCAACTGTGATGCTAGTTTCAGAGTCATCCCCATCCTTGCCTACTCCTGAGGCTTCTCCAAGTCCACATGTTGCTGATAGTCCAAGTCAACTATTGTTAGGTGTACCTTTTAAGGAAAACCATCATTCATATCACCTGACATTAGTTCCAGGTATTGCTATTGCAGTCACAGCTGTTGCTATTATGACGCTCATAGTCTTGATAGTTCTAATTCGCCAGAAAAGCAGAGAGCTAGATGAGCCTGATAATTTTGGTAAACCCTGTTCGAAAACCTTACCTCCTTGTTCAACATGGAAATTTCAGGAAGGTGAGGTTATGGTTTATCTCTTTTGTTCTGTTTATTTTATTTCTTATTATGACATGTGAAAACCAGCGCTTTATTTATTAATTTTTTTCTTGGATCTTTTGCTTCGTTTTTTTGGTGGGGTGGGGGGTGGGGTGGGGGGGTTATGCAGGTTCATCAATGTTCCGAAAATTCAACTACAGGGAGATAAAGAAGGCAACAGAGGATTTTAGCACCATCATTGGCCAAGGGGGATTTGGAACAGTGTATAAAGCTCATTTTAGTGATGGCCTGGTGGCAGCAGTAAAGCGGATGAACAGAATCTCTGAGCAGGGGGAGGATGAGTTCTGCAGAGAAATTGAGCTTCTTGCTCGGCTGCACCATCGTCATCTTGTTGCTTTAAGAGGCTTTTGCATTAAAAAGCATGAGAGGTATCTGTTTCCATGTGCTTACTTATGTTCTTCAACATCATATGCCAGCAAATCAAACTCTTCTACATGTCTGATGGCAGGTTTCTGCTGTATGAGTACATGGGAAATGGAAGCTTAAAAGACCATCTTCATTGTATGCCTTTCAATATCTATACATTGTTATCAATACCATAGGATATTATTTGGTCTGATTGCAAATGGAACCTCAATCTCCCTCTCTCATGTGCATTTTTCCTTGTTCATGTGGATCTTGTGTGCTTTTCTGCATCTTTTTCTAACTCACAGCACCTTCAGCCATACTGTACATGACAATAATACATATTATGCAACAAAATAATAACATCAAAGTAGTGCAGAAAAGATCGCTGTGTTAGCTTGTTTCCCCTATTAACCCCTTATTCTCATTTTGATAAATTTTGTTGATTTGTACAGCCCCTGGTAAAACACCTTTAAGTTGGGGAACTAGAATCCAAATTGCCATTGACGTGGCTAATGCCCTGGTATTTTCTCTAACTATGATTGATTGCTTTAGTTTCAAGCTTTTTCAGAATTGACTGGCTGACAGCTTTTAATACTTTCACTTTTATTTTTATTTATTTTTTAATAACTTTATGGATTTTATTTTCAGTCTCATTTTATCTCACGTGCAGGAATACCTTCATTTCTATTGTGATCCTCCTCTGTGTCACAGAGACATCAAGTCTAGCAACACTTTATTGGATGAGAACTTTGTTGCTAAGGTTGGATGCTTCTCTGATTGTATATCATCATTTCACTTGTTAATATTCATTGTCTTTTTGTAGTCAGATAGTTCAAGACAGCGCTAAATTTATATGTTATACATGGATAGTGCAAATTTAAACTGTCCCATTAGATGCTGTCAAGTGTTAACTAATTTATTTTTCACATGTTACACCATTTCATAGATAGCTGATTTTGGCCTTGCACAAGCTTCAAAAGATGGTTCGATAAGCTTTGAACCTGTAAACACTGAAATTCGGGGAACTCCAGGTATAAAGTTCTTTTCTTCTTAATTGTATTTCAGTTAGCTGATTCTGGCCTTGTAAATGCTTCAAAAGATGGTTCTATATCTGGGGAACTCCAGGTACAAACCTTAAATCATTGATACTACTGAATTCTGGATGTTAATTGCATTCCAGGTTATATGGATCCTGAATATGTTGTTACTCAAGAGCTCACTGAGAAAAGCGATATATACAGTTTTGGGGTGTTACTACTGGAAATTGTGACAGGAAGACGAGCTATTCAAGATAATAAGAATTTGGTAGAATGGGCCCAACCATACATGGAATCAGAAACAAGACTATTGGAGCTAGTAGATCCCAATGTGAGGGAGTCTTTTGACTTGGATCAGCTCCAAACAGTAATTTCTATAGTAGGATGGTGCACCCAAAGAGAAGGAAGAGCAAGGCCTTCAATAAAACAGGTCCTTAGGCTTCTTTATGAGACATCAGAACCAATGCACAGTGAGTTTCTACAAGCTGTTGAAGAATGTCAGGGAAATCAGCAGAGAGGCAGAAGAAGCAAAGGGAAAATGCTCAGAAACGAAGCAATTTTTAACAGCGGGGATGGAAGATATCTTGCTTCATCTTCAAGTACATCTCGTTCATATTGCAGTAGAAGCTTTTTGCTTGAGAATGGCTCTCCAGAGTCCCCGTCAAATATATTCTCAGTCTGAAACATTCATTAGGTTCTTCAAGTTTAATGGAGTTTCTCATTTACTTACTGACTTCAACTTTGTGGATTTGTTAGAAGTAGGAAAACTCTTATTAAAGCGTCCATATGTTAAAGTCTTGGGAGAGATTAGAATATAGTAGTTTCTTTGCTTCTATCATCCGCATTGGCTTGCAGTTGCAAATAGTTTAACTAAAGAAACATGAGCAATTTTTAATTGTTAATCGATATTACCACTTTTTAGGAAATTGTTTCAAGATTACCTTTTAAATCTACAATGCCCTGTAACTGAGGCTTTTTCATTGACAAATTTCAATTCTATAGGCATGCATGCAGTTTCTTCTTTGCTAGGCGTGTTTCCGAAGGGTAAGCTCCAGGTACAGGTGTAACTGTATGAGAAGCTGCAAACTTGCAAATAACTTTGTTTACTAACGGGGTGTATTGGATTGAGATTTTAATCGATTGTTTTTGGATAAAAAAATTCATTGCTATTAAATTAGAATTTTAAAGAATTGGAAAAAAGTTACTTGCTATTCGATTAAGATTTTAAAAGATTACTCTAGAGTTCGTCCAAATGCGGTGGTATTCAATCATACTTTTAAACAAAGGAAATCTCCTTAAGAAAATTTAACGATTTTAGTAGGTTTTTTATTAGTGTGGATTTTGAGACTTTTTAGTGAGAAGTATAAACAAGATGCCTTTATCATAATCTCACTCTAATTATTTTTAGGATTTTTTGAGATTTCTCTATTGCAGTGTTTCTTCTTCCTTTGACGGGTCGACTTTAGGATTCTTTTGAGAATCTCAGAACTTATCAAGGGTGCTAATCCTTGTGGCGTTCATAGGCTTATCAATCTTTGGATTGTGGCGCCTTCCAATTATCGTTTCTTGATCTTGTTCACAAATTCTTGTATCAATTCCTTTCACCCAAACCTTCAATTTTCGTCCAAAATAGTCTCGGTTCATATCTCCTGATATACGCGTCGGTTTTCGGTGATTCTTGAGTCAAAATCACGATTCAGAAAGAGATCTTTCATCTCGTTTTGGAAACGTCCGATTCCGAGGTCTGTAGCGTGAGATACGCTCTGTTCTTAACAGGTCGTGTTGGTGGATGAATTTGGAGTTAGAATTTCCATTCCTAATAGATCCTTTCCTCCTTTCCTATTGGGGATCATATCATGTTTCAAAACCTAGTTCCGCCATGGAAGCTTCATCAAAACTCAAAAATAGTAGATTTTTGGGCGATTTTTATCACAAAACAACTTAGAAATATCAACTCAACAAGATTCTAATCTAATCCATCTCAAAAAAAACATTTTTTTAGCATTTTTTAAAGCTTTTGGAAGTTTAAAAAATGATTTTTCAAGCTATGTGTTGCAAGGTTTATTGACACAAAAAAGATGTGATTTTTGTATTAAAAACAACATAAAACAGTGGAAAAACAACACAGGAACAAAAATTCCCTAATCAATTTTTGTTTTAAATCAATGAAATGAGATCCATTTGAAGAAAGATTGAGACTTTTATAATATGAGCCCTATGTTTCGTAACAATACATTCATGAACGAAATTTATTTGCTAAAGGAAACAATTTTTTTTTTTTGTGTGTAAATAGATCACTGAAAACTTGTTTTTCAAAAGTCACAAAGCAATTTAAGGTTCAATGTATCCATGAAAATAAATTGAGAAATTTCACTAAACTTCCATGCAAATTTTGAATTATTTTAATAAATAAAAAATTATGGGTCTTATAATCATATGCATAGCTCTAATACTAAATAAAGAAGATAATTTTTCCTTTTACCAAAAAAAAAAAAAAAAAAGATAATTTTCAACCCATTGGTCAAACACAAGAGCGGGAACGAGAAGTTGCTAATACGTGGAGGTCTAGTATAGATATGTAGAGAGTTGTTGCTTAGCAGGATATCTAGTTACATCAAATTACTTGTTGACAAAATTATATTAGGTTTTACCTTTCTTATTAATATCATTGCATATCTTTGTTTTTCTATTGACTCTTAAAATTCTGATTGTTTATTAAAAATTCATATGATTTTTTAAAATCTTATAAATTCTATTAAAATCCTTTAAAATCTAATTTTATAAAATCTTGATCGCAAAAATAAATCTTTTAAATTTATATTTTAAAATAATCTTTTAAAATCCTAATATAATACACTTCCCCTAAGATAAAGGGTCTGATTCTTATACTTCTTATTAGTTTATATATTTTTACTCATTTATATTTTCTATTAATTTGAGTTTTATACCTTACTGGTTTTACTCATTATTATTTTTTTAGGATAGTTTAGGCGTTGATTTTTATACCTTATAAATTCTATTTATCAAGGTATTAACTTTTTAGAGCCTAAAATGCAAATGTGTAAAAATATAAAAACTGATGTTTATAAAAAAATTATAAAGATTAAAACCTAATAGAGAAATATTAGAGAATTAAAATTTTATTTAAACAAAAAATAGAAGCTTCTATAATCATTTCGTAATGGGTCATAATAAACTTTCACTGAACATTCCATGTACAAAAACATTAAAAGAATGATGTTCTACTACTAGTAATCAATATCTCTAGAAGTCATGAATGGAAAAATTGTATATAGATATTGAGCTTGGATACAAGATAAAAGTACAAAAGCTACTACTTTTACATATCTCCCAACTCCTATAAGTAGCTAATGGGTTGCAGAGACCGGATATAAGCAACACATAAATTTTAGGAAAGATTCAAATAAAATGCAGGACAGTGACTACAAAAAAACACTTACGCCCAGCATATCATTTTTACAAGACTTTGAAGAAATAAATAAACAGAAAAGGTTGAGGTTGCTAGAGAGAATAAGTATTTCATGACCATTCATCGAAAATATTTAGCTAAAAACACCAGAAAAGGTTAAAACAAATAGCTGTCCATAGTGTAAGTTTTCTAACCACCCACAGCAGCAAGGAACTTCCTCTTGCTTACCGGTTCCTCATGCAATACTACCACATCATTCACTTTCTCCAACAAATCCTCCAACTTGTCCACACCAAATCTCTGATATTCCAATTGTTTCTTGTACCTTTGCTGGTATATAGCCTCAAAACAACCTAGGAATATTCGACAAGAATAGCTGACTAGAATCTCTTGCAGCTCGTACTTGAACTGCTCAAGAATACGGTCATCAATTTCACATCTGGCTGGTCTCCCTTGATTACCCTTTCCTGTGCAACTTCTTTCATCAAGTTCTTCTATGACTAATCTATCTTCATCTGAGAACTCATCCGAAGAGCAGCTACCAGTGACAACATTCGCATTCTTTTCCTGGCTCCCCTTTCCTTTCTTATCTTTCTTTGCCAGAGATAGGGGAGGAGCACTTGGGCCAGCCTTCCAGTTTCTGAGACACACAATTTTATGATTCCCTTTCCCTTTCACAGTCATGGTATCACCCATCTTCTTGAAAAGATTGACCAACTTCATTGCCCCATATTCAGCTACATAAAGAGTTCTCCCATAAGTTTTCTGGTACTCTGCTGGAACTCGGGCCAGAGGCAGGTATCCTCCAGAAATTTCAAGCAAACTTACCAGCTGGCCCTTGAGACCATTTAAATCCCCAGGCTTCACCCACAATGGGTATTCATTATGGTCACTATAAGGCATAGGTCCTCCTGAAGCATCATTCAATCCAGATGGAAGACTATGTGATCTCACAGTTGTCGGCAAGCAAGACATGTTCGATGTGCCACCGTTGTATTCAGAGAGAGATTGTGACATCATTGAGAATTCCCTCGAGTTATAATAGCTATGTGACATCCCCCTATAAACTATTGCTTCTTCTTCATTTGGACCACCAGAATTGTCATTGATATGGCATCCCATCAAATATCCAGCAAGCTCAACAGAACCTCCACGAGGCGGCACTAAGGCCTTTGAAGGGGGAACAAAGCCCTCTCCACGAACCACACTCTGCCAGTCCCAGACAAATTTACCAGCATTGCATAGGGCAGAAGAAACACCCACCCCAGCAGGGATGACAAGAATTACAGTATATCCCCGCTGACCGAGAATGTGAAGTGCTGGTGCAAAATCAACATCTCCAGATATTAGCATGATAGAGGATGGTGGAGGGTTGTCAAGTGCAAATAAGAACATGTCGACCAAGATAGCTTTGTCAGCAGCATCTTTTCTCCCATTGGGAACATCAATGAGTTTAACACCAGTTCTCTGACAGCCCTCTCTAAGTCTCCTAGGGAAAGCATTGAAATCCCCATAAGCAGAAAACATCATAACAGCTCCTCTAATTACTGGGTGCACCCGTAAAGCCATTGTTATATTACCTGCCACATCTTCAGGGCGTACATCACTTGGAACAGGACAATTTTCAATATCCCAGAGGATAGCTACCGGACCATCTAAGGAGCTATGCAGTTGCGGGCTTAAAGGACATTGAGGCATGTTTGCATTTGACTCAGTGGTATTTTTTCCCATCTGTTCCAAGGATTCTGAAGGCATTACTGGTGTTGATTTATTTGGGGTAGCCATAAATGTACTGGAAAATCAGAACTTCCTGCACAGAATGGAATGAAGATATGAGTAAACAAAACAAATACCCAGAAACATCATATAGCAAGATAGTGAGAAGACAAGGTTATAGGCATGGATAATAAAGCCATGATCCCCAAAATGGAAGTACTTGCTGCACCATAAGTGCTATCCACAGAAGTAGGTAAAGAGCAAAGGGACTTTTTTTCCTTCAATCATAAGCAGGTTAAGAGTCTCAAGTCTAGCAAGAATCATCATGGGCTACCAAATTGTAATTAAAACCAGTAGACCTAGAAGCAAAGCTACCTGGGTGTCAAAGTCAAAGAAACTATATGTGCATCAGTTCAGGTCATGTATTTAGCCCATATTAATGGATGATTAGGTAATCCCAATTATAAGACTCTGGCAGAGCCTTGTTCACTTTCCCAGTTTTATAATGGTCAATCATCACTTAATGATAATTACCACCCCCCCACACACACCACTGAGCGATTGAAATATAAGAACTCCACAACGAATATTCCCAACTCTCACCCTGCATCAAAGCATAAATTGAACCATGATCCCATAATCCCAATGAGATCAAGGTTAACAACCCAAATCAAAAGAAACATACTTTATGCAACTTCTAACACTTATCCATACGACAAAGTACTTAAAACGCTTAACCAAGGTCTGGGAAGGAAAATTTCAGAGAAAAGAAATTCTACTAGAAAAACCGCATATTTGAACAGAAAACAGCAATATTCCTTCAAAATTGCTCACTTCAACAGGCTACTTAGCAGAAATTGCTTTAATCAAAACCAAATCGGAGCAAAAATTTCAACTTTTCTAAGAAAGAGCACGGAACTCAAAACCCAAAATCTCACACCAAATCTTATCAATATTACATATATATTTATTTTAGAAAAAAAGAAAGAAAGAAAGAAAGGACGGGTATTGAAGAAAATAAATAAATAAGTACCAACAATTAGCGGCAGTAATTGGAGAATTAATGAGGCGGTTCAATGGGGTATCAAATCTGGTGCTTATACCGGAAGAGGGTTCAAGAATCCGTGAGAAGGTGAAGGTCCTGATTAAGAAGCAAATGAAAGATCAATCCCCAAGATCGTTACCAAACAAGAGAGAGAGAGAGAGAGAGAGAGAGAACCTGGTGTGAAGGAACAAGGCTACGGCAAGTTGGGTTCGGTGGATGATGGGTTTCTTTTCAATCTGAGATTTTAGCCTTGGTGAGAAGTGTGAAAATTAAAAAGCTTTAAGATTTTACTTTTACTGTTATAAATATTATGGGAAAAAAATATAAACTTATAATAATAGTTGATTTTCGTCCATCAACGATTGACAATCGTTGATTGGCGGAAGATAATCTATAAGAGTTTGTAAATAATTTGGGTGGAAAAAAAATATAAACTTAAATTTAATGGGCCAAATTTATTATTAATTAATTAATAATTTTGATTCAATAAATTATAATCATTAATGTAAGGAAATCAAAAGATCTAAAATGATATAAGTTTATATCCTTTAAAATGACAGATATTATTTCCTAATAATAATAATAATAATATTATTATTATCATGGGCTATGTAGCACCAATACGACACGTGACACGACATGACACGACATTCCGACACTTCAATCCTAAAAAATTATAGATTTCGACACGTTGGGACACGTTTTAATATTAAATAATATTTTTAATTTATATAGTGTATATTTCATTTAATATTTAATAATTTAACAAAAAAAATGAAACTAAATTAATAATACTCATCAACACGTTATAAAGATGGAAGCTTTAATAAAAAAAATAAAACTGGGATGAGAGAGATATAATATCATATAGAGAGAACAAATCATATTAGAGAGATCAGAGAGAATGAGATACAACAAGAGCGTAATAGGAATTGACAACAATGATGCTGAGATGATCTCTTATCTACTTAAGGGGAAAAAAGACAAAAAAAATAAAATTGATATGATTAGGTGAAAGCTTTATTAATATATTTTAATTTTTTTAAAAAAAAATTAAAAAAAACTTTTAAAAAAAACTTTTTAAAAAAATTAAAAAAAATAATAAATAATAAATTTCGAAACTGTCATTTGACCGGTCAAATTCGCATGTCGGAATGGCCAACGTGTCAGAAAAAGTCAACCGCGTGTCGCCGTGTCGGACCCGGCTCTTCCTGTTTTTACAAGTGTCCGTGCTTCCTAGATTATGGGGAGGATCCACTCACCACAAAAAAAACTTACAATTCTTACAACTAATTTAATCACCGTTGATTTCCATCAATCTAACCGTTATAATTTATTGGAAATTAATAAATGTGACACAATAAATATTATTACTTTTCAATAAATTATGACCATTAATCAACGGTGATTAAATTGGTTATAAGAGTTGTAAAATTTGTTTGTGGTAAGTGGATTCGTTCCCTATTATGGGATAGGTTATTTTACTTATCATTTTTTCTGTCTATCTTTGCCTACCACTCTAAAATACTATTAGATTAGAATCTTAATTTAATATTTATCTTTCTCTCTCCTCTTTATATTCTGATCTAACGGTGTTGAATAGTGGTAGGCAAATGTAGGCAGAAAATTGGTAGGGAGAATAACTTATCCCTATTATTATTATTACCCCTGATATGCGATCAGCATATAAGGAATTGTAAGATAAAAAGAGGAAGAATGTTACTTAATCTGATGCAAGAAAAGGGCAAAATCACTGTTAATTTGTCAAATATCTTAATCTAAAGTTGTATACTGATTTTATGTTGATTTCATAGGAGAAATGCACAAATTAGAGCTGAAAATGACAAAGTGAAACTAAAGGCCCACGCTACGAGCGTGGGAATGGCGCTTGCAGCATCAGAGGATCGTGCAACTGTTGAATTCAGATTTTAAATTCGAAATTTGAATTCAATTTTATTTTAATTAAATCTTTCCGTTAAACGTTTCTGTAATAAATTCATACTTTAATATTTCCGTTATAACGTTTATGTAATAAATTGTAAGGTTTCCGTTATACGTTTCAAGGTCAAATAAAGGAGCGTAGGAAAAGACCCCAAGACAGTGAGTCTACGCTTCAAGCGTAGAACCCTACGCTTGAAGCGTAGACAAGGAGAAAAGAGGCAGAAGCTCCACGCTTGGAGCGTGGATCCTGCGCTCCAAGCGTAGGGTTGAGATGGACAGCTGTCAGTTGCGAGAAAAGGAGGATTCTGAGGTGCATAAAAAGGGCACAAGGCAACCCTAAGAAGACACTTTTCATTCTGGACAACTCTGAGGTCATTTTGGAGGCGAAAGCTCTGGAGAGATCTCTTCTTCTACCTTTCTGTAGTTCTTGTAGTTATATGTTTTCATTTGAACATTGGATTTTAGCCATGATAATGGTTGGCTAGAACCTCTTTGTTGTGGTTAGGGTCACGAACCCTTGTGAACCCCTGATACAATGGATTGAGTTTTTATTGATATATTTATCTTTTGAATTTCGTTCTATTCTGATCGTATTGTTATTGTTATTATTAGATCCGATCAATCTAGTAAGTAATAATAAATCTGAGGATTAGGGCCAACAAGAGGGATCTGCGGTCTTTAATCCAGAAAGGGAATAGAACGACGGTATGAACATGATCTAGGGATAGACATGATTCATATTGTAGATGTTTCAATTATCGATCTTTATGCTTGATCTCATATAGGGCACCTCAAGGAATTAGGGTTCTATATGAGATTAAAGGGTTAATTCTTCAAGGGATTGAGAATTAACTACTGATACTTTTATCTGATAATTATCTAATTTCACGATTTATATATTAATATTTAACTTAATCCAGGGTAAAAGGTGGGGATCATCGGTGAGTGTTCTCTAACTACAGCGTTTTTCTCATAAATTCAAACCCTTATTTTATTGGATTCTTGATTATTCAAAAATAACAAAAACACGTCTTTTATTTTACAAATCAATTTCCCACACAATCCTGATATTCGTGTCAAAAACCTTTTGGAATATTTAATCTTAAAAAGAATAGTTTAATTGATTTTGACACACTCTCTGTGGATACGAACTTTACTTATCATTTTATTACTTGCGCGATTCGGTACACTTGCCGATTCACGTCAAGTTTTTGGCGCCGTTGCCGGGGAGTGTTTTTCTAAAATCAATTAATCTTGATTTTAAAGATTAAATTGTTTTTATTTTAATTTTATTTTTGTTTTGAATCTGTGCTACTAATCTTTTCTCTGAAGTTGTATGCAAAGCAGTGCTTTTCTAAGGAGAAGCGAACGAATTGCTCAAAGAGAGAAGGAAAGAAAAAGGGCACAGACAACTCCCATTCCAGTAGCTGAAACCCTAGAGATGGCTGCTCCTAATCAGAATGCTGATCCTAGGATGAACACCATTCTCACGCCTATCTTTAACAGGCCCAATGCTGGAATTGTTCCACCAGAACTAGGGAACAATCAATGGGTGCTCAAGTCCAACATCATTCAGTTGGCCGAGAGAGAAAAGTATGGAGGAGAGGACAATGAAGATCCTCACAGATTCGTTGACTGATTTTTAAGAATCTGTGACTCCACAAAGCCTCCACATGTTTCTGATGATGCAATACGATTGAGACTTTTTCCTTTTTCTGTTAAGGGAAAAGCTCTTGATTGGGTGGAAAGACAACCTGCTGATAGCATCATTTCTTGGGAAAACTTGTCAGAAAAATTCTTTGCAGAGTTCTTTCCCATGGAGAAATACAACAACATGGTGAATGATATCACCTCCTTCAAATAACAAATGGGAGAGACCATCTGTGCTTCTTGGAATAGATTCAAGGCCCTCATGAGAAAGGTTCCTCATTATAACCTATCTCAAGGGGACCAAGTGAGAATCTTTTTCAATGGTTGTCTACCGGAGACGAAACTGGTTACTAATACTGCAGCAGGCGGTTCTTTGGGTGATAAGCTAGCTTCAGAGTCATATCATCTGATTGACAAGTTAGCTAAAAATGAGAATGAAACATCTACAAGGACAGGAAAAAGGGAAGTAGTGCCACTCAATGATAATAATGCAATGCTGGCAGAGCAAAAGTTGTTATCACAACAGATGTCTAATCTGAATGCAAAGTTTGAGAGGTTGCAGCTTTCTAAAGTTCAAACAAATGCAGTTGTTCTTGACTGTGAATATTGTCATGAAGATCATGACACCAATACTTGTCCTACATTGATGTCTTCAGATTCTGCTCAACAGGTGCAGGTAAATGGCATTTGGTATGATCAGCGCCCTAATCAACAAAATTTCTCAAGGAATCAGAATAATTCTGCTGGCGGTAATAGTTACCAAAGGAAGAGTTATCAAGGTACTGGTTTAGATATGACATCTGACAACTATCTAAAACCACCACCTATTCCAAAAAGAGAGCCTTCCGACCTGGAGCGTTTAGTAGGAACATTAGCCCAAAGTACTAACGCTTTCATGGAAGAGAGTAAGGCTAATCAAAGAAGTACCAATGCTTTCATTGAGGAAAGTAGAGCTGAGTCCAGGAACACTAAAGCTTCAATCAAGAACCTGGAATATCAGGTTGGTCGACTTGCCCAACAGTTATCTGATAGAGCTCCAGGTACCTTTCCTGGTAACACTACTACCAATCCCAAGGAAAATTGTATGGCAGTTATAACTAGAAGTGGGAAAGTGGTATCATCCCCACCAAAACTTATATAAGAGGAAGAGAAGGTTGAACATGAGGAGAAATCTGAAAAAGAAACTGAAAAGTCTCCTGAAATATTGAAACCGAATGATGATGTGAAGGAGCCAGCTACTCTTCCAAAAGAAAAATTTGAACTTAGTGAAGAGTATCTTATGAAAATGGCACCTTATCCTGGAAGGTTGAAGCCAGAATTAAAAGCAAAAGTTATGACAGATTTCTTGATCTTTTTAAGAAATTGCATGTGAACATCCCGTTTGCTGAAGCATTGGCTAATATGTCAAACTATGCAAAATTCATGAAAGATCTCCTTTCCAGGAAGCATAAGCTACAAGAGTGTCAAACTGTTGCACTTACTGAGAAGTGCAGTGCTATTATCACTAGGAAGTTTCCTCCTAAACTTCGTGATCCTGGAAGCTTCAACATTGAAATTGAAATTGGAGATACAAAGATTGGCCAAGCTTTGTGTGATTTAGGGGCGAACATTAATCTGATGCCCTTATCTGTCTGTAAAGCCTTGGGGATTACTGAATTGAAGCCTACTTTGGTTTCTCTTCAGCTTGCTGATAGATCCTTAAGGAAGCCAAGTGGTATAGTCGAAGATGTCCTTGTAAAAATTGACAAGTTCATCTTTCCGGCTGATTTTATTGTGCTTGATATGGAGGTAGAAAATGAAATGCCTCTCATATTGGGTAGACCTTTCCTAGCCACAGCCCGTGCAATGATTGATGTTGAAAATGGGAAGCTTGAACTAAGGATGAATGATGAGACCGTTACCATCAATGTCTTTGATTCTTTAAAACAGTCTTCTCACAAAGATGATTGTTTTAGTCTGGAAATCTTAAAGGAAAAGCAAAGTGTAGCGGTTGAAGTTTCTAGAAGAGCAGATGATGAAAATGGTGCCACGAAGGTGGAGTTGAAGGAGTCTCCTAAAACTTTAAGAGATATCTTCTTGTGTAACAAGGTAGTGACTGAAGCACTGAAGGAAGAAAAGACTGAATTGAAAGACAAAGATCCCTCTGCTCATACCAATAAAATTCTAAATGAGGATGATGGCAAACATGAGAAGAAACCCCAAGGGAGGAGTCATCCTACAATGAAGAAGGTAGTGAGAAAAGAGGTGATCAAACTCTTTAATAAGAATTGGAAGAGACACCGGAAGCTAAAGTTTGACAAGAGACATAGAAATTCTATCTCTCAGAAGAATCAAAGCTTCAAAGAGTTTCTAACATGGCTCCATGGTTTGGGCCAAATCTGGGAATGGTGGCTCCAAACACCAAGGCAGCCAATACCACCAGATCCTCCGTTTGCTGAGTCATCCCACGCTGCTGAGTGGGATGACATGGAGGTTTGACTTTATCTCCTTGCTGACGGAGATTTTGTACATTAGTTTATTTTTCTGTTTTGTATTTTAGTTAGTATATTTTTCTCTGATGTTTTAAGGTGCGCATTATAGTCTCTTCTATATGCCACTGCTTCTTCCATTGTGCAGGTTTTCCTTCTTGTAGTTTAATTATTGCTGAGGACAACAATGCTCTAAATCTGGGAATTGTGGGCTTGCGCCTTAGAACTGCAATTCTTCTATCAGGGGAGATATCCTAACTCTTTTCATTTTCTTAGTTATTTTTTATAGTTATTTGGTGTGCCATTAAAAAAATTAAAAAAAAATAAAAAAAATAAAAAAAAATATGTGTTTTGAACAAATCCCAGGTTTAAATGTGCTCATCTTGTTAATGTACATGATTAAATTCTTGGAATATATTGTATGACTTTCTGACATAACATTGCATAGGCATAATTAGATTGCATGATTGCTCGTTTGTCTGAATTAATATTGTGAAATTCTGATAATGTCTGAGGTCAATTTTCTTGAGTCTGCATTGATACCATAGCTGTGAGGTTTTGAGCCTAAACACTGAAATTTTTGTTGAGAGGTCTCACTGTTGTAATACTCTAGAACTTGATTTGTTTCTCTATTATGCATGCATTGATTGATATGATAAAGACATTTTGTTCTTAATTGCTATTGGCCAAAATAACTCACTTGTATGAGATTTTCCCCTTGCTAGCCCTTTGAGCCTGAACTTAATTCTTGATAAATGACCTGTGGCCTGATTGATGGCTTAGCCTATATCCATTTTTCGTGACTTACCTTGATTGAGATTGAATCATTGAATGTGTTGAAAATAAAATAAAGAAATTGAGGTAAGCTCCACAAAGGTCAAGTGATTAAGGGATAAAAAAAAAAAATCATCTATGCCCTTATAAAAAAAAAGGAAAAGAGTAAAAGGTGGGCTGGAAGGAATTAATTCCCGAAATTCTGTGGGGATGTTAGTGGAGCAAAAATCATTGAATTGAATGTGTTAAAGTGAAATAATATCAGTTTTCAATCTCATTGTTGTTTGAGCTACTATCCATATATTCCTACCCTATTACCCCGGCCAAGTTACAACCTGTGAAGTCCTTTTGATCAATTAATGCATGTGTGTGATTCTTCATTTTTAAGAATTTTTTTTAGAATATGATCAAGCATATGGTAGTGTTATAGCTTTGAGTGATTGAGTGCTCATTATACCCTTAAACACTGAGTGTAGAGTGAATATTATTTATCTGTGTGAGGGGTAACCAATGTAGACTTGTATCTCTAAGAAGCTGATGACATTATTGGGAGTTTATGATGTTGAGTCAGGCATGCATGGCATATTGTGTCTGAGAATGTCTCTGGAATGTTATGTTGGATTAATTAAATATGTCCTGGACTGAGTCTTTTACATTGCTGGGGACAGCAACGTTTAAATCTGGGAATTATTGGAAAATATTTATTCTTTTAAAGATAATTATTTTAATTAAAATTATTACTGTTTATTTAACATTTAAATCAGAAAAGCTTCTACTTTATCTTAATTTTTATTGTGTACTTTTTTTTCTTACCATAAAATATTATAATTATAATTTTTTTTACCAAAAAAAAAAATACTATAATTTTGAGTAAAATAAACACTATGGAATTATTAGGAGATAATTTCCGAAGGTCAAACACTAATTCCTATTATTATTCAGTAGATTGATTTTACGTAACACACATTGGGATTGTTGCCTTTATCAAATAAAAAGCCCACATGATCTCTATTCTGTACAAGGACCATAGCCACAAGCAAATGCGCGTTAGCCCAAATCCACTTTTAAAAACCACATGCATCCCTTTTGCTTGTATGCATGCATCTGAACTCTGAAGTCTGTAATATGTGTATTTGATGTTAGGAACATTCTTTTGTTTTAGTGTATTAGGGTTGGGTTAAGGAAGAGGAGCATTCAATTTGATGGGAAAGTGTGAATCTTATTATGACCAAGATTGAGAATGTTGAGCTTTTTTCAAGCTATTTGATGAATCAAGAAAATAAGAGTTATCTTATAGAAAAAGTGAATGTGTAATGTTATAGAGATTTGTTTTACGTGCCTTAATTTTTATTTATTTATTTTTGTTTTAAAAAATATGGACCCCACAAAATATTATGTGTGTAGGAAACTTTGCTAGGTCATGTTACAACGAAAACCCTAGAAACAATTGAAGGATAAGAATCACAATTCTACTTATTTTATCATGTAATATGTCTTTTCCCCATCATCTCTTCCCCTTCATTTCATAACAGACAGTTTCACATTCGTATAAGCTTTTCACGTTGTAATTTTGTTTTACTTTTTACTTTCATTTTTACAATGCATTATGGAGAATGAGAAAAATATATTTCATATTGTTAGAAGTTAGTCCATTTTCCCTATTTCTACAAGTGCATCCTTTGTATTTGTGGAATTGTGGCAAAAAATAAAATCATCCCCGTGAGTACTTGTTTCAATTTTCTATCATTTTTTCCTTTTAAACCAAAATGCCAAATATTATAGTTTTAAGAACAAAAAAAAAAAAGCAGAACAAAACCAAACAAACCCGGTTTTTATTTCGTGTTTTAGGTTTTAACTTTCAAAATTAAAAAAAAAAACATATATTTCATTAACTACTTTATAAAAAAATAAAAATACATATTTTATTAACTATTCTAAGAAATAAAATAAAAATAAGCAAAAGTTTTGTTTTAAGAACACAAAAAAACATAAGACAATCAACCAGACCCATAATTAGCATAAGACTGTTTTCAAATTTTGTCATACAATTATTTAAATTTGAATGCAAAATATTGTCTAAATAATCAAACAAGAAATTAGCCACTAAGTATTACAAAAAAAATAAAAAAAAAAATTAGCCACTAATAATGCTCCGGGCCAATAAGAAATGTTGAAATGCATACATCATCAAATAAAAATACAAGTACAACATCTTTGTTCCTCTTAACATCTGAATTATATAACATATGATTATAAAATTAAAATATGACAGCCATATTTATTAATGCTAATTTTCTATTTACAATATTTACTCGTACAAACAAGTGAATTTGACTTTAGTATACCTTTTTCTCAGATTTCAGAATTATAATTTGATGATAATTTTGTTATTACATCAGTAAAGCACACACTAGTGATTACAGATCAACTACCAACGTATATAAATCCATGTCATGCAGTGATCATCAGCGTAAGAAGCTTATATGGTAATCAAAAAGGTCTTTCAGAATAACAGTTACTGTTCAAATCAAGCAACAGAAGAACAATCAAATTAACGGTGATATTCTTTGTAGCTCAAAATGACATTTCAAAGAAGAAATAGAGTGAATGCCGATCATTAGCAGTCCCGCACCTATTATGGAAGAAAGTACATAAAATATATGCAATACAAAGTAATATTCAGTAGTCTGATAAAGTACCCAAAAAAAAAGGTCGACCCAGTTCAAATACTCACCTCGTGAGTCTGGGGAAGGGAATGCTCTAGGCAGTCTTTACCCTTTCATGTTATGTTGATTTTTTGTTGAATTTTTGATAAAGTACCAAAAATTCAACAAAAAATTAACATAACATGAAAGGGTAAATGTTTATAACCTTTTCTGCACTGGTCCATGTTTAACTTCAACACCCTCTCAAATCTCAATGGCGGCCACATAAGATAAAACTAATTAGCGTGGCACCACATACAGTGTCACATTCCCAGCCACTTTTAAACAACAAAACCACTGATACAGTACAGCCTCAGGTTCAGAGTCTTCAGCACTTCACATGTCATTGTCTGTGTTGAGTACAAAGCACTTAAGTCGCCTAGGATGCTCTGTTGTAAAGTCATCAATTATAGTCAGAACAATGGGTGCCAAAAGGAAAGATGGTTGGGGAAGGTGGGGCAGGAATGTCAATGAGAAAGAATTGTTAAAGGAACTCCAACTAAATACAAGACAACAGAATATAAGGAAGGAACTCCAACTAAATACAAGACAACAGAATATAAGAAAATTGTTTGAGAATAAATTATTCAACCACTAAGAATCATTTACAAGGGCAACAAAGGCAGCAACTCTAACCAATCAATACAATAATCAAGTAGGCATCATGCAACTACCTGAAGATTTAAATAAGCAAAAGACAAAAAGATCAAAGGGATCCTGAGAACTGAGATTTTACTGCTCCTTATATGTAGTTACAAAAATACAACTACATGATAAACTGGTTTAGTAGGTCTAAGCAATATAATTATAAATAACAAACCATGCATCACATGCCTGTCCTTCCATTCATCTAGATGTCAATTTGGGCACGAATGATCGACAGGGATCAAGTTTTGTATAACTCACCCTCAAATGACCAAATATTTTCTAACTGCAGCTTCTATTAATTCTTTGGGTGCTGTTTGCAAAGCACCTTTTTTTTAAGTATTTAGCATAATGAAATTCACACATTCCTTCAAGCATCACCCCACAAGAAAACACTGATGAAAGTCAGACCAGAACTAAGAGAAACATAAACAAGTTCAATTGTCTCTGGGAATGCAATGAGTTCACTGTTCATCAACTAAAAGCCAACATAAAACCATCAATAACTAAACCTTTCAACTGTTAGGTTCTTCAATTCTCAGGCACCACAAAAACACTAATTATGTCCATCCAAATTAAAGCCAGCCAGAGGTATAACATCCAAAGACTTCTGATCAACATCCGAATATCCGCATCTGAATCAAGAAGCTGAGCTATTATAGATGCATATCAAAACTAAGAACCATTTATTGAGTATTAAAAACAATTAAAAAAAATGCTCAAGAACTATTATTTACATTCTCGCATCCACATCTTGGAGAATAGTCAATGAATAGCTTCCCAACCCAACCCAACCCAACCCCAATTAAGAATTTGAATTATGAATTTTTCTTTGCCATTGTAGCCAACGTGTTACGCATAACCAAAGCCTTGCTGGTGACATGATCATCCTCCAATCTACAAGACTCACTAGTATAGTTTTTTTGATGGCAATAATCTTGAAAGCCACCAGCCAAAGCAGAAAAATCCTCCCTCATCAACAAACAATTATGAAGAATGGAACAAGCACCAATATAAGCCACAACCATCTTGAGTTCCTCAGAAACAGGTCGATTCAAAACACCCCAATTCTTCAAGCTAGCAACAGTTCTGAGAGCAGGAAGGCGCATAGCATCATGAGCCGCATTAAAATTCTCCTCAACAGAACCAGGAACTGTCTCAACAAAAGGAACCATCAACCAAGGAAGCAAAGGGTACCCAGAATCACCAATCAAATACTGATTCACAGAGTTAACAACAGGGTTAGCGTTCAACAACAACCCTCCTTCAATGTCCTCGAACAAAGTCGACGCCTTTAAGATCCTCGAATTGCTCTTATCGCCCAAAAACCCAGCCACGATGCTCAAAATTCGCCACGAGGAATCAACAACTATCTGTGCAGCCACGCATTCTTCGTTTGAGGTGGCGGCGTTGACCACCCCGAACCTCGAACATTCAACGACGCCGCAGCAATTGGGCAAACCGGAGATACCCTCGAAGCCTTTCGACACGGACTCAAGCTCGTTATGGTTCGGGAACGAAACCCAGAACCGGAAGTTGGTGCAGAGAACCCTGCATAACTGTTTCACGCAGAACCTGGCGACGGAAACGGACACGCCGAATCGGTTAGAGATTTCGGTGTAGTCGGAGCCGTTAGAGAGGCGGAAGAGTCCGATGCCGAGTCGAACGCCGGCGGTGAGGTTAAGCGGGAAGAGCTCGGCGGGGTCGCGGCAATCCAAAAGCGGCTCGAGGAGACCGGCGAGCCACTCGAACGTTGAAGACGTCATCATGAAACAGTTACGGAACGAGTCGGGGCTCCGAGTTGGAAGCCCGGTTACAAACGGGTCATCTTTGTCGGAATCGGGTTCGCGTTTGCGTTTGCGGGAGAGGGTGACAGCGACTTGGTGAGAGAAGAGTAAGTGGTGGATGAGAGGGATAACAGAATCGGAATTGGAATTAGAATTGGAATTGGAATTGGAAAGAGAAGAATTGGAAGGGAAAATGAGGAGAAGGAGAAGCATGAGCTGTGAGATTAGTGAAGAAAGCAAAGCCACCAATTTTCGAGATTCCAATTCCATGTTTATTTTGAATTTTGAGGGAACGGAAATCGATGTTGCTTCAGATTATGAAAATGGGTAAAGGGTTTAAAAAAACAAAACAAAAAACAAAAAAATGCTTCAGAGTCAGAGAAAGAAAGAGAGAGAGAGAGAGTGAATCATATGACTGACTGACACACTAAAATGGCCTTTCATTTGCGCCAATCGAATCACGAACCTTCCATTTCGGCGCCACGCTGGTTTTTGGAACCTTCTATTTCTGCTGCGCGTGTGATGATATCATCGTTATTGCTCATAAATATTAATTATTTTGTTTTCCGATTTTACCTTGATTCTCAATAAATCAGATGTATTTTTATTTTATTTTTTAATTAAAATCTTTCAATGACGTTTTTTTTCTTTATTAAAAAAACTTTAAATTCCTTAGCCAGTGTTATGTTTATGTTGATCCATACATTTATAGAAGAAAAAATGATTTTGACTCAGCTTATTACTGATAGTAAATAGCCAAAATAAATAACTTTCACATTGAGGAAATTACTAATTCTCGATGTGTGTACATTAGGTATTGTAGTTTAATCTGGTACTATATTTAAATCTTTTAAATTACATTTATAAGAAAAATGTAAATTTTTTGGTCAAGAACATGATTCGATTTTAATTTTATCATAAATATTTTGATTCCAGGATATATCCTACAAAAGCCACTTTGGTATCATTTAGATATAACGTTTAAATTATTAATAAATATTTTAAAACAGAATGACCATAAATCTTGGTTTTAAGCAGTTTTATTAAACCTGGACCGAACCGGCCAGACCCGGAAACCGATAAACCGGTCATATAATCGATTGAAACAACGGATCAGCCATGCATCAGAACCGGTCCGACTCGATCGATTTTTATGAAAATCGGTGACCCGGTCGGTTAACCAGTAACCCGGCCTAGTCACAAAAAAAATTCAATTTTTAAAAAAAAAAAATCATAATAGACATATTTGAATTTTTTTTTACGTATTGACTTACATAAGTTATGTATTTACAATACTAATATTATTTCAATTATGCACTATGCAAAAAAAATTGATTTGATTTATAGTTAGAGATGTCATTTTCTGAACCTAAAGTCTCGTATCACGATTATTATATTTTTTTTTATCCTTTATTGGATAATAATATGTGATCTATTATTTTTTATATTAAAATATTTGAAATTTTAATCATTTTTTATAGATATTTGAGTATGTTTATAATTTTTTAATATAAATTATAAAATTATATATGATGACCGGCTCATGCAGTTGAACCAATGACCCACTAGCTGAACTAGTGACCCAGTACCTCGACTGGGTGAATGATCGGGCCGATTTTAATAATATTGGTTTTAAGTATGATACTTTAAATTGTTATTCTGTTATATATATTTCATCTTTATTTTGAGGATATTTTTCAAAACGGACCAAGTGAAGTGAATTCTTATATTTTCCTCTGTTCGTGTTTTTAAAAAGTTTACAAGAATGGCAGAATTTCCAAAATTATAAAAATTTATAATTTTTTTTAAAAAATTATTATTGTCCCTCTATTTTAAATAATAATTTGGTTCCTATGTGTTTCTAGTTCTATCCTGATTGAAAGGCACTTTCATTCAATAAAAGTAAAATGGGGGAATATAATATATGTGATGTGTGCTTTTCTGTAGGCATGAAACATGAAATTGATGCAATAATTAATAGTTTCAAATCAAAAATACTAGTATCTCACTCAAAAAATACCCGTGTGCCCTTCCCAACTTTAAACAGTCATGTGCCTATTTTAGTCTTTTCATTTTTACTTTTTTTTTTATTTATTTTTTTTCCTTTTTTTAAGAGAACTGTATTGTAAAGCTTAATTATCATTTCTGCAGCTTCTAGACAGTGTTATCTACAGCAGACATAGAAAAATGGGCTCTACAACTTAAAAAAAAATTCGGGAACAGATCCTAACTTACGGTAGGTACAGCAACTGCAAAAATCATTTTGATATATATATATATATATATATATATATATATATATAATAAACACTCTTTTTGGTCCATGGCAATATCTATGAAATCCTTTTTAGTCCCTGGCATTAAAAAATGACCAAATTGATCCCTAAAATGATGAAAAAATGGTCATTTTAGTCCTTCTGTCAATTATAATAAGTACTATTTGGTCATTTTTTCATCATTTTAGGGACTAATTTGGTCCTTTTTGTTGACAGGGACTAAAAATGATTTCGAGGATATTACCGGGGACCAAAAATGATGTTTACTCACATATATATATATATATATATATATATATATATATATATATGGGTTTTATAAGAGTTATGTTGTGGGAAAAGTGATTGTGTAATGTTATAGAGATTCGTTTTGCGTGCCAGAGTTTTTTTTCTTTTTTTTTGCTGCGGGTCCCACAAAATGTTGTGATTGTAGGAAAGTTTTTCTGGTCATGTTAAATGATAGATAATAAACCCTATATATATATATATATATATATGGGAAAAACATTTCTCAAGCAGCTTAATATAAGTTTATCTCCGGTTAGTCCCAAAACTACGTCATTTTGATTAATGAATAGTGTTTATGTAATCTAGGTGAATTAATGAAGGGTGTTATTGTAATTTTATTTATTTTTATATCATATACATTTTACTGAAACACCCTTCATTAATTCACCTAAGGTTACATAAATACCCTTCATTAATTAAAATGACATAGTTTTGGAGCTACCGGAGATAAACTTATCTCAAGCTGCTTAAGCAGCTTGAGAAAGTTTATTTACCAAAACTACGTCGTTTTGATATATATATATACATATATATATATATCATATACATATATATATATATATATATATATATATATATATATATATATATATATATATATATTGCAAAGCTGCATTGTTCCAGCACCACGAGTAGGTTGTGTATGCGTAACTGAATCATCGGCCAATGGTATTAATTACATCTACATGCATGACACTCCACTACAATGTCACACCCAGGGGGTGGACGAGAAAGGGATTAGTATTGGGTCGTTTCTTCCTAAATTTTAATTTGTTTATTAGTTTATGTATAAAATAATTTTTTTAATGATAATAGACTATTTGTACTAATAGTTAGTCCTTCTTTAAAAAATATTTATAATAATTAATATATTTTATTAATCTTAAAAATACTTATAATTTTAAGTTTTTATTTTTGCCTCTTATTATTAAAAATGCTGACTCTGCTAATAATCATACCTACACTTAGACTAAGGATGTTTATGAGTCGAATTAAATGGAATTTTTTAAAAAATTGAATTGAATTGGTTTAAATGGTTCAGTTTGAAAATTGTTCAATACGATTCAAAATCGGTTTGGTTCGGTTCAAAACCAATTTGGTTCAGTTTAGAAACGGTTCGGTTCAGAACCAGTTCGTGTCAACCCTATTCTGGAAAGAAAAAAATTAAAAAATTTAAAGAAACAATGTAATAAAAATTGATTTTGTTCGATTCGCAAACGGTTCGATTAAATTAAAAAATGATTCGATTTTTCATCTAATTTTAAAATTGGTTCGATTCATGAACTGGTTCTTTAAAAATCGATTCGGTTTAAGAACTGATTCTTAAAAAATTGGTTATTTTAATTTCGGTTCGGTTCATTTTTTTAATTATTTTGTACATCCCAGACCTCGATATTGCATGGCCATCTCTGCCATTTGCTCCCACTGCAACGCAGAACCTTTCTATGGATGACTCTATCACCTGCTTGTTGGATCTTATAAATACATGACTCAGAACTACACACCTTGTTGTTGGTTATCGCGTTTTAACTTATTTGAGTTGAAAAGATATAATGGGCCAACGTATTGATGTCTAATTCGTAGATGGAGACGCAACAAAACTGCAAGAGTCAAACTCAACCAATTGTCACACAACTAGCTTTATTATATAGGAATTGTTTATCACATTTAATACGAGATAAAATTATTTTCATATATATATATATATATATATATATATGAAAGAGAAAAATAAAATATAAACGAGTTTCATCACTCACTATATATGTGTAGAAAAATTATTTTATTTAATGTTAAATGATAAAACAATTCCCCGAATTCTATATACTAAATTCCCATGTCACCCGTCCACAGATTACTTGTCCGGTAACATATGCAGCGCAAAGCCGCATGGTTCCAGCACCACTATGACGAATTACTGAATCATATACTAAAAATACACATTAACCTTATAAATACACATTAACAAATGAGCATCCAAGCATGTCTTCCTTACACTAAAAATACAGAGATCCAAGCCCTCAAGTAGATATTGCCTTTCCATTTTAGGTAATCTAACTTAATCATATACCGAGTCACTGAAATTGAGCATAAAAGTCTACCCGAGCTCCTAATCATTTACATTTTAAGAGTCATGTAACAAAATCTATTTTATGACGAATCAATTTGAATGAAATTCACTCACATTTTATTTTTCTTAAAATGCTCATGAATTGTGTAAGAGATGATTTAAATTTGCACAAGCAATTTTGGAATTCAAACTTTGAGAATGGATAAAATGGTCGTTCCGAGAACTACCGCTAAATGAATTTGACATGACAAAAAGCAAAATAGTCAAATTTTTAAGGAATCAATTGAAAAAAGAAATTGTACAAGCTTTTAATTCAACTTCCCTTTCTTATTTTAATTTATATGATGCATTACGTGGAACTTTTTCTATAACGGGACCATTTAGAGCTGTTATAAAGGGTCGTCATAGCCAACTGGTCAACCCCACAGACCTATATTTTGGAAGAGGGTCATCCTATCCGGCACGAAATTACAAAGCCTAATCAAATGAAATTGAACATTTTTTATGCCGGCCATAGACCCTAAACACATCTTTGTTTTGTTATATTAAATCTTGGGTTTTATACATATCATGTTGCATGACATTCTTAGTGTCATGTTACTCTCACATGACAAATGAGACCCAACTTATTTTTTTTTTTTTCTTTTTGAATGAGACCTACATCAAATGTATTAGAGTAACATGACACTAAAAGTGTCCTACAACATAACATATATAAAACACATAACATATATAAAACCCTTAAATCATAGTTACTCAATTGAACTTTTGTTATTACTTTAGCCAAACACAGTTGGGAGATCAACGGACAAAAGTAGCAAAACAATGCAATGGTTTAATAAAAGGAAATAAGCACAACAAAAAGTACTTTCAAAATAACAGCTACTGTTCAAACCAGGTAGAAAAGGAACAATCAAATTAACCTCCGATATTCCTTATAGCTGAACAAGGCTTCTCAAAAGGAGAATATAGAGATTGAAGGTGGATCATTCATTACTTGGGCAGTCTCACACGGTAGTACCTATTCTGGAAAAAAGTACACAATATGTACAAGAACAAAGTAAATATTGATAGTCTAATAAGCTAACTGAAAATTTAACCGAACCGACATGACATGCAAGGGTAAAAGATCATCTCCTTTACTGGGTTTTTGTCTGATTGATCCATGTTTAGGACTTCAACATCCTCTCAATTGCAGCCACATAAAACTCCTTTGGCATGGTACCAATTACAGAATCACATTTCTGGCCATTTTTAAACAATAAAACCACTGGTACAGCCTTAATTTCATACTCTTCAGCAACTTGCATATCAGTGTCAGTGTTGAGTATAAAGCACTTAAGTCTCCCAGCATACTCTGTTGCAATCTCATCAATTACCCGGTGTACCATCCTGCACGGGCCACACCAACTTGCATAAAATTCAACAAGGACTGGGCTTTCACTTTTCACAATCGAATTTTCCCACAGGTCTTTGGTAACTGGTGTAGCTGCCAAATAACAACCTCACTTGTTCAATGTTTTAATCTCTTCAGATGAAAAAAAAAACAAGTATGACAGTTCAAAAATATTAAATTGGCCTCAAAGTCATAAAAAACAAAAGGACAAAAAAAAAAAAAAAAAAAAAGCCTATTGCGATAAAGCTAGAAACTAAAACCAGAAATCAGTACAATAATTAACTAGGCTACGTAACTTTCTGGAAATTTAAATAAGCAAAAGATAAAAAGAATCATCATCTGTGGTTACAAAAATAAATCATCATGATGGGTCTTGTATGCTGGTGTTTTAGGTCTAAGCAATATAATTATGGGATTTATTATTCTTATGTTGCATAAAATATAATCTATCTCCTACACACACAAATTCAAGATGAGTCTCACTTTACTTTTTCTCTCTCTTCCCCTAAAAATGGACCCCACCTATACCAATGAGTGTGTAGAAGATAACTCTTATCTTCTACTACATAAGAAAACTATTACCCTATAATTATAGGTAACAAACCATGCATTTTGGGCTCAAATGATTTACAGGGATCAAGTTTAGCACAACTCAACCTCAATTCAAATGATTGAATCTTTTCCAACTGCAACTTCCATGAATCTTTTTGTGTGCAGATTTAGTTAGTACATTTATCACATATTTTGCAAGACAATTCTAAAGGATAAAAATAAAATAAATTACTTGAATCTCCAATCCATTTCCGTAGATACTTTTCTGAAAAAGAAGAGAAAAGCAAAGAGCCTACTTTCTTATTTTAAAACAGACTAACCTCATAATGAATGTCAGTTTTCCAAAATAACCATTTCACCACTTTCTTAGAATTTGCCCTAAATTTTTTTCCCAGAAATATTTCACATACTTTGTTCTTCGAATTTGAAACAATTACTTGAATAACACCTAATGTTGATCCTTTTAATCACTCCAAAGCCATCAATGTGCCAAAGTCACATAGTAGTATTTTTCACACATTCTATTAAAAACCTAAGTTGGAGAACGCAAAAAAGTATAAATATCAAACAACCAAGTTTAAGTGAAAAAGGGAAAAGACATTAAAAAATTCTCTTAAATGTTACCAACATAAGCACCAAAGAAGTGACAGGACACACAATTGATCTATAAACATCAAAAACTCCATTTCAAAAAAGCACTATGAATGAAATTCAAGCCATCCTATTTCCAAGTTATAACCTATGATAGTGCCCAACAGCTCCTCTGAAATTATTTAACATCAATATATAGCAATGTTCCTATTATCCTATTGTCTAGTGCTTAGTATTTCCAAGACAAAGTATGCCACATATCAAGGTTTACACATTTCATCAAACCCTACAAGCATCATCCCACAAAGAACCTTGATGAAGTCTAGCAAGAACTAAGAGAAACAAAACAAGCTCGGTTATCTCTAGTATACATTACCTAATTGCTGAAGTCTAGTAGTTGAAAAAAATATTGTTGATGGCATGGCAATAATATCAAGTGATCCGTGAGAAGTTATTGCTATCACTAAACACTCTTGAATGCGCCCTATATGCAATAGATTAAATGCTATAACACAAACATAATCAATCCAACCCAATGTACAAGTTTTAACCATTCCCTACCAGGGCAAAAACCAAATCTGAAACTATCTTGCCTTAACTTCAAATAAAAGCATTTTTAGGTTCAAAAGAGCTTCAAATATTGTTTTGGCTAAAAACAATAAACCCCAAAAGCACAAAGAGAAAGGAAAACAAACCATTAAAAAAAGACTTCAACTTTCTCAGTTATCTTAACCCAATTCAAACAAACTCATCATCACACTTTCCTTTCTCTATTTTATTTTTTTCCAATTTCGGGACGATGTAACAATCCTAAGCCAAAAAAAAAATAAAAAATTGAAATAATAAAGGAAATATATACCTCTAGTTTGTTGACGGAAGGAGCGAATATTGGGTAAAAGATGAGGGTTTTGAAGGCAAAGGGGCTTGTGGGTCATAATCTGCAAATGGAAAGGAAGTGAAGGACGAGGGCTAAGGTGGGAATGGGAAGAAGAAGAAGAAGAGAACATGGATTTGTGAAGGGAAGGAGAGGAGGTGAGAGAAAATGAAGCCATGGAAATGGAAGAGAAAAGGGACTGTGACAAGTGAGAACTGAGAAAGACAAACACAAACAATGGGACCGCAGGAATCTCAGAAAATAAAAAAACAAACACGAGGGAGAAAAACGGTGGCTGCAAAATTGCAATTTGCAAACTGCTCAACTTCTAGTCAAACATTGTATTTTCTCTTCATCATTTTCTTTTTCACTTTCCCATTATGAAGAATGTTTTTTCATTAGATTATATATAAGATTGGGTTTGTTTTTCTCATTTTATCTCATAAAATAAATTCTTCCTACATACATCATAAAAAAAAATGTGCCACTCAATTTTTTGTTTTTTGTTTTTTTTAAATAGGTGGATCTCACACTTAATATATCTATGACATGAGATTTGAATTCTCCTATAACATGAAATTTACTTTTCCTATATAAAATATTCAATCTATCTTTTTTGAATAGCTATTTTATTTATCACTTTCCAATACCTTTCATGAGAATCAACTATCCATGATCCTGACCCTTTATTATATATATATATATATATATATATATATATATATATATATATATATATATATCAATATAACATCTGTCTATTTAGCATTTTTTTCAGTCGTAAAATATATGAAGTAAATGATGGATGTGTTCTCTTAAAATAAAAAATATCAATAAAGAACAAAATAATTTAAAGAATAATTACGGAATTTTTTTTCTCTATGATCTAGATATATTACATTGGTTTGAGACTAATTCTTTTAGATATTCTATTAGCTTATGCAGAGTTTCAAGGTGATTTCAGCGTGCTAATCAGTGATTTAGCATGCTGCTGCGATCCAACTTAGGCATAAATTGTTTGCACAGATCTTTCACCTATAAAAGGAGAATCTTAGAACCAATTGAGGAGCTTTGGATGATTTGGAAGAACTAAATCCTAATTTGGTCATAGAAGCGCGTCTTTAATGCTTTGGACCATCGGAAATGGGTTGATTTCAAGAACACACTGGGAGCTTTGAGGATTCACAACGCCATCACGCCAATGGAGATTGGAGAACCTTTATTGCTTTCTCTTGTTTTTGATTTCATTTTGCTAGGCTAGATTTCTATGGAACTAGGGGTAGATGGAACCTAATTGATTCTTTTTGTTTATGAATTAAATTGTCTATGTAATTTTGCTTTTTATAATTGAATGAATTTATCTTTTCTTAATGTCTTATATGAGTTTGATATTGTAGATTGATATAGGGTGAATGTTGGTGCATAAACTTTGTTTGATAAATTCATCATAATACTTATGATCTAGGAATAGACATAGGATAACTATGCAATTGTATGATTCTTGATCTTAATGCATATTCTCTTGAGGAATAACCGTGTAATTAGGATTCTTTCAAGGAATTGAACCCTAATTAATTTAGAGAAATCGAACAATTTTAAAATTTTATGATTGTCAAAACAACCTTTCTTTTAATCACTTGCTTGTTAATTCTAAAATTTTATGCTATTGCTTAGTTTTAGTTTAAATTCTAAGATTTTTGTAATTGTTTATCCAAATAAAGCATAAATAGTAAGCTAATACTTGAACTCCAATCCTCGTGGAAACAATCTCATACTTACATACACTTTATTACTTTTACGACCGGTGCACTTGTCAAAGTCGCAACAAGCTATATCAAAATTAAGCCATATAAAATTACAAATCACTGAAAAATTCAAGTCTTTAAACTAAAACAAATCTTAAAACTAAGACTTAAAAGACAGGAATAGATAATATAAACCAAAAACAACGTAGTTTACTATCACTAACACCAAAGATTGAAAGTCTACAAAATAACAAGATCTCAACTCCTGGGTATAGATCCCGTGATGAGCCCACGAAGGAAATGGGGTAACCGATCTCAATTCTTGCGGGCAACTTCTGACTTGATTATCCTTTCGTGTGCAACTTCTTTCATCAAGTTCTTCTATGACTAATCTATCTTCTGTAGATACAAGGTATGTTTTGATGATAACAAAGTGGCAACAACAAAAAGAGAAGTGCATTGATCAATAGCGAAAAGCATCAACCATATGTGGATATTGAAGATGTATGATGTAGCTAAACAAGAAAAGTGTGTCATATCAAAGTGGCAAGATCATTGGATCAAGAGCAATGCCAAGATTAAAGACAAATAACCATGGACAACATCTAAGAGAAGCACAACATCATAACCATGGTGAAAAATGATCAAAAATAACAAAGTGTCAAGCATTGTCATATCCAACAAGTCAAATCATCAAGTTCAAGAAAAGATCCAAGACACAAGACATAAAGCTAAGTCTAAAACCATATTTGGAATATATCTTTAGGACTTAGAATATATGTGAGGGTATGTGATAGATTGCATTGCATGAGCTCAAAGTTTTTCTCAAAGTAAACGTGTTTTTCAAATTGCATAATCATAATCTTTATATACTTGAAAGAAATTTGAAAAATCCAAGAAAAAGATCCTTGACATATTTTATAACTTCAAAACATATTTATCAAGTCAAGATCTTTCACAAAAAGTGGTTAGAAGCAAGCCAGAACACATTTGATAAAATTTGTTGCTTAATTTTGCTGCTACCTTATATACAACTTTTCGTATCTAATATGATGGATTTGGATCTTGTGTTCTTCATAAAAGTTGTATATCTTTCTTTTATCTTTCTAACGAGATCAAGATCACATCAATCCGACAAGTATAACTCAAGTTATGCCCAAAATACGAAACAGTGTTCTTGTTGTCAATAAAGTATTCGAATACCTAATTCAGTATTCGAATACCTGATGAAGTATTCGAATACCACACGAAAAGTATTCGAATACTTGATGGGAAAAAGGCCTATAATGGCTATAAACATCTATAAATGAAGTATTCGAATACCACACGAAAAGTACTCGAATACTTACTGGGCAGAATGCATAAAACGGCTATAAACGGCTAGTTTTCAATGGAAACACTATAAATACACTCCTTATGAACCTAAAATGCATTGATCACCATTCCTACACATCATAAGGATGATTAGAGAGCTTCTACACTATTATTTGCATATTCTTTCATATCTTTCAATGATCAAACATATTTGAGCTCATATCTTGAAAATCCATATACCCATAGTGCTTCAAGTTGTATATCCACACTTTGAGAGTGTATATTAATTTCCAAATATTTCCCTCCTTGTATTATTGAGTTGAAAGGGTTGTGAGACCCATTGTTTAAGAGGTAGCCAAATACCTAAGTAAATTTGGATTGAATTGTAAGGTTACCAAGTACCCGTAAACTTGGAGATTGAAAGGTATCCAAGAACCCGAAATCTTGGAAGATTGTAAAGGTTTGTCAAGCACCCGTGAAGCTTGACCATTAGTGAAAGAGTTGATCAAGCGGCTTCAGTCTGGACGTAGGTCACAAGTGGTGGTGGCCGAACCAGGATATATTGTGTTAGCAATTCTCTAAACTCTAAGCTCTAAACTCTTTATTTTTAGCACTTTAATTGATTCTTTGATATCTTGTATGTGCTAGTATAAGTTCTACAATTGTGATATATTATACATTATGGATTGTCTGAATTACCTTTCCACATATCAAAGTTTGCTTGAAATGATTATTTAGAAACTAGAAGGAGGCTTTTGCAAAAAAATTGTAATACTCAATTCCCCTCTTGAGTATGGAAGCCACATTCCTAACATCTTCAACTGAGAACTCATTTGAAGGGCAGCTACCAGTGACAACATCCGCATTCTTTTCCAGGCCCCCCTTTCCTTTCTTATCTTTCTTTGCCAGAGATAGGGGATGAGCACTTGGGCCAGCCTTCGAGTTTCCAAGACACACAATTTTATCAAGCCCTTTCCCTTCCACAGTCATGGTATCGCCCATCTTCTTGAAAAGATTAACCAACTTCATTGCCCCATATTCAGCTATATAAAGAGGTCTCCCATAAGTTTTCTGGTACTCTGCTGCAACTCGAGCCAGAGGCAGGTATCCTCCGGAAAGTTGAAGCAACCTTACCAGCTGGCCCCCGAGACCATTTAAAACCCCAGGCTGCACCCATAACGGTGATTCATTATGGTCACTATAAGGCATAGGTCCTCCTGAAGCATCATCCAATCCAGCTGGAAGCCTATGTGGTGTGACAGTTGTCGGCAAGCAAGACATGTTCGATGTGCCACCGTTGTATTCAGGGAGAGATTGTGACACCACTGAGAATTCCCCCGAGTTATAATAGCTATGTGACATCCCTCCATACACTATAGCACCTTCTTCATTCTTACCATTAGAATTGTCATTGATACGACATCCCGTCAAATATCCAACAGAACCTCCACGAGGCGGCACTAAGGCCCCACGAGCCACACTCTACCAGTCCAAGACAAATTTACCAGCATTGTGTAGAGCAGAAGAAACACCCACCCCAGCAGGATTGACAAGAATTACAGTATATCCCCGCTGCCCAAGAATATGAGTGCCGGTGCAAAATCAACATCTCCAGATATTAGCAAGATAGAGGATGGTGTAGGGTTGTCAAGTGCAAAAAGATCATGTCGACCAAGATAGCTTTGTCAGCAGCATCTTTTCTCCCATTGGGAACATCAATGAGTTTAACATCAGTTATGTGAAGACCCTCTCTAAGTTGCCTATGGATAGCATTGAAATCCCCGTAAGCAGAAAACATCATAACAGCTCCTCTAATTACTGGGTGCACCCGTAAAGCCATTCTTATATTACCTGCCACATCTTAAGGGAGCACACATCTTGGAACAGCACAATTTTCAATATCCCAAAGGATAGCTACTGGACCATCTAAGGAGCTACTGAGTTGCGGGCTTAAAGGGCATTGAAGCATGTTTGCATTTGGTTCAGTGGTATTTTTCCCATCTGTTCCAAGGATTCTGAAGGCATTACTGGTGTTGATTTATTCGGGGTAGCCATGAATGTACTAGAAAATCAGAACTTCCTGCACATAATGGAGTGAAGATATGACTAAACAAAACAAATACCCAGAAACATCATATAGCAAGATAATAAGAAGACAAGGTTATAGGCATGGATAATCAAGCTATATTCCCCAAATAGAGGTAGTTGCTGCACCGTAAGTGCTTTCCTACAGAAGTAGGAAAAAAAGCAAAGGGACTTTTATCCTTCAATCATAAGCAGGTTAAGAGTCTCAAGTCTAGCAAGTATCATCATGGGCTACCAAATTGTAATTAAAACCACTAGATCTAGAAGCAAAGCTAGCTGAGTGTCAAAGTCAAAGAAACTTTATGTGCATCAGTTCAGTTCATGTATTTAGCCTATATTAATGGATGATTAGGAAATCCCAATTATAAGACAATGGCAGATCCTTGTTCACATTCCCAGTTTTGTAATGGTCTATCATCACTTAATTATACCCCTCACTGAGTGATTGAAATATAAGAACTGCACAACGAATATTCCCAACTCTCACCCTGCATCATAGCATAAATTGAACCGAGATCCCATAATCCCAATGAGATCAAGTGGTTATAACAACCCAAATCAAAAGAAACATACTTTATGCAACTTCTAACACTTATATGATACAACAAAATACTTAAAAATGCTTAACCAGAAAACATTTCAAGCTCCACCCCCAAGGTCTTGCAAGGAAAATTTAGAAGAAAAGAAATTCTCCTTGAAAAAAGCGCATATTTGAACAGAAAACAACAATATTCCTTCCAAACTCCTACTTCTACAGGCTATACTGAGCGGAAACTGCTTTAATCGGAGCAAAAGTTCCAACTTTTCTAAGAAAGAGCACGGAACTCAAAACCCTAAATCTCACACCAAATCTTATCAATATTACATATATTTTTGTTTTAAAAAAAAGAAAGAAAGACATGAGGGGTATTGAAGAAAATAAATAAATAAGTACCAACAATTAGCTGCGGTTCAATGGGGAATCAAATCTGGAGCTTATACCCGAAGAAGGCACATGAATCCGCAAGAAGGAGAAGATCCTGATTAAGAAGCAAATGAAAGATCAATCCCTAAGATCATTACCATATAAGAAAAGCATAATTATTGAACTGAGAGAGAGAGAGAGAGAGAGAGAGAGAGAGAGAGAGAGAGAGGGGGGGAACCTGGAGAAGGAACAAGGTTCCGGCAAGGTTCAGACAGATAGGGTTCAGATAGATAGGGTTCAGACAGTCTCAAAAACAACAATTAAATTAATAATATGGAATTGTAATATTGAATTATATAAAATCTGTACAAGAGTTCTCTATATATAGGGTACAGAAAGACCTAATGGGCCAAGCCCAAAAAGAATAAAACAAACTCTTAGATAGTGTTTGGTTCATGAGAAAAAAAAATTACTAGGAAAATGTAATTGATAGGGAAATGGAAGCAAAATAAGTTTGGTAGGAAAGTTTAAAAAAAGTTGTTTGGTACCGCAAAATATTGATGGGAAAGTTGGGTTAAAAATCCTGATGTATGTTTGGTTGAAAATAAAAAATAGATAGAAAAAAAGTTGAAATTACAAAAGTAACCTTTTTTATAAAATTTTGAAATATTAAAGTGTGAAGCGGAGTAACTCCTCAAAACCAAACCCGCTAGTGGTATTGTATTGTATGATGTCCACTCTCACTCATCCCTTCTCTCTCTATCTGTCTTTTTCTTTCTGCAAAATTTCCCAAATTTCTCCTCTATACTAATTCTTCCTCTGCTCCTAAAACACGGACATTCAACATCAGCAATGCACGATCTTCTGTACGAATGCAATTTCAATATTTGATTTGAGTAATTTTTTTCAGCGGCAGAATTGGAAATGCTTGAAACAATGGAAAGTTCCATCAATGGTGGCTCTCCCAGTTACAGAGCTATGGAAGAGGAGCTCTCTGTGCTCCCTCGAAATACATAACCGTTGGTTAAAAGAAGGGGCAAATTTGTCACATTTTTCATCCCTTTTCAATTTGTCCAGTATTATCACAATAATACCATCATCTGAGAGGGCTTCTGAAACAGTGGAAAACTAGTTTTTTATAAGCATATGGCGATAGCTGGGGAAGCAAGTTTGATGTAGAGATTTCAAGATATCCCTCAACCAAACATGGAGAAATGAGATACCCACATGCACTTTGCTGGGATAGTGAAGAGAAGTCTCGAACCAAACGCGACCCTAGAGAATTCTAACTTCTTCTAGAGAATTCTAGCTAATTACAAATAAATAAATAAAATACTAATTCTAATATTTACAATACTTCCCCTCAAGCTGAGGAATATATATTTATCATTCCCAGCTTGCTAGTAAGTTCTTGAAATCTGTTTGAAGGAAGCTCCTTTGTCAATAGATCAGCTAATTGACGCCCAGTGGGAATGTATGGAGTGGTAATCAACCCGCTATCAAGTTTCTCTTTGATGAAATGGCGGTTGACCTCAATATGTTTAGTCTGATCGTGTTGAACTGGATTATGAGCTATACAAATAGCGGACTTATTATCACATAGCAGCTTCATAGGTCCCTCACATTTTATTTTGAGATCATCAAGTACAATTTTCAACCACAGTAACTCACAAATGCCTTGAGCTATAGCTCGAAATTCAGCTTCTGCATTTGATCTGGAAACCACATCTTGTTTCTTACTTCTCCATGTCACCAAGTTACCGCAAAGAAACATGCAATAACCAGTCGGGCTATGGCTCAACTTATATCGGCCCATCTGACTAAAATATAAAATAAAATAAGTAAAATAAAACTAAAACTAAAACATTGGCTTTGGGCCACTTAAGTAATTGGGCTTTAATTTAAATTACAAGTCTAATAATAAAATAAAATTCCAGCAAAAACATGTCATCTTGAGCTCAGGTTTAGACCATCTTTCCATCCTAATTGGGCTTCAGTAGCTGAAATAGAAATTGTAGCCCTCCCCGTTAGCTGCAAAATGCAACAAAAATGGAGTCAATCAGATATCTGTAGAGTGAGATATGGTCAAAATATGAAAGCAGTGTAAATCTGGAAAATTATGACGAAAATCAATAAAACCCAATTAAAAACTAGAATTCTAATTTAACCCAAAAGACCTTTATTTAATTCAAAAAAAACCTAAAAATATCACCCAAGAGTAACAAATAAGTATAATAAAATATGAGTTATCACTGATGGCGGCAAGAGGCAAAGAAATTAGGGTTGTGTTTAAAAAAGGACAATATGTGCGGAAGCAGAACCCTCAGATTGAGAGCTCTGATACCAACTTGAAATTAATAATATGTAATTGTAATATTGAATTGTATAAAATCTGTAGAAGAGTTCTCAATATATAGAATACAGAAAGACCTAATGGGCCAAGCCCAAAATGAATAAAACAGACTCCTAGAGAATTCTAGCTTCTTCTAGAGAATTCTAACTAATTACAAATAAATAAATAAAATACTAATTCTAATATTTACAACAACAACTAAACAATAGTAATACTTCTACAGCTACTAATAGCACAAACATCATAAAAAAAAAAACAACTAAGCCCAGGAGGGATCTGGATGAACTCCTTATATGCAGAATTCTCATACGATTGGCGAGCCAATCAGCACACTGGTTTCCTTGCGGTAGGTATGTTGAAGCTTAAGTTCCCAATCATTGTTCATCCATGTCCGAATGCGAGCAACAATATGCGACTATGGGGCTGCATTACCATCTTTGGTAAGCAAAGTGATCACCGCAATGGAGTCACTTTCAATTATAAGTCTCTGGAGTCCTTTCTTCCATGCAAAACTAAAGTCTTTCAAAATACCCCACAACTCAGCAGTATAAGCTGATGTTGAACCAATATAATATGCAAAAACCCCTAACCATTGACCATCAGAACCTCTACATAACCCTCCACAAGCAGTTGCTCCTAGAGCTCCTTTGGCTGCACCATCTGTATTTAAATTAATCCATCCTGGATCTGGTGGATGCCATGCAATCTGTAGTTGAACCGACGTTCCACCATTTCTATTATCATGGCTGACATCAAAAGCTTGCTCAATTTCTACTAGCATACGTCGCACCTTCCCCACAATAAAATTCTCATTATTATATTCTTTGCCATGTTAGAAAGCATTCGTATTATCCCACAGCTCCCAGCATGTCAGTAAGAAAACTGAGCTCCAATTCAAGCTATTGGACTCCTTTCCCTCATCGCTCATATTGGTTGCTACCCAATCCACCCATTCCTTCTTATAAAAAGAAGCTTGTCTTCTAATTGGTAACAATTTGTTCCAAACACTAGCAGCCATTGCACAATCTCTCATAACATGTAATTCTATTTCTTCGGCCTTTTCGCATCTAGCACAAATTGAAGATACATCTGACCACTTAGCAATCCAAACTCTAGTTGGAAGTCTATAGTGGATGCATTTCGACATAAAAAACTTTACTCTTTCGGGACCTTTCCAATGCCACAAAGCATTCCACACTTGTTATGGTATCACTTATCTACCAATGTGAAAACGTTTTTGCATAAGAACCTGATAAGCATCTTTTACCATTAGTGACCCATGGCCCCCAATGCTCCATCTCTCTGTATCTGGCCCATTGTCATTTGTAGGGGGAAGGTACCCTTTAATCATCTCTAAAATATCCTGAGGCAAAATTTTTTGTAACATATTAACATCCCAGCACCCATTATCATCCAAGACTTCATTCGCTTTTCTTTGAAGATCATTGGCATTGAGCTCCTTTGTACAGACAGATTTTAGCCTTGGCGATAAGTGCGACAGTGAAGAAGGATTAAACTGTTATTATTATTAATCTTATTATTAGGGAAATATGTTTTACATGATTTAATTTTGTATCATGCAAAAAAAAATAGGTTACTCATTTTTTTCCTTATTAGGTTTCACCCACCCTAATAAACATATTCTCTTATTATTGTTAAAATATTCTCCTATTATTGTTCATTAGATTGATATAGTTTTTCATATTACATGAAACAATATTATCTTATACATTCATATAAAAGAGAATAAAACCTCTACGAAAAAAAAAATTGAATCTCATTTGTGTTTTCCTGTGCATGAGATAATTTTAAGAAACTATATTCCCTTTTACTTTAGTAAGATATTACATAACATGCATTGGGCTTGTTGCCTTTATATAAAAAAGCCCATATGGTCTCTGTTCTCTTCAAGGACCATAGCCACAAGCAAATGCGCGTAAGCCCTAACCCACTCTAAAAAACCACATGCATCCCTTTTGTTTGTATGCATGCATCTGAAGTCTGTAATATGTATATTTGATGTTAGGAACATTCTTTTGTTTTAGGGTATTAGGGTTGGGTTAAGGAAGAGGAGCATTCTGTTAGATGGGAAGGGGTAAATCTTATTATCACTCAGCAGCACGTGGCACATATTATTAAAAAAATTGTATTTTTTGTATGCGGTGACATCACATTAAGCGAAGCATCCATGTGGTGTTACCACATGGCTCTAGCAACACTTTTTTTTTGCTCTTCCTTTTTTATAAAAAAAGTCTAATAGTTTTTTAAAGAAAATTGAACTAAACCGAAGAATAAAAATTAACCAAATGAAGGCCCAATTTCAAGTTATTAAAGTCCAAGTACAAGACCCACGTACAAAGTGCGGCACTAGATAATTGGATTCCTTAAACAAGCTGATATGGGTTCAATCCCTGGCCATGCATATGGAAAAAACTTTGTTATGAGAGATTTACTTACTTAATGTGATTTCCAACATCAAAATGATTAGTTTTCGGCCGTCGGCTGAAGGATACGAAACAAAAAAAAATGGTGAAATACCCGGTTTTAGTTTTCTTATATTTGTATGTATGCTTGGATATTTTACTAACTGACATATGTGGAACTTACAAGTATAAACTTCTATTTATGAAAGGGTGAATAGTAACTATTGTCTTCGATTCCCAATGTATTGAAAAAAAAAAAAAACTCCTATTTATGTTGTCTAACGGAAGATTTTAAAGCACTGGGCAAAACATTATTCTTTTCTTTTTTTGCTTTATTCCTCGTGACTTATTATTGTATGTTTATTATTTAGCCTCTTTAACTAGTAAGTAGTAATCATGTAACAAATGTGGCATGGAATAAAGAAAAAAGAGGATAACATTATGTTGCTTAATGCTTCAAAATCCGATTTTGAACGATGACTGAAAATCCAAAAATAAAAAATATGTAAAAAGGAAATTACACACAAGTCCCACGTGGAATATTGAATAAAACATCAAAGCACACAACATATATAAAGCTAAGAAGGATGCAAGTCATTCCATGCCTTATTTCTACATTGGTTTCATATCTGAATTTTTATAAATAAGCATTAGACCTTTATTTAGTTACAAAATTATTTTCGGTTGAGTTAAAAAAAAAATTTAAATATTTTTATTAAAAGATTTTAAAATTTACTTTATAAAATAATAGTTCATCATTCCATGAGAGGAAGAAATTTACTTTTTACTTATTCCCTTTTACATATTGTTTGTCTTGCCCTTCAACCCCCAACCCTCACTTTTTTCTTTCCTTTCTTAATCACAGAACATAACAAATCTACATCAGACTCTAGGCTGCACCAACTTTTAGTGCACAATTAAGTTTCAATATCACATTCTAAATACACCATATTTGGTATCTTCTGGGGCACGGTTCAAGGAAGCAGAGATGCATAGACCAATGATTCTTCTTGTATCAGCTGGATCAATGATTCCATCATCCCAAAGCCTCGCTGTTGAGTAATAAGGACTTCCTTCTTTCTCATAAGCCTCCACTACTTTTGTTTTGAACTTTTCCTCTTCTTCCTTGTGCCACTGCATTACAAGTATAATGCACATTGAGCAATCAAAGACAAATGAGAAAACCATGAATTTGTTATCAAAGAAGTATAATAAACAATCCTTCCCCAATCATATTTTACCTGAATTCCTTGCTTTTTCTTATTGCCTTTCTCTATTTGGGCAAGTACACCAGCAGCCTGATGATCACATTCCAGACGAATATGTATATAAAAACACCCCACAAATCATATGAAATATCAACTAAAATCAGTCAAACCTTTAAATCCAGTTTGATTTGGAATGGAGAACACATGCAAAACATGCTATAATGATGCATCATGGAAAGTACACAACAATTACGATGCAGAATGATGTTCAGGATAAATCAATGCCAATAATTTGTAAAGAATCATAACTCATGAGTGATATACTACCTGAGCACCACCCATGACAGATATTCTGGCGTTAGGCCAAAGGAACATGAAATTGGGACTATAGGCACGACCACACATTGCATAGTTTCCTGCACCGAAACTTCCACCAACAATTATAGTGACTTTAGGTACCTGCAAGTATTTATTCGAAGCAAAAATAATTATTTCCCTTTGAAAAGTATATATCCATTTCTTTCTTTCATGCAGGGAAAACCAACTAGCCCAAATGGAAGCACAATTCAAGATCCTAATAGTTACAAGTAGTGGGAGTGCCCAAGGCCTTATAAACTCCACATTAGTTGCTCTTCAACCAATGTGGGACTATATATCTCAACAAAGTAGATAAACTTACTCTGCCTTTGCAAGTGTTAAGTTCATACAGCTAAAGAGTAAAGAATACGTTATAAGCAGTAGGTGGATGGAATCCACAAACCTTTGCACAAGAAACAGCCATCACCATTTTTGCACCTGACTTTGCTATGCCAGTTGCCTCAGATCTTGAGCCGACCTACCAAATTGACAATTATCACAGTTTCATTCTTCATCAAACTACTAGGGGATAGTTTACTAATATCATAACTCAAAATTGTTTAGAGAAAGAATATTTAGGTTTAACAATTCTTGACTGGAAAAAACGAGAGACAAAAAAATTGCAACTACTCTCCTTCAGCATTTTAATCATTTCTAGATAACTGTGACTATAATTAGGACTCAAAAATAAGGATGAGATGAATGGCATCCACTTTGTAAACCAACCTGCATGCCTACAAACATACCATTTGGTAACGAATAGTACCATATATCAAAATACATCGATATGTAAATCCATCAAGAAGGACGTTTAAGACAAAACTGGGCTATAAATAAAGTAAGAATAAGGATCATAATTAAAGAAAGGTACGAAGATGGACCAATATTGTACTTTGAGACCTTATGTGTATTTACTTAGTCTTACAGTGTCACTCATGCAACTGTATTTCCTAAATCTACACATTATTATCTTTCTACTGAATTTCAATTGATGATTCCCAACCCCACCTGACTTTCATGCCTAATTGCCTATCGATGCAAGCTCATTTATTCATGTAATCATGAAGATTATTAGATAATTAAACATCTCTTGATTACTAAACACTAGAATATAATGAGATAATTAATATCACGAATACAGTGATCTTGTGAGGAAAAGGGAACCAATCTACTAAGAAGAATATAATGACACAAAACACCATAATTAGAGTGACTGAAGAAAGAGCTTAAAGTCATACCATGAATCCAGTGATGTTCTGAAGGAAGACCAAGGGAATGTTACGTTGAGTGCATATTTCAATGAAATGGGCCCCTTTTAGAGCAGATTCATTGAATAAAATCCCATTGTTTCCAATAATTCCAACGGACTGTCCGAAAATTTTAGCAAATCCTGTTACAAGAATGTAAGACCAGAATGAACCCAGAAAC
>JAVKPL010010796.1:0-46598 GCA_032173675.1 Gastrolobium villosum
TGCATAAGAATAATATTTCCCATAGAATAAACACAACATTGAAAAAATATAGTTTCTTTAAATATAACTAAGGATGTGTGTTGGAAAGAATATCTTTATTATTTGTAAAGATATATTTCCTTATGGGCTAAAGCAATTAATGTTTCTTTATATATTGTACTCTCCTAAATCAATTCAATATAAAGATTTATTTATATTCAGCTTGTCTCTTGATATTTTTTACATTTGGGATAGTGTGTATGTCTCTGCTTCGGATAAATTATGTATTTGAGTTAATGATTTTGTTGGTACAGTCGTACATAATTGATATGAGGTTTTATAGTCAAAGGTTTGAATATGTTAGGTACAACAAAGTATGTCTGTGTGTTTCAAGTTTGTTGTTGAGAGTAAGTAGAAATCCATGGATAGATTCTAAAGATGTTAATATAAGTTTGTTATGTATTAGTTATGTCTGGATATCAGGTTTAAGGATTTCGTTAGTCCGATAAACAAAGGTTATGTTGTCTATTTTACTGAATTGGTAGCCGTTATAATTTGACGTTAAGTTTTAATTCTACGCAGTTATGTGGCTAGTTTTAAGAGAACTATGCTGATACTTATAGGAAGTCTTTTGCTTTGTTTTATTAAATCAAGTGCGCATCTGTACTGTTTTGCATAGCGTTCCAGTTAGGTAAACCGAGGTGTTACACCCAACACAAGAATTAAAACAGTTTATCCCGGGAATAAAAAAATAAATCAATTTTACCAAACGAGTTTTCTATCAATCTTTATTCTCGAGAACAGAAATAAAAAAAATAACTCATTCTTGAAAGTTTGTCATGCACAACCTAAGTGCCTCAGAAACTAATTATGATAGGTTTCATTTCCAACAAAATCAAATCATCTTTTTATTTCAGAATAAGAGATGTTTTAAATTCTAATAAATCTATAGTATATCATTTAGGTTGACATAACATGGAAAATAAGTATTAATATTTTTTTAGAGAAAAAAAGTAATATTTATCATGAAGAAAATGTGGATTTGGTGTCTCAATTTGTCTAATACATAGTAACAAATATAAACTTGTTAATTATAAACACAAATAAGATAAAAAAGAAATGTTCATTGTATGGAAAAAAAAATTATTGTATCATGTCACGCGAGTCAAGTAGAGTCCATGGCAGGAGATACCAATAATTTATCAAGCTAAACCAATCATATTAAGTAAACTTGATATCATGTGCCTCCTACTTATAAAGTCTTCTCTTAGCTCATTATCAACTAATATGAATTTTATCACATTTAAATATTTCAACAATTTCCCTATCAAGTGTGAAGCACACAATAATAAATACAAATAAGATAAATCAAAAACTAAAAAGTTTGTTGTACGAAAAAATACATTATTGTATCATGTCAAGCATGTTAAGGGAACCACCATCAATAGATTAAAATAGACCAGCCACATCAAGTGGATCCAAGATCATCTCTCAACTCAAAATCTTAAGACATTAAATTCATAAATCCTCCTACTTTATGGATTTCACTTAACTTATTTATGAAACTTCATCATACTTGAATATCCCAATATATAATTTAAGACACTCGAAACTCAAAAACTATGTTTGACCTACAACATGGCGAATGCTACAAGGAGATTAAGGGCCCGTTTGTACTTTTAACAAAAACCAAATCTATTTTTGGCATTTGGATGTAATACATGAAAATCACTTTTAATTAAATATATTATTTGGATGTTGAAAAAATTAATCTATAAATTGCTAAAAAAGACATGTAAAAAGAAAGGGTTTAATGTCTTTCATGTTGTAGGAAATATCTTACTCATAAATAAAAGCTATGTTGCACCGACACGATACTCCGACACGTTAATTTTAAAAAATGTTAGATTTGGACATTTTAGAACACATTTTGATATTAAATAATATTTTTAATATATATAATATAGCTTAGATCTAATACATATAACAGCTCATAATAAGTCACATAACCAATCAAAATATATATTTTTACTCAAAACTTCTTTGGAATTCCTTGAAAAAAGCAAAGCATAAATAAATTTATTATTTTAAATGCCAATACAATCGCACTATACATCAATACTAAACAACCACTTAAGAAGATGACATGGCCAAGTTATTTAAAAAAAGAGAGAAATAAATCCAAACATAATACAAATAGAAGAAAGAGGGTGTCGAATAATGGCGTTTCATTGGTCTATTCAAAAGCGAACATATTGCAAGAAATCATCCGTAGCCATAGATAAGATCATCCAATCCAACGTTGGCCTATTTTTATCTCACGCTCGAAAGCTTAGAGCCTCAAGAAGGCAAGAGTCGCAGGCCAATCCTTAGACTCACCAATTTCGATTAACTCGCTCAGTGTCTACTCGCGATGAAGAAGATCAAAGCACTGCTTGAAACGGAGACCTCGACGAGATGCTTGACAAGAGATTGAGGGAAAACGACAGTGGTGACTTTTATGTTTTATTTTATAATTATCTTAATTTTATAATTTTTTTGAAAAATTTACATTTCCACCCCTTGATCGTGTCGAGATAACCAACGTATCCGAAAAGGTTGACCGCGTATTGAAGTGTATCGCTTTCCATCATGCATTTTTTTTTTTAAAGTGACATGTCAGTGCTTCTTTGTATCAAAATGCATGAGACCCATATTATTCTTTTTTTCTATATTCTCTTCATACGGCCCTACATGCTTTTATGTGTGCGTAATAAATAATTTTATTTCCTACAACATGAAAATATTAAACCCAAAAAAAAATCATAGGAACAAATTTGGTTGTGGTGGAGACGATGGTGATTGCACCAGCAATGATGGCAGTGGTGACAATAAAAGTGGTATAGGTGATGACGGAGTGATAGCGACGCCGGTGGAGGATGTGGCAATGACAAAGATAGCAGGGTGGCAGCGGCGACAATAGAGGAGGTAGTGGTGGCAGTAATGACAAATGTGAAATTGGTTAGGGTTAGGGTTGGGGTTATAGTGACAGCAATGATGGAGGTGGTTCGGCACTGAGTCGGTGATGACACTAGAGGAGGTGATATTGATTGAGTTGGGGTGGGGCAAATTTTATTTTTTTTTTAAAAAAAGTATTTAATATTTAACTTTTACTTTTTTTAGAAGTTATAAATTTTAGCTTCTAATTTTGACTCTCTTTTTTAAGACATCCAAACACTATTTTACAGTGAGAACTGAAAAAGACTTTTTTCTAAAAAAATAACTTTTGAAAAGAAAAGAAAAACCCATCCCAACTAACTCTGAAAATTTTAAAAACTCCTTCGACGCTTCATGTAATGACAAAAAAAAAAAACTCAAAGGAAATTGTAGTCCTCCCCATTTTAAAGTTGACCATAAGGACACAGTGAGAATATTCTTTAACTAAGGTCAACTTTTTAGAAAAAAGAAAGAAAGAAAGAAAATGTCAATAGTAAGTGATCCTCAATTTAAGAGACTCATTATTGGAGAAAGATTGTTCAATTTTATTTTAAAATTAATTATACTACACTCTAAATACACACCATAATGTTGATTGTTCAAAATTTAAACGACACTGCACAAAGAAAAAGACACTGTACTGTATGTCACAAAAATCAGAGCTTGCAAGTTGGACCCGCATCCGCGTGTCAAAGCTCCATAGTCAAAAGTAAGCTAAAATGCAATTTATCCCACTCTATTTTCTAGTTTTGGTCCTGCCAAATGGAAGGTCATCCGCAATATTTTTCTGTGACTTTAAAAGATCACTTTGATTTGTTTATAAATGAAGTATTAAATAGGATAAAATTATTTGTCATATTAAAAATATGATGGGACATGTTACCAAAAATATATATATATATACAAATATGATGGGACATGATAAAATTAAGGTAAAATATTGAACAATATTAAAAGTATTTATCCCATCCAAGTGTTAAATTATTGAAAAACCTTTTGTCCCACGATATACAACACAAATAATCAAAATTATCCTGTCTAGCATCATCGCAATACCCAATTATTATTGTTAAAACATATATATGATTAGATTAGTCATGGAAATACTAAGTGAAAAAAAAAACATTAATTTATGTTATAAGTAAAAAAATATTTAATTTAATTATGACTTGTGTGATATTATTGAAATAATTTACATATGAAATTAGTTGTTTTAATTGATTTTGTTAAATAACACAACAACAAAAAACACCTGATAAAATGCCTGCTCCAGTTAGTTTTATACACTAGAGACGCAAATTAATGTCTGCGCCGATTGATTATCCAGCTTCCTTGTAAACAACGAGTTCATCTTTGGTATAAGAGTAGTATGTATTATTGTCATTGAAAATTAAATATTTGTTTTTAATATATATATATATATTTTTTTCATGTCATCAATCAACATATGTGTTTAATTCATATTGGAGTGATGTATAAAAAAGTGGGTAAGACAGTAATATTGTAGAAATTTCCGTAAACAACCCACAAGAAAAAGACAGGTGCTTATTTAATTCCCCCCAAGTGGAATTAGTTTACACCTGCTAACTGATTGTTGTGTAGTTTTTGTTCTGACCTAGTGGTCTTTAGTCTACCCCCCAAAAAAACACCTCATAAAAAATGTTATATTTTTAAAATTTATTTAACTCACATAATAGACAAACCACCAACTCTATTACAATATATTATACCATCATCCAAAATATATATATTTTTATATTATTATGCTAAATATAAAAATTAATTAATATTGTTAATAAATTATAAAAAAAAAGTGTGAAATAATTAAATAAAAAATTTATCATGTATACTTTTTAAATGCAAAATAAACAAATCACTACATAAAGGTGTTACAGTAAAATTTATATATTAATCTGTTCAATACTTATGTGTATCAAATAATTGTGGCACAAAAATATTTGTGTTTTCCTTCAACTACCAAATAGTAGACAAAACAAAAAGTTGTATTGTTGTCTGTATTAATTTTTTTAATCGTTTTTTCCCTATTTTTTTTTTTACAAAATCCCCATTTTATCCCCCAAAGTGATCCTGGATCATGGAAAGAGATCTTGTTTCCGTCGTGCATTAAGCACAGCCTAATTATTTCTTTCGGATTTGGATCCTCAATTATATGAGATTATTATCCCGAATCGAATGTGTAACAATTATCCGGCTCTTATCCCAAAATCTTTTCCACAATTAGAGCACCTACTCTTTTAGCAATTTATGTATCCTTGAGACTAAGGACTTGTTTGATTTCTGTTTCTGAAAATAATTTTTAACTTTTAGAATAAAAAAATTATTTAAAAATGTTTTTTTTTTTTTTTTGTAAAATAATTCTCAAAACAACAATTGTTTTTCAAAATTTTAAACTAAGAAAAAGGAGAACAAGTTAGAGATGTTCTGGAAAATTGTTTTTTGATTTTCTTGTTTTTGTAGTGATACTTTCATAATTAATCCAACTTCTTTTTGTTTTTAAATCATTTTAATATAGCAATTTCGTAATTATAAAAATTTATTAATGACATTCTTATAAATAAATACAACCTTTTTATAATTTTAAATCCAATCATATTTCCTGTCTCAAAAAAAATCCAATCATATTTAAATAAGTTTTATTATTCTTTTGAGGGAATAAGGTGTGTCATTTTAAAGGATATAAACTTATAACATTTTAACTTCTAATTGTTGATTTCTGTCTATCAACGGTTATAATTTATTGCATCAAAATTATTAATTAATTAATAATAAATTTGGCCCATTAAGTTTGACCAAGTAGATTATAACCGTTGATGGGCGGAAATCAACGGTTAGGATCTAAAATAATATAAACTTATATCCTCTAAAAGGATAGATGTTTTTCCTTTTTTTTTTATAAACATGTTTTTCCCTTCTTTTAAATGTTATACTTACAATCTTTTTTTATAACCTCTTACAACCTTATCTCAACACAGTTTTCCGTTAATCAATGATTATGATTTTCACAAATTAAATCCATTAATTAATTATTAATTCACAATAAATGATAACCGTATATTGATGAAAATCAACGGTGTTAAGACTGGTTGCAAGAAATTGTAAAAAAAAAAAGTTGTAACTATATCTTTGCTCTTAAAATCAAAATAATTTTTTTTAAAAAAAAGCATCATTAAAAAAAAAACAACAAATAATCCTAAGGCAGACGATTCACTATTCGAGATATGTTGTTTCGGAGATTATTTAAGAGTAAATAACTTTTTTAGTCCCTGACAATATCCACGAAGTTCTTTTTGGATCCTAGCAATAAAAAAGGGACATCGCGGTCCCTAAATTTTACAAATAAGGTCCACGTTAGTCCTTCCGTCAGTGGAGCTCTAACGCCGTTACTAACGTCTCTGACGTGTACCGTTAAACAACTGAGTCATCAAGGGAGGAATCCACCTGGATGAATAACGACGTCGTTTGCTACCTTTTTTTTCTCTCCAATATAGGTCCCCGCCAACACCACCCAGTTCATTACAGTTCACTCGTTACGGCCTCCAAGCAAAACTCCACCCTCTGCATCTCCATCATTATGTTAAGTTGGATGACTGCAAGATCTCACCCTTACCTCTGATAGTGGCAAGTCCATTCTCAAGCGTATCCATGCCAAAATTCAGCTCTTCATCTTTCCCTAAAGACAGAAGCTCATGCAGGCCAGTGCTAACACAAGAGAGAACTTCAGTGAAGGTCTCATGGCTATCATCATGAAATATGAGAACCAAAGAAAAGGAAAAAAGTCAGAATGTAATCGTTAATGGTGTGAATGTAATTCATAAAAAGGTATGCAGAGAGAGTGAATGTGTGAAGAAAGTATGCCTTGTACGAGTGAGAATATGCCTTATGAGTTATCACTCTATTTTTTTGGCTTGCTTATCTAGTGACTTGATTGAAATTCTTTGTTAATCATAACTTGAGTGAGCTTCCATTGCCACTCGAAAATTTATTTACACATAATGTGGTAACCGGCAAACATTCTGAAGTGTTATGCAATTTTTAAAGAAAATGTGATATTGTATGCAATTTGCATGACAAATCTTTGAAGTTGTTTCAAATGAAATGCTGGTATCTTTTCATGAAGTTCATTTCAAGCACGCCCTAATATATTCACAGGAGACATTTTTTCTTTAGGAAAATCTTAATTAACTAATAAGCCTCATATTTCTATTAGATAATATCTTCTTTATGGTTGTTGTTTTTTTGATGCTTTTGATTTCATTTCTTGCATTTTTTTGAGTATGTAGTTAGCTTAGCCATTTAGTTTCAGGGACTAAGACTTGTGTATGACTATGCTAGAAAGTAGATCTCAATGTCCCTCATCCTCTTGCTTTCTGTTTTTAATTTTTTATGCAAAAATGCTTTAGGAAAATATTTTCTAAATTGAATTGGTACACGGAGACATTACACTCGACAAAGGATTGATTTATCAAATGACAGGGGAGGTGGAGTAAACTTAACAAAGATTGATAGCCAGATTCACAAAACTTAGGATGAAATTATTTGAGTCATCTATCATCTCAACATCCAAGTAAAAGCACTGATAATACTCATGTCAGATTTTAAAATTGTGCATATAATTTTCATGCTCTGTTTTCCTCTACAACCTCAAACCATAAAGTTTTAGATTTATCAATTTTTGATAGTAAGTTGTTTATGTCGACTTTCATTCTCTCTTCATGACTTTGTTCACTCTGCACTGCTCCGAGGAGGAAAGTAGGTCTGCTGCTTTTGGAAGGCAGCAGATAGTTACAGAGAAGGATGAAAATATGATTCAGACACTTGGTGGGGGCTCTGTTCGAAATGAAGAGAAAACTCGCATATTACTTGCTGGATGTGAAGGGTTGGATCAAAAAATAAAGAAGAAGAGGTGAGGGTGAGATCTTGCAGTCATCCAACTTAACATAATGATGGAGAGGCAGAGGGTGGAGTTTTGCATGGAGGCCGTAACGAGTGAATTGTAATGAACTGGGTGGTGTTGGTGGCGACCTATATTGGAGAGAAGAAGAAAAAAGAGAGAGTAGCAAACGACGTCGTTATTTATCCAGGTGGATTCCTCCCATGGTGACTCAGTTGTTTAACGGTACACGTCAGAAGAGATGTTAGTAATGGCGTTAGAGTTCCACTAACAGAAGGACTAACGTGGACCTTGTTTGTAAAATTTAGGAACCACGATATCCCTTTTTTATTGCTAGGGACCAAAAAGGGCTTCGTGGATATTATCAGGACTAAAAATGGTATTTACTCATTATTTAATGTGATCCGGAATCACCATTCTTTTGGTGGTTTCTTAATGTGAATGTAAGGATAAAAGTGGAAATGAGAAAAAATAACATGAATAAAAAAAAAAAAAAAAAATTGATATTAATGGTCCATGGACCATAAAAGATATTTCGCTTATTCTGCTGTTCCTACCGAGAAACGTTGCCATCCATTCTTTCCTTCTACACATCACTTTTGTCCTTGTCAACCTGATAAACCCGAAGACTTGTTAAAACAACGAAAATTAAGCACAATGTCATTCAAAAAAAAAAAAAAAAGGAAAGAAAAAACGAAAAAATGAACTTTGATTAGTGTGACTCCTCGTGTCTCATTTACAGAACAAAACATTTAAAGAGAGAGAGAGATAGATAGAGTGGCATTAGCACCACAATTGAAAGCTTTGTTTTTTTCTCTCTCGTAAACGTTGCAATGCAGAAATCTGGGTATGGTTCTGATGGAATATACAGGTCTCCGAGACCTTCTCTCGTGTTACCTAAGGACCCTAACCTCTCTTTCGTTTCAAATCTTTTCACAAAAGTTTCTTCCTTTCCCAACAAACTCGCTCTCATCGATGCTGATTCCTCCGAAACTCTCAACTTCGCAGAGTTAAAGTCCTTGGTCGTGAAAATCTCACACGGTCTTCTCCGCCTCGGCATAAACAAAAACGACGTCGTTCTCTTCCTCGCACCAAACAGCATCCACTACCCTGTTTGCTTCCTCGCCGTCGTTTCCCTCGGCGCCGTCGTCTCCACCGTCAACCCGACCTACACCGCCGCCGAAGTTTCAAAGCAAGTGAAGGATTCCAATCCCAAGCTCGTAATCACCGTCGCTGAATTATGGGAAAAAGTCAAAGACTTCAACCTCCCCAGTGTCTTTCTCGATTCCCTCTCATCGGATCATCATCCCGAGGTCACGAGTTTCAAGGCGTTGGTTGAACTCGGTGGGTCCCAGACAGAGTTTCCGACCAACAACGTTAAACAGAGCGATACGGCGGCGCTTCTGTACTCGTCGGGGACGACGGGTATGAGCAAGGGTGTGGTTCTGACGCATGGGAATCTCATTGCTGCTTCTGTCATGATTACCATGGACGATGATTTGGATGGAGAGATGCACAGTGTTTTCCTCTGTGTTCTGCCTATGTTTCATGTCTTCGGGCTTGCGGTTATTACCTGCGCTCAGCTTCAGAGAGGGAGTGCTGTGGTGTCTCTGAAGAGGTTCGAGTTCGAACTTGTTTTGAAGACTATTGAGAAGTATAGAGTTACGCATTTATGGGTTGTGCCTCCCATTATGCTTGCTTTTGCGAAACATAGTTTGGTTGACAAATATGATCTTTCCTCGTTGAAGCAAATTGGTTCTGGTGCTGCTCCTCTTGGCAAAGATTTGATGGTTGAGTGTGCCAAACGTTTCCCTCATGTCAACATTTCTCAGGTAATTAATTGTGCATGTTTGGTTTTGATTTAAAAAAAAAAAGAAAAAACTTTTTTTTACCCTGTAGGTTCCCTTATTTAAGATTTTGATTATAAACTGATTGCTTCCACCTCACCTAGCGAATCAGATTTAACTGGGAGTGTTTTTTAACGGGGAGTGATTTTAAGGGGGAAATCGGATTCATGACTGAAAAGTAATGGGTTAGAATCTAGTAAACGGCCTCTTTACAATTATGTAAAAGTAAGATTGTGTACAATGATTTCCTTCACCCCACTAGACGGATTTAAGTGGAATTAGTTGGTTTTTTTTTTTTTTTTTTCAATACAAAATAAAGGCAATATCATATGTTTTGTGTGGTATTTCTTGTACTTTGTGGTTTCAGGGCTACGGTATGACTGAAACTTCTGGGGTTGTTTCTAAGGAGCATTTAAGGATAGGAAATCGACATTCTGGTTCAACAGGAGTGCTTGTTGCAGGAGTGGAAGCTCAAATAGTCAGTGTGGATACACTGAAACCCCTCCCTCCTGGACAGCTGGGGGAGATTTGGGTACGGGGTCCTAATATGATGAAAGGTAGGGTGCAATTTAGCATCTATGTGTAAAATTCCTACCTTAAGTTTGAGGGGAAGTATCAGTTTACAATTTTTTTTTTTACAAATTACACTAAGTATGACCAGTCATACACTCTTGATTGAAGTATGACCGGTCATACTTAGTGTAGTTTGTAAGAGTTTGTAAACAAAAAGTTTGTAAATATAACCTTCCCTTAAGTTTGATGTCACAAAATATTGGCTTGTAGGGTAAATTAGAAAGCTGGACATATTACAACTAATACGATAGGCTTAGTGATGACCTTAAACATGTTTGTCCTATATATACACTCGAGACCATTGCCTGCAGACTACCATCATGTTATAGTGTTCTTGTAATGCTACTTGAAATATAGAAGAATTCATGAGTATATTTGTTACTTCTCTGCCAATGCAACAACTTCTCCTAGAGTTAATAATTGAGTTGTAGCTCCATTCTCCCAAAATTTATTTCCCACTTCATGCTTGAAAAACACTTTTTTTGCTGTTATATTTCATCTGATCACTAATTTATGTAAGACATTCTAAACTGTGGTGGACTGGAGAGCATCATTCTGGTATGGGTCCTTGAAGTTTTTATCTGACTTTACGATTGGGATTGTAATTCAGACTCTTCTTGTTTCTCTCAATGTTCTTCACTGGGATGTGGATGAGCAACATGCTTTATGCTAGATATTAGGTCATTCATTCTATAGACAATGACACGTTTTGTGTTAAATTACAAGTTTGACCAGTTTCATGCAATGTTGATAACAGAAATTATCCCCTTTTGACTGGAAAGTTAGGAATTTTATTGGCAAAATCAATTAAGCAACAGAGAATTGGACAATAGCTCTGCTTATTACTTTGGCTTTTTCCTTCACTTTCCTGGTGAGTAAAGATGCAGGGAGGGATTGAATGGCTAAGCTTAAGCCTTGCTCTTCCATTTTCTTGCCTTCAAAAAAGTGTAATGGATCTGCTGATACATGTGTTTATATTCAGAAAAAGAATAGTTCGTTAATTCAATAAATTTTTTCTCGAGTATCTGGTTCTTGCCAGCGTAGAGCTAAATCAGCTAGTAACATATAGAGCATCAGAAATATCTTGAATTAAAGTTTGTGTGGCCTATAGGAAATTCAACGTATATTTAAAAGTAATTTTCTATTGAACACCACTTGTGGTTTTAGCAGACAATTATATTTGAAATAATTCTAAAATTGTTACCAGTAAATCTTCCATTTGAGGAAGATAAAGGCTAGCTAATACTGATAGGAGATTTCCACTGTGATGTAAAGAAGCAGGCCAATGGTTTTAGCATACATGCTGATGTTTCTTATACTGTGCATTGATTTTAAGTATTTGACTTTGCCTGGAACTTGTTCAAGGTTCCTTTCTTTTCTTTACTTCATATGCAGTTTGGCATCAATTTGTATTCCGTAGGTTCTGTTCCTAGAAGCAATTTTAGTACAAAATTACAAATTTTTTCAGGTTATCACAACAATCCAGACGCCACAAGATTGACTATAGATAAAAAGGGGTGGGTTCATACCGGAGATCTTGGATATTTTGATGAGGACGGACAACTTTTTGTTGTTGATCGTATCAAAGAACTGATCAAGTATAAAGGTTTTCAGGTATGTTATCCAAATTCCATGTCAATGATGAATGTAAATTTTGTCTGGCATATATGTCTGGCATATATGTTTTCAGGTTTTCAGGTATGTTAACATATGATAAACTCCATATTGTATCAGAAAGTAGTGTAGTAACTTCAGTGCATATATGTGTATGCTGCTCCGTGTGGTTAATTATTTGCTTATACGATTATGGTTGTAACGACCCAGAATTTATTGAAAAAAAAATAAAAAATATGTAGTCGCCACTGATTTTATTTTATTTGGAAAAATTGGAAAACCTTTGATTTTGCAAATTGGTCTTTAAAATTTCAGATCAAGGTTTGGGAATCTAATTATGCACAGGAAAGGGTGGAATTTGTTTTCTTTTTATTTATAAAAATAATTTCGGGTCATTAAAATGGTTATACTTGACAATGAATATGTATAATCAGGGGTTGTCATCTAACTGAATTATTTGCTATTTGCATCATTCTAACTAGGTTGCACCAGCAGAACTTGAAGGGCTTCTTGTTTCGCACCCGGAAATACTTGATGCTGTTGTCATCCCGTAAGTTTCACACATACATGAATTTGGTTCCATTTAAAGTGAGAGGTGCACTTTAGAGGATAAAGTACAGAGTGATAACTGATGATCAGAAAATCAACAATGATAAAATGGATGACATATAAATCAAACTACAAAGTTGTCAAAATCTACTCTAAACTGCACCCCCTCACTTTATATTAGTCAAATCCCACATACATGATCTTTATTTATTTCTACCTACAGAAGAAATGTATCTTATGTTATCAGTAATTAGAATTCATAATTGAGTTGCTTGCATTTTGTAGATATCCGGACGCCGAAGCTGGCGAGGTTCCAGCTGCCTATGTTGTTCGTTCACCCAATAGTTCACTGACTGAGGAAGATGTTCAAAAGTTTATTGCTAATCAGGTAACAGAAAAAGATAAAGAGAAAGCTTGGTCTCTGACATGCATTCATGAATTGCTTCTTCTCTCTTTGCATTGGACACACTTTGTTCAATTGAAGGCTAATGAAGCACCGATACTCTGAATTTCTTTTTCCAACATATCCGATACGCATATCGGGAACGTATCGGAAACGTATTGTATCGTATCGATGAATTAATAGTCGTATCGAGAACATATTTGGAACGTATCGAAAACGCCGTGTCGGTGTCGTTGCTTCATACAGCTGGGGATAGCTTTATCCTTTTCTCATAAACTTCATCCCACCCGGTCCTAATAGTATTAGTGTAATACTGGATTTGAATCTTGTTTGCATGTTCAACACTTTATTGCTTGAATGCAGCATTTGTTCTGTATACCCGTTTTCATTGCTAGTTAATTGATCACATCTGAACGATTTATCTTTTGCATTTTCTTCTTTTCCTTTGTTACTCATTTTTTTGCATGTGTTTGCAGGTAGCACCTTTCAAAAGATTGCGAAGGGTGACATTCATCAACTCAGTTCCTAAGACAGCATCAGGAAAAATTCTCCGAAGAGAGCTTATTGACAAAGCAAGATCCAAAATATGAGATCATAATTTTTATTTTTTTTAGAACCGTTTTTCAGGGGTCAAATTCTGTGATAGAATGTAAATTCGAAGTGGAATCTCACAGGGTATGATGCATTGATACTCTTAAATGGTTGCTGTGGATTGGATATGTATCTGTGATTGGTATTTATTGGGTCCACATTGATACGTAGCCAATACTCACTTCATGAATGAGTACTCAATATTAATAAAATATGAGTCAATTCATGTAAAACAATTAGTTTTATTCCAAGTTGTTTGATTTGTCACTGTTATCTTTATCTTAATTTTTAGAAATTGCCATACTGTACCTCAAATAAAAGTTATACGATAAGAAGGTAAAGATTTATAAAATTAAGTTGATGATTTTTTTTTCTTCCCTACGCATCAGCAATTCTTGTCATATACTTTAATTTAAAATCAAGGGATAGGATATTGTAACAACAAGTTGGATTACTACCAATAATTTCACCGTTAGATTAATTTTTTTATCCGACGGTCCTGATTTGATCCTTGTATACCCCCTCTCTTCCCTTCTCTCTATGACTATACAATTTGCCGCTTGGAAAAATTTAATATATATGCTACAGGCTCATCATTTATTCAGTAGTCCCTTTTTTATAAATGAAAAATTTTCTTCCATTTCTATTTCTCTCTTTTTTGAATTTTTTCCCTCCGTTCCTTCTTTTTTCTCTATTTTCTGGGAAGGATCACCAGGCCAACAAAATATCTTCTCCTGCTGCCTCCGCCGCTCATTACCGACGCCACTTCCCATCGCCGACGCCGTGCAGCTGCCTATCACCACCGCCGCGCCGCCGCACTAGTTATCCTCAACTGAACGGATCTATAAATGGATTGATATTGATCCGATCTGACTCCAATCTGACTCATTATCCAAGATCAATCCTGAACTGAAAGGATCATTTCTTTTTTCTGATATATGAAATATGGGATTTCACTAAGTTAATTTTTAGATTGGGAGCAGCAACATTCTATATCGAAATTGATCCGTTTTTGTCAGAAATGGAATCTCTTATTCTTTTCCCCAAAGAACCATCACCGAGACCCTAACCGTGCAATTCATAATTTTCTAAACTTGTGATCTTAATTTTTCTGAAACCATCACCGAGACCCTAAGTGTGCAATTCATAATTTTCTAAACTTGTGATCCTAATTTTTCTGAACATGAATAAAGACCAGGTGCATGTCCCAGTTTCCCTTTTTCATGATAATTGTGATTAATTGCAGAATTTTAAGATTTAGAAATTTTAAATATAAAATTAGGAATGGAACAGCGGCGGCGGTAGAGTGCGGCGGCGCGGCGGTGGTGATGGGCAGCTGCGCGGCGTCGGCGATAGGAAGCGGCATAAGTGATGAGCGGCGGCAGATTATATAGTCAGATAGAGGAGGGAAAGAGAGAGGGTATATAAGAATCAAATCAGACCGTCGGATTAAAAAACTAATCTAACTGTGAAATTATTGATAGTAACCCAACTTGATTATTATAATATCCTACTAGAGTTAATTTTGAAATCCCTTTGCATTGAGTATCATCTTGTGTTGTTGAACCACTCCAATACTCATGGCTCTAGCGCAACATCATGTCGTACGTCCATTTGGACATCGAATTCGGTAGCGAAAGCAAAAGCATGTAATTCGAATATTTGATGACTAACGTGCTAAATAACGACTCTCACGTCAAAACGGACACTTCTGGCTTTTCTAATAAAGGTTTTCGTTGTGTACTTTAACATGATATAACAAAATTTCCTACACATAATATTTTGTGGGGTTCACACTTTTTAAAACAAAAAAATAAATAAAAATTAAGGCTCGCAAAACGAATATCTATAATATTACACAATCACTCTTCTTACAACATAACTCTTATAAAACCCTTCTAATAAAGAAAGAAACTATTATATAAAGTTGGAGGACTTCAATTTTATAAAAACATTTCGTAATATGTGAATATTTTAATTTTCCAAATTGTTGAAAATAATATTGCTCTTTTATGAATAAAAGTTTGAGAAACCATAAAGAGCCTGGAAGGGAGACATTCCAATGGCCGAATGTGCAGTAGTATTGTAATGATACTCTGCCCATCCCAAATAAAAAGCCCATTTGTGATTTTCTCCATGGCAAAAAGCTCTCAAATATTGCTCCAAGTACCTATTGGTGACTTCCGTCTGTCCATCGGATTGTGGATGATAAGAGGTGCTGGTCCTGAGTATTGTTCCACTGCATTTGAACAATTGTGACCAGAATTGACTCAAAAAAATTGAGTCCCTGTCAGATACAATGGTTTTTGGAAACCCATGTAGTTTGACCACCATATCACCAAATAAAGAGGCTACCTTCGCAGCAGTGTAAGGAGTAGCCAAGGCACCAAAATGAGCAAACTTGGTGAAACGGTCAACTACCACTAAAATGACATTAAACCCTTTGGATTGAGGCAGCCCCGTAATGAAATCCATACTCAAGTCCTCAAAGACCCCAGCTGGAATAGGTAGAGGTTGAAGCAACCCCGAAGGTGGAGAAGTAGACGTTTTGATGAGTTGGCAAGTAGAACAACACTTGACAAACTCATTGACATCTTTCCTCATTCCTTTCCAATAAAAATAAGCAGATAACCTCAACAAGGTTCTAGCTACACCTGCATGACCCCCAACCAATGTGGAGTGAGCTTCCTGCAAAAGGATTTCTCTCAATACCGAATTTGTGCCCAACAAATATCGGTTTTTATGGAACAGAATTCCATCCCGTTCAGTAACAGCCGGATCTCCCAATTCATTCTGTTGCAGCTTCAACCGAATCTGCAGCAACTCAGGGTCAACCTTATTCTCCTCACGAATCTGATCCACTAACTGAAAGGAGACTGCTGATAGCAAAGCTAAGATGCTGTCAGGGTGCTCCTCCTCACAGCTTCGTGATAGGGAATCGGCAACAACATTGGCTGCTCCTGGTTTATATTCAATGGTAAAATCATATCCCATTAGTTTGCAAGCATACCTTTGTTGCTCAATTGTTTGCACAGTCTGTGTCAAGAGCTCTTTGAGACTCCTATGGTCTGTACGAATAATAAACCTGGAACCAAGCAAGTAATGTCTCCACTTTTTAACTGCCTCCGTCAAAGCATAAAGCTCTCGGACATAGGTAGATGCCACCCTCAACCTAGGTCCCAACTTCTTGCTAAAGAAAGCAATAGGATGATTTTGTTGTAAGAGGACAGCCCCAATCCCCACAGCTGAAGCATCAGTTTCAACTACAAAGGGCAAGTTGAAATCAGGTAAGGATAAAACTGGGGTACTAGACATAATCTCCTTCAATGCTTCAAAGGCTTCGGCAGCTTCAACTCCCCAAATAAAACAATCCTTTTTCAACATGTCAGTCAAAGGAGAAGCTAGAGATGCATACTGTCTAATGAATCTCCTATAATACCCTGTCAAGCCAATGAACCCTCTTAACTGTTTAATAGTCTTCGGCTGTGGCCATTGCTTCATAGCAGCAATCTTCTTGGGATCAGCTTTCACCCCCTCACCCGAAACTAGATGTCCCAAATACTCCACCTCAGCCAATGCAAATCCACACTTACTAAGCTTCACCACAAACAAGTTCTCCTGTAAACATGTTAGGGTTAAGACAAGGTGATTATAGTGTTCTTCCATAGAACCACTATATATAAGAATATCATCAAAAAACACTATGATGAACTTCCGCAAATAAGGTCGAAACATATGATTCATAGCTGCCTGAAAAGTTGGAGGAGCATTAGTTAACCCAAAGGGCATCACTAAAAACTCATAATGCCCTTCATGTGTTCGAAAGGCAGTTTTGGAAGTATCCCCTGGAACCAATAGTATTTGATGGTATCCACTCCTCAAGTCAAGCTTGGTAAATATCCTTGCTCCATGAAGCTCATCAAGCAACTCATCAATGGTCGGGATAGGAAACCTGTCCTTAATGGTAATATTATTCAAGGCCCTGTAGTCAATACACATTCGCCATGAATTATCTTGTTTCTTAACCAACAAGACATGTGAAGAAAATGGGCTCCTGCTCTCTTTAATCAACCCCGAAGCCAGCAATTCAGAAACTTGCCTCTCAATTTCTTCCTTCTGATGATAGGCATATCTATATGGCTTAACATTAACTGGTCTAGCTCCATCAACCAAATGTATTGCATGATCACAGTTCCTGGGAGGAGGCAGTCCCCTGGGTAACTGGAAAACCGCTTGAAATTGCACCAGAATGGTCCAAATTTCCAGAGGAACAAGCTGTTTCAGATCCGATAACTCTGGTGAGATATCCAATGACACTGGTGCCACTTCCCCTGCCAAGCTGAAACACTGCTGAATTTCACAATAAGAGACTTTAGAATCAGCCTCACCATGTAACACCACCCTTCCTCCTGAAGACATGAATTCCATGGATAATTCAGCATAATCATGGATAACCCTACCAAGCTGGCTCAACCAAGAAATGCCTAAAATTATTCCAAAGCCAGACAATTCAATAACCCACAGATCAACCACAAAAGAGTATCCTTGAATGCTCAAAGAGACACCTAAACACTTCCTGTCACAAAGAAGAAACTCTCCATTCCCCAAAAATACCCGCATCCGAGGGACCTTTATAGTTGGCAGCCCCACATCATCCACAATTTGCTTTTGAATGAAGTTATGAGAACTTCCAGAATCCACGAAAATAGGAATTATCCGACCCATGAAATCAACCTGAAATTGAAGGGCCCTAGGATTTTTATCCCCCTTCAAAGAATGCAAAGCAGCTTCATGAGTTGCCTCATGTTCAACTCAGGCTGCCACACAATATGCTCTTCAGTATCATCCACACAGTCTTCCCAATCCCCTATCATTAAGAAAAGCTTAGACTTACACTTATGGCGAGGATTCCACTTCTCATCGCAAGTGTAACATAATCCCAGCTCTCTCTTCTTCATCAAGTCTTCATTACTCAACTTCTTATAAGGAACCGTGGAAGGCAGGGCTGGAAAAGTAGGCTTCGGACTTGGCATGATTGAATTCAATGGCTTCGGTTGCTCCACAGTGTAAGAATTTTTAGTAAAAGTCTTCTTCGACCCAAAAGAGGAGAAGGACGACCGCAACTCAACAAAATGAGCATCATATGTGATAGCTAATTGCATTGCTTGATGGAGAGAAGTAGGAGAATGCAATTGAATAGCCCTTCTTAAATCCGGTAATAAGCCTGAAACAAAGAAGCTCATGAGGATTTCATCAGAAAACTCAGTAACCTGATTAATAAGGGCCTCAAAGTTCTTAATGTAATCATTCAAGGTGCCATCCTGCGTAAGCTTCGGAAGTACTCCCCTTAGATCTGTATAAGCCGTGCCACCAAACCTCTGCCGAACCGCCAACTTCAACTGCTCCCATGACTGCGCAGATCCCCCGTTGAAAAGCCACTGAAACCAAGGTCCAGCTAACCCTTCCATCTTCATTCCAGCCAACCGAACCTTGAGTGCATCAGGAACCTGCTGAAGCCCAAAATATAGTTCTGTTCGAAAGATCCAACTATTTGGATCTGATCCATTGAACAACGGCAATTCCATCCGGATCGATTTCATGACTGCACGAGGATCATCAGCTGCAAAACGCGGTTGAGAAGTACCACCGGAATCAGTACCAGAAGTAAAGTGCGTAACAGTGGATCGAGTAGATGCTCCGAGCACCGCGGCGTGAATCTCCTGTAGCTGAGCAGTAATCGTGATGAACTGATTCTGATGGTCCGAGAATCGTTGCTCAACCCTAGCCTGTAAATCTTCCAAGCTACGATCGATACGAACTTGCAACGCCCCAAATTCATCGGCCAAATCTTGAACACGCATGGTTGAATCTCGGTGAGTCCCGATGAGATGAAAGCACCAATGTTAGGAACGCAAATCCTACAAAGAAATCTCAAGGAACCGAAACAGAGAAAAGAGAAGAACAAGGAGGAAAAAATAATTCTGTATATTCATCAATTGAGTTTCTACAACCTTCTCCTAACAACATATAACCCTCCTCTAACAACTTCCCAACCGTTTTCCTACACATGACACATATACCCTCCCTACTAACCGACTCCATCAGCACCCACACACACCAGGCAACTTCAACAACACTCACACACACCAGTGGGCTTAGTGGACACACCAGTGGCCCAATAAAGTCTTTGGCCCAATAAAGTGCTCCAACTATTCTTCTACTCCTATCCTTCTTCATCATAACAGATATTTACTGTAGAAATTTAAACTAAAAGAAAATATTGGTATGTTGAATATATTTCCAATCGTGCCTCAGAGAAATGTAACTATTTGCCTTTGCAACACAATTTCAGCGAGTACATTTTATAATCTAAATCTAATAAATCTTACACATTACGGAGAAATACTTGTACATATATCATTTTTCACGGACTACAACGAATTGATAATTTATAGAGCATAGATATTTATAGACATTTACATGCATATTATCTCACATTTATACAGTTTTTATTATATAATTGTAACTTACTTTATCTCTATTTTATACACATTTTTATTCTGTCACATATATTTACATGTGAGGTGATGTGTTTCTTCAAATATGAAAAGGTATTTTTCTAGTTTAAAACTAATGTCTTCATTTTCACTAAAAACACAAAATAAATAGGAAAATATGTTTACATTTAACTAAAATAATAATACATACGTCAATAACTTTTTATTAACTTAATTTACATAATCTTTATAGAGTAAACTCATAATAGAAATTTTCAGTTCCATTACTTGTCAATTTTTTTAAATTAAATGAGTTTATCTTTCTTAAAAGATTAGAACCAGCATAAATTTTGCTTTCTTTCACAGCTCATCTTTTTCTTTTCTACTGGCTAATGCGTTCAATGCGGCTCCTGATTCTAGGTACCATAACTTATATCCTTTCACTCTCACAAAGAGATGGGACCCACACCTTTATGTTTTTTTTGTCTGTCTACTCTCTCTCCTCCTTTATTTATCTCTTTCTCTCACTTAAAATGACATAAATTTACGTACTTTAAAATGATACACACTTTTCACTTACAAATAGATACTGAACATAGAAGATATATAAGTAAATTTTCTTTATTCCTCACTTTGGAAGGTTTTTGAGAATAGAGAGAAAGAGTTCCTAGGATTGCGTAATATAATCAACCAGACTTCTTTATAAATCTCAGTTATTTGTTGATTAAACTACACTAACTGTTAAAATTATGGAAGTTTTAACATCCAAAAAAAAAAATTATGGAAGTTTGGGTATAGAGAGAAAGAATAAAGGGAATAATAGACAGAATAATATTATATATTGATTTGAGTTTTTAGATTTAAGTACTTTACTACACAAATATTAAATTTTCTAATTAACTAGTTCAGTTAACAAAGTAATTAAGTTTATGTTTGGTTTCTTCAAAATTGTCTTGTAAATAAATTATATAACGAAGATTTTTATTATAAAAAAAAAAGTAACGAGGATTTTTTCTTAAACGTAAAGTGCAAATAGAAAGCAAAAAAAAAAAAAAAAATTGCACATTTTTTTTTTTTTTTGTAAGATAAACCAAAACGAAAAGTATTTTGAAAAAAATAAAAGAAATAAAAAAACAAGAAAATATTTTATCAAACTAAAGACATCTTAATAAGTAGGAATGAAATATTGTCTACTTTTATATAAGAAAAGTGAAACTAAAATATAGAGTATGATGTGCTTAATTGTACCATCATAACAATGACTACTCTGATCTCTAGTGGTAGAGTGTTATTGCATAAAGTTTAATTTCTTTTCCTTTTTTATTTTTTACAAAACTCTTCGACGGAATCGAAATTCCGTCGAAAACCCCACAAAATTTAATTTCTTTTCCTTTTTTATTTTTTACAAAACTCTTCCACGGAATTCCTTTTCCGTCGAAAATTTTCGATGGAATCGAAATTCCGTCGAAAATCCCACAAAATTTAATTTATTTTTCTTTTATTTTTTTAAATGTTTTCGACGGAATTCCTTTACTGTCAAATTTTTTTGACGGAAAATAGATTCCGTCAAAAAAATTTGACGAAAATCAGATTCCGTGGAAAATTCGGTCAATAAATTTCAACGGAATTTTTTCCGTCGAAAAATTCCGTCGATAATAATGACTTTTCTAGTAGTGATATAGTAACAAATTCTTTATACCCTAAAGGAAGAAAATTTTCTTTCTTCAAACCCAGACGAGAAAGATCTCATAACAGCTTTTCTAAGAACAAATTAGGATTAGAGCTGCACATTAAATTTAAGTTTGGAGAAATCATTCCGGTTCTAATTTAATCTTATTTATTTTTTTGATACATAGGTTCTAATTTAATTTTAATTTCATAAAATTCAAGAAAAGTATGTGGAAAGTGACATACATAATCTCTCTCAATGGCAAGCTACCTAAAAGAAAAGCTGTAAAACAATACACAAACAGAAACACAAATATATTTCAGCAACAAAACCATGTATTTCTGAACGGCATACACAAGTTGTAGACTTTGAAAGTTGAAACTGAGCCTCATAGAGATGAATTCATACCAGCACTTTATACGCTGAGTTTCACCATCTACTGTATATGGTGGCCGGTTCTGGACTTTTCCACACTCTTGATTCTAAAGATATTTCTTCAATTGTGTTAGTTGCTTGATGTAGCTTTTAGTCTCTACAAGTAAATTTCAGAAGCCTCTAGATGTCTCACTTCCACCATAGCTTTTACTTTTTGGATGTAGCTTTTAGAGGGTTCTAGAAAATATGAAGCATTCTTTACAAGATGGAAGCATTTTAATGAGATCAGTGTATTCATAAGGTTTAAACCATACTCTAAAACGAAAGCTATATAAATTCTTGTTCAATTGGATTTTCAAGCCAAGAGAATTGTTTCAAGTCTGTTCAAATTGTGTAATAGAATAAGACATTTGAATTGGAAGATATCCAATTTCACTAATGCCAGAATCCGTGTAATCACAATGGAACAATATTATATTATAGTAAATCTTCAACAGGAGAATAACGAAGATTGTTGAATCAAACTCTTCCAAGATAGAACAGATTGCGTTTTAAGAATTATGACACTATCAATCAGGAGTCCCTACAAATACAATCAAATGTTTTGAGAAATAGCACTTATGGGCAGAATGCACTAACCATTGGGCAAACCAATTATAATAACTAAACGCAAGAATCTGTGCGCGTGTGGTGATCCAAGACCTACCTGCGTCCTCTCTTCTATACAAAAGTGAAGTACCCCTAAGGGGCAAACTAGAGAGGTGACGTGGAGGTTTATAAATCCTTCCACTTATCTAACGTGAGACTTCTACCCACACACCACTTTCACCTTTCCTCTTTATTTTCTTTTCCAACTCACTTCTTATACATAATATATGGGATTCTCATATGATATCAGTATGTTTGATCTCTGGCTGGGCCATATATAATATGCTCTCTCACAAGTTTTCTCTCTTTTTGTCAATCTTAAATATATATTCTTCCATTTTGGGAGGGGGAATTTGAGCAGAAAGGTTAATTATGTTAATTGAACAGATGTCCATACAATCAAAAACTATCGGCTGAGAAACAAGTGAGGGTTCCATCATTACTTTTTCATGTATAAAAATCCAAGGAGAGTACCGCTTTTCATAAAGCATACCAAACAAGTTGCTTTAAGAATTAGCTTGTGATCAGTCGTGTCCTTTTCAGGAGTATAATACACATAGAATGGGAAGGGAAATGGGGTAAAAGAAGCATCTCTCAAAAGTCCTGCCTATAACTTTCTGCAGATGAATTCTGGAGAATCACTAAAAAGGAAGCCAAAATATCAGTGTCTCTTAGCCTCACGGGGACGTCATATATATATATATATATATATATATGGTAAACATTTCTACGGCCACTTTAGATAAGCTTATCTACCGCTATCATTGTTAACTGTGTTCCCCCGGAGAACATAGTTATAACACAAAAATTGTTTTTTTCTCTCTCCTCAGTTACTTTTTAGAACCCATCTACTGACGTGGAGAGAGAGAGAAAAAAACAACTTTCGTGATATAATTATGTTCTCCCGGGAGAACATAGTTAAAAATGGTGGCTGTAGATAAGCTTATCTAAAGTGGTTGTAGAAATGTTTACCCCATATATATATATGGGTTTACATTTCTGCAGCTGTTGTACGTACAGCAGTCAAATACTTCCTATATATCTACGTGAAAGCATTAAATGTGAAAAATCATTACCATACAAAAGATGAAAACATTAAACATGGGGAATCATAACCATACACCTGTCATTGCTATACATAAAGCAGCTGTAGAAATGATTTTACCATATATATATATATATGGTCAGGATCATCTTACACCACTTTTAATTTTGTCTGTTGATTTCCATTTATACCGGTGTAAGAGTTAAAAATCTTACACTCAATCTTGATCATTGATCCATTTGTATCCAATGGCTCACGTTACTAAAAAATTAGAGCCCTTAGATATAAGTAGGACCAACGAATAAGATTGAGAGAATAACTTACACTGGTGTGAAATGATCTTGAACATATATATATATATATATATATATATATATATATATATATATATATATATATTCATCTTGAAAGGCTAAAACCCTTTCAGACCCTGTGACTAAATTAACAATATTCAGCAGCATGCATGTGTATATATATACACACACAATATTCAGCAGGCATGTGTATATATATACACACACAGGCTAAAACCCTTTCAGACCCTGTGACTAAATTAACAATATTCAGCAGGCATGTGTATATATATAAACACACACAATATTCAGCTGACATGTATATATATACACAGGCTAAAACTCTTTCAGGCCCTGTGACTAAATTAAGCTAAAACCCTTTCAGATCCTGTGACTAAATTAACAATATTCAGCAGGCATGTATATATATACACACACAATATTCAGCAAGCATGTATATATATATATATACACACAGGCTAAAATCTTTTCAGACCCTGTGACTAAATTAACAATATTCAATAGGCATGTGTATATATATACACACACACAAATTAAAATCCTTTCAGATCCTGTGACTAAATTAACAATATTTAGCAGGCATCTATATATATATATATAAAGATGGAGATCAGAGAAGCTCAAAGAAGCAAAAGTCACCGTGTATAATATTCAAAGAAGAGCCAAGTGATCTTGTTAATCCAAACTTGCAAGAACAAGTAGCCGCAACCACAGTGGCCACATACAAACAAATTAAACAGCTTCACAAGATGGCATTCACCTGCAGATGCACCGGCACCTCATGCTTGATCCCTCCTATACTCCCATTAGTATTTTCATTATAACATGAAACCAAGTAAAAGTGCAGGTGCAAATGCAGATAAAGGCAACATATTGGCATAAACATACATATATATATACATAGTAGCCAGCTTAAGAAATTTTGTGCTCACGGCCAACTATTTTTATAATGTGGACTATTCCAAGGGAAAGAGAACAAGAAAGAGAGAAAAGGGAAAGAGGGATTCACTCAAATCTTGAAAGATTTGAGACCGACCAATTAAATCAAGTGATCTATCTAGATGGCATATGTTCGTACAAATAAAGCATATTTGAGGATGCAGAAACCAATTGAAATTTGAACCAAAATTGGTCAATCTTTAGAATTAGAGGTAGGTTTGTGAGTGGATAAGAATCGCTAGATTTTTATTATTATTATTATTATTATTATTTGTTCTGATCATATTAAAAGCTAGAAAGAGCTGTGCATCCGCCAAACAAACAACCTGGTCTAAGGCCACGTGATACAAACCATCGCAAGCACGTGGGATTTGATGTCCCAACAAATAGCACAGTGCCACGTAGGATATTCGACTCACGCTTCACTTGATATGAATATGCCTCCCTGTGGGTAACTGGGTATTCTGTTCTCCTGTAACACTCTTGTACGATAATAACACCACTTCAATTTTTCTTTTTCTTTTTTATATATATATAATAGACTCAATAATGTAATTTACACATTATTGCCTTTATGTTACTTTATACTATTTTAACATTTATTTTTTTGTCTATTTTTTAATTAAGAAAGAATGTAAGATAATATAATTTTTTAAATATAAAATAATGTGTATGTAAATTTGTGTTTGCACAAAACTACTAAGTAATAAATCATGTCAAAATTTAGAATATTCTATTTGTGGCCTTTGTCTATTCCTTCTTGGACGTTGTCTTATGTTGTGGACTCATGTAAATAAAGAAAAGTAGATCTGGGGCATGTATAAAGTGGAAGATATTTGATTACCAAAAAAAAAAAGTGGAAGATATTTTGTATTACTTTATAAATGTTTATAAATTTCTCTTGCATTGAGTGACCGGGCCCTAGGGCTTCTCCCCAATGGAAAAAATAATAATTGAACCTTTTTAAACTAATGAATTATGTACAAATTTATAATTAATAGAAACGTCATTTAAGTAGACTCTTTGACCCATTAGGAATTTTTACCCCCTTTAATTAATAGAAACGTCATTTAGGTAGACTCTTTGACCCATTTGGAATTTTTACCGCTTTGATTTATCAATGTGATATTTGGTTCACGATATTTACTAATTGAGGTTATTAATTAGTGCCGCACCACTCTTCATGCGTCACTCACATTTCTTTTATTTATTTATTTATTTTTTTAATTGAGTGACGCCCCTCTCCCGTGGGCTATGAAGCACCGACACTTCAAAAATCCTGACGTGTCGTGTCCGACACTTCCCGACACTCTCGGACACTCCGACACTCCCCGACACTTCAACATGCGTTATAAAAATTCAAAAAAAGGTTCAAAGGTCGCGTTGCGTTGAGTTTTTAGTTCCAATCATTAGATTCATTGGATTGCGATTACCATTTTATTAAATTTAATATAAATATTTGAGGTATCTTATGTTTCTTTGCAAAATTTATGAATATTATAAGTTTAAATTCATTTTTTTGTTAAATTACTGAATATTAAATATAATATACACTACATAAATTAAAAATATTATTTAATATCAAAATGTGTCCTAACGTGTCAAAATCCAACATTTTTTAGAATTAACGTATCGGAGTGTCGTGTCGTATTGTGTCCCGTGTCGGTGTCCGTGCTACATAGCCCGTGGGAACTCACACGATTGTGTCAAATGGCACAATTCCGTTTGTTCTGTTACCGTAAGACTTCGGAGGACCATAACTTTTGACTTGAGTATTCAAATCAGATGATTTTTTTTTTATTTCACATAACTTTTCGAGATCTACGCAATGACATCTCATTTGACATATTTTATCTTTCATTAACATAGTTCAAATTTATAATAATAGTTTAATTTTTTTACAAATTTGAATTATGTTTGTGAGATAAAATATGTCAAATGAGGTGTCATTGCGTAGATCTCGAAAAATTATGTGAAATAAAAAAAATATCTGATTGGGATACCCGAGTCAAAAGTTATGACCTTCCGAAATTTTACAGTAACGAGACAAACGGAATTGTGCCTCATGTCAAAGAGGAGGGGCGTCACGTCACTCAATTAAAAAAAAAAGAAATGTGAGTGACGCAGGGGCTGTATGTGGCACTCAGTAACGCCGGGTCCCCCTTGCATCACTAAACGACCCCAATTGATAAATACCATGAACCAAATACCTCATTAATAAATTAAAATCCCAACAAATCCCAGGGGTCAAAGAGCCCATTTAGGTAACATATTAATAATTAATTACTGCTAATAAATTTATGATTAATTCATTAACCAAATGAGATATGTTAAAAACAGTGTATATTGTGTACCACTTTGCTCCCCTAAAATAGTCATTTAGTTAACATATAAATAACTAATTACTGCATAATAAATTTATGATTAATTTGTTAACCGAACGAGACATGTTAAAAAAAGTGTATGTTATGTACAAATTTACACCCAAAAAAATATGTGTTTCAATTTCTTACCTGTAAATGGGCCTAACCTAATCGTTTTCCTTCATCTCCCTCTCAATCAATTCTTAAAATTTCAGTTGCCAGCAGCTCATGGAATACTTCTTTCTTGAAGTACTAGCGTTGGGTAAAGGTTCATGTTGAAACAGACGCTTCATCACCAGCTTCAGAATTGCCACTCGTACTAGATTCAGGCTCAGATTTCAGAGAGTTGTTATTTTCGGGCTTTTGTTTTGTATTATTAGTATTATTTATCAATTAAATACATAAGATTATTATAAGCTTTCCTCGTGTGTGTTGCACTTGATATTAACATTTGTATACAATGTATTCTTGGAAATTATTATACGAATCCTACTTATAAATGAATTTTTTTTTGGAAGTTATTATAAATGAATTTTTAAAGCTACTTAAGTAAACTTGATAGTAAAAATAAATTAATTTTAATTTATTATTTTGACAAAAAAAGTTATCATTATTTAAAATGTTTCCTACAAAAAAAATTATTTCCTATTCATATTTTTTTGTAAGGGTTTGTTTTTTCTATCCTTAAAACGTACCTAACTTATTTACATTGAGTCCAAAACAATGTCATCTTAAGATGAAAATTAAGGTATTTTTGTAATTATAATTTATTTTAGTGTTATAATAATTTTTTTATTATAACTTTTTAATTTTTTATTTCAGTGTCATACTTTTTAATTTTAACTTTAATTTTTGTAATTATAATTTATTTTGGGAAATATCATATCAAAGCCTTTTTTAAATATATATATTACTTTTACAATTTGAATCGGTTGTGGTGAAGGTTGAAGGTCTCCTCAAGGGACATATGTCTGGTGGTAGGGAATTTTTTTTTAGATTTCCAAAAAATTGATATTGAGAATTCTATTTACTTATGTTTGAAACAAAGATTACAAAAAAAAAATTCTGGGAAAAATTGGATTTCCATAATTCATATTTGGGTTTTATAAAAATTATGTTGTAAGAAAAGTGATTGTGTTATATTATAAAGATTCGTTTTGCGTGATATAATTTTTTTTATGCGGGCCCCACAAAATGTTATGAGTAGAAAATTTTTATAGTCATGTTAAACGATAGATGATGAAAGTATCACCAGAAGGACAAAATTAACCATCTTCTTCGTTCTGGGCAGTTCTTTGTTCTTCTTCTTCTTCGTCTTGCACCAGCTCATCCCCGCCATTAATTTTGGCATCATCTCTTGCAAAAAAACAATTTAACATGTGTTCTGAATCTCAATAACAAAAGCCTTTGAAGTTTGAACTGTTATCTGACATATCCGCATCTGCTACTTAATTGAATTTTTTGACAGTAACAATAAGGCCTGCGGGAAACACAGCCTTGTAAAAAAATGCTTGACTTCCTACTCCAATTAACTTGTTGTGTGATATGTTGAGAGAAATCAAGCTTGAAATGTCGGTGCAAATGGGGGAATGTGGCGAAGGAAGGAATCTTCCAAAACAGAAACTGGCGGAGGAAGGAAAATGGTGTCACCCAGAAAACAAACCCGCTAAGTAACCTCCACATGTGGTGGAGGGAGATGGACGTCGGTGGGAAAGGAAAAGGGCGGCGATGGAGGAATGTGGAAAAGTGACTAAAATGTTAAGTCTTGTCAAATTTTTATGCAATTGTCACGCCAACATTATTTTTGACGGGATTGTGACGTATTATAATTTGCTATCATGGTTAATGATTGCGTGACACGTAGTCATATCACAAACAAACGAGTGATCATATTTCATGCCTAATTCACTATCACTATAGCGAATTATGACATGTCAACTTTTTTTTGTGAAAATATGTCATGTGTCATAAAATTATTAGCGAACATAATTTGTTATCAATCATAGCGAATTATGCTTACCTCTCATTCTGATAAAAAGTAGCATTCGCGTCACATTTGAATAATTTTTTTTATTTTTTTTTGTCAAAAGATGACATTTTAGTCACTAATAATAGAAATGTGATGGAGTGGTGGATAGTGAGGTGGGCTACTTTAGTAAAATTATCTGGTATTCCCGGTCAACATTTGACAATACCATATATAAAATCAGGAACTTGACCTAACTTTTCTAATAATATTTTGACATACTAATAGTTTCTTGATAACTTTTTAATAACATTTATAAGAAAATTACTTTATTATTATATTTCTGAAAATTATAATTCACATATAAAAGAGAGTAAGGTTATAGTTATAACTTTTTTTTACAACCTCTTATAATTATATCATATCACCATTGATTTCTGTCAATCAACGGTTATCATTTATTATGAATTAATAATTAATTAACGAGTTTATTTTGAAAAATGATAACCGTTGATTGGCGGAAATCAACGGCGATAAGATGATTGTAAGAGGTTGTAAAAAAATGGTTATAATTATAACCTTGCCCTATAAAAAAAAGAATTCTCCCTTTCTCCTATACCAAACACCTCAAAAAATATTTTTCAAGAATCAAAATTTCGATAAGCGGTCATTTTTAACCACCGTAACTAGTACCCATCGGTTCTATTCATATTTTTGTATACTTGATAGTTAAGCACTTAAAAGCTCATATATAATGTATTTATACTTTTTGTATACGTTAATTAGTTTTAGTTACTTAATACAGTAATAACTAATAAAGAGAAAAATATTATACATTTAATGTATTTTTACCTGCAGTTAATACAATTAATACAGATAAGTTATTTACCGTAAGTCTAATACGACATTATTTTGGGTAGAAATCATGATACTTTTGCAATTTTAATTTATTTTAGGGTTATTATAGTCTTTATAATTATAATTTTTTAATTTTTTAATCCCAAAATCACGTCATTTTTAGAGTAAATGCAGATAATTTATATGCAATAACTACAAAATTATTATTCTGTTTAATATATTAAGTTATAGGTTCCAACCTAATACCACCTTTGTATCCAAAATGAATAAGCGTTAAATGTTTGTCATTTTAAATGACATAATTTTGTGTTATTTTTAACATCATTTTAGTGTGTTTTTTATATATTTTTTCATTTTTCCTTTTTATAAAATTAAAAAAAAAATGTAAGAGAGAATGCAAAAACACACAAAAAATGACATAGTTTTATTAAAAATAACACAAAGTTAATAGAGTTTAACTTTCTATAAAAAACAATAAAATTAGAGTTTAACCTTCATTTATCATGAATGTAACATTTATATATATGAGAGTTTTATATTAGGGTAAAGTGTGTGTTATTTTAAAAGATGTATAGTTGTGTCATTTTAAGAGAGAGAATGAAATAGATAAAAGATGAGAGAGTTGACAAAAAAATAAAGGTGTGGGTCACACTTCTTTATGAGAGTGAAAGGATATAAGTTGTGTCATTTAAAAGAATAAATATTTTTTCCTTTATATTAATAGCAAATAGGATTAAATTCAAAATATTGTCATTGATTTTTTTTTAACAACATTAAAATCGCAAAGCTAAAATAAAATTAGAAACACATGCCAAATATTCTCAAGCAAAATATGATGTGTGGCATAACGAGGATAGCGCGAAGACTTAAATTTGCAGGCAGAGGGGTTAACGTTGAGCGTGACCATCGATTGTCCGTAGACAACCCGTGGCATTGGACCACGCAGCATTTTTATTTTAGAAAAATTTATGATGTGATACAATGTCTCTCTTGAAAACGGAAATATCTTTTATGGTCCAAGGATCATCCAATAATTTGTGCTCCCTCTCACAACATTAATTTTTTCTTTCCCTTTTTTTTTTCTTGTTATTTTTTCTCATTTCCACTTTTACCATTTCATTCACCAAAAAAATGGTGATCCCGGAGCACATTAAATAATCTCCTTGAAAACACCATCTATTGTCTTTGATGGAGAAAATTGTTGTTAAGAAATATAATAAAAGAGTTCGTTTTTCCTACGGTCAATATAAATAATTTATCTACATTGAACTCAAAATGATATCATTTTGAGGTGAAAATTAAAGTATTTTTGTAATTATAATTTATTTTAAGGTTATAATATTCTTTTTCAATATGATTTTTTAATTTTTCAACCCAAAATGACGTCATTTTGGGAGCGAATATAGATAACTTGTCTACATTCACTTTAGAAACATTAAAGTCATAAAAAAATATGGAAAAAATAAATCTTATATCGTAGGAAAATTATAATCTATGTCATAAATAAATTAAGTGTGAAACCTATCTATTTAAAAAAAAAACAAAAAAAAAAAACGAGTGGCGCATCATATGTGTAGCAAAGATTTATTTTCTCGTTACGATAAAAACAAACCCCTAAAATTATTGGGGGAGAATCCACTTACAACAAAAAAAAGTTTACAATTCTTACAACTAATTTAATTACCGTAGGTTTCCGTCAATCTGACGGTTATAATTTATTGAAAATTAATAAATGTGACACAATAAATGTTATTAATTTTTAACGGTGATTAAATTAATTGTATGAGTTGTAAACTTTTTTGGTAGTAAGTGGATCCGTTCCCAAAATTATTAGTGTATTTTTATACTAAACTTTTGGAAAATTTAGTTACGTTATCATTATAAACCAAGTGTAGAATATTAGACATCTGGTCTATATAATGTGAGTGATTTTACATTTTTGTTTTGAAATTTTTTATCGATTCATCACTTCTTAACTAATTCAATTTGAGGTGGATTTAAGATTAAAATTTTAAACTTCTTCCGAAGAAAATACTAAAAATGATCAAATATATATTTTTATCTTACCTACTCAGTTCTCGGGATCATTTAATTGATTTTACACTATTATTTAATTATAAGTATCGCTGTACTCTTCCTAACTTCATTTGGATTGGCTCTTTCTTTTGGATTCCCCAAGTCATTCATCCAACAATCAGTGAACAGAGAAAATGCTGCTTCTCCTCAAAATGCTGGCCATTCTTTAATTCGAAACCGCCACGTGAATGGGTTATATATCCAGGTTCTCTTTGGGGGAAATTTTTTTAATACTACGAAATTGTGAGAGTGCTGAACTCGATATTTTATTTTTAATAAAAAGGGGGGGAAAATTCCATCTTTACCAATTTTATTTTTCTCTTTTAACATAGATGTACTTATAGCTACTACACCGAAAGTTTTTTTCTCTTTGGGGTCATTTGGCAATTGGCAGTCATCTTTGGGAATGTTCACAAGTCAGGCTCAAACTTTCTTCTTTTTGGGTCATTTGGCAGTCATTTTTGGGAATGTTCACAAGTCAGCTCCGCCCGCCGTGCCCTCACGATATGCTAGTAGTTTTAGATGTTTAGTCAACATTTCCATTTATGTTTTTTAGTGTTAATATTATATTATATTATCTGGTTATTATGTCTACTCTTATAGGAAAAAATATTTCTCTGATAAATTGAGATAAGTTTATCTCCAACTACTCTAAAACTACGTCATTTTATTTATTTATTTCCTTATATTAATTGATTCACTTCTAAATGGTTATGATTCCTATTTTTTGCTCTCTTCATTTATCACCATTGATCCATCTTTGTACTGTTATGATTTAGTAGCCGGAGATAAAATTATCTCAAGCAGCATGAAAAAATGATAAGCCCATATATATATATATATATGGGTTTGCTTTTTCTTTAGTTACTACAGATAAGTTATCTGCAATAAGCTCAATACGACGTCGTTTTGAGGCGAAAATCATGGTGTTTTTGTAATTTTAATTTATTTCAGTGTTATAATAGTCTTTATATGTATAATTATTTAAGATTTCAATACCAAAACGACGTCGGAATAAATGCAGATAACTTATCTGCATTAATTGCAGAAATATTTTATATATATATATATATATATATATATATATATATATATATATATATATATATATATATATACGCGTTAAGATCATTTTACATTGGTTTAAGTTCTACTCTCAATCTTGATCGTTGATTTAATTTATATCCAATGGTTATAATTGTAGCACCCCGTGTATACTCAGTTTGTTATCATATCATCGTATTAAGCGCTCCTTAATTAGAATGTGGAACTAACTTTTTCTTTTCAATTATGACGTAATTATTATAACGAAGTTGATTAATCAATCATTTGTCAAAACATTGTCTGTGTGTAAATTGCAAATAAATAACTAACTGAATGCCTCATATATAAATGTGTTTCTAGTCACGGATCTACAACACGTAGTCCGGACAACATCCTGATTCATTATACATAACGAGTCTAAATAAAAAACATAAATCAATGTGGCATGAACAACCCCCATGCTCACCAAATAAGGCAATAAAGCCCAACAGAGTCTCAGCTCAATAAACCATATAAAAGCATAAACATTAACTAAGCACATCAACAGTCAACATGTATAATCAATTAAGCTCTGACCTCCTGCCGCCTGAGGACTCAACCCCCGAGGTACCTGTACTTGAAAATGTGCCCCAAACATGGGGTGAGATCTCTAGTAAGACAATGAGTCCTCAAGGACTCTTCCGCCCCAAGCTCACTTACAAGTATAATATAAATTCGAAAACAACAATTTCAATGCATGTTCATATTAAGGCATTTAAATCGTGACAATATATCTCTTGCTCAACGAGCTAAAGACTTAAACTAATTAATCATGTGATATATGCAAATGCGGTTCTACTGGCCAGGGAACAGGATAGGGATTATGCACGTATGCAACCTATCTAAACATAAGGGTCGCAATCTTATGCCTAACACACCAGAGTCGCAGTTTGATCGTGTAAGTAGTCAACATCACTTTCATACATTACATCAACAATTAAATTAACATATCTCAGGCATATATCAATGCATAATTCATCTTTCATAAAAGCATACTTGCATATAAACCATTCTCCCATGGAGGTCGGTGGAATAAGCAACAGATCAAACCGAGGACACGAAAGCTTACCTCTAACCAATCAATCTAAGCCAAAGTCCACACTAGCTCAAGGTCCACAAACAACACAATCACAATCTTTTTAGACCAGCAATCATATCAATATTTATAATCTGAGAGTTCATGACATAACGACAACGTTTCATGCCATTAGGTTTCTAACAAAGCCACAAGCCCTTAATCCAATTGAGTATGACTTAAATTAATTACTACAGAGGTCCAACTTAACCAATCATGGGTACACAAACCCAAAATACAGTTCTGTATGGACAGAACAATCACTGTCTCAAAATTTCCAGAATGTCCAGATATTTGTCGGGGACATATCCGGATATCCAAAACCCCATATCCGGATATTTCGCCACATAATGCAGTTCTACATTTTCGCGAAGATATCCAAACAAGATCCCATTTTTAAGGTTTCCAGACGTTCAGTCATGCACTATTAAGTGTGTTTCACCTTACCAACCCTTAAGTTATCAAGTTTCACTTGTTACATGCATCAAAGTTCATTCTTTCACCATAACTTCAAGAATAAAGGTGGCGAAGCTTACCCAAGGCTTTGAACTGCAGAAAAGAGGTGTCTTGATGACCTCAAACCCATTTTTCTGGACAGCACATTTAAGACTACGAAAATGAACATCAAAGCTTGGCCCTTTATGCCAAAAGATGGCTTCTTGAAACCTTAAATACCAAGAAAATGCTCCCCACAGCCCCCACAAGGTTAGACAGCCACCAACTCTCACTCACAGAAGCTATATGCTCAGAAATTGGGAGCCTCACACACTCACAATGCTACTTTACACTACCTCAAGGTGCTTTGGTGAAGGTTCCATGGAGAAAATGGCCTCTTGGCTCACAAAATGAAGGAGAAAGGCAATGGAACAGTGCAATGGCTGGTTAGCAACCAAGGTCTCACGTATCAACTGATTATGGCCTAGGGTTTTGGGCCAAAATGTGTATTTGTAGCCCATTTAAGTTTAAACACACAATATTAGCACTGATAGCTATGCTTATCATTTTAATCCCAAATTTTGGATTCTGAACCTAGACATTTTTCTAGAATTTTTCATATTTTTATTTTATTTTTCGCAATTTTTTGCCGATACGTGCTTTTACGTAGCCGGTGTCAGTTCTCATTATTTTGACTTCAGACTTGTTTTACTGGTCCTATATATTATTCTAGGAAAATTATAATTTTTCGGGATACTTCATCGGTACACACTTATACCGTGAAGCAGCACCGGTATCCAATGTTACTAAAATCGGCCCGGTCATTGACCCGGTCAAGGTACTGGGTCACTGGTTCAACCAGTGGGTGACTGGTTCAACCGCATGACCCGATAATTATATGCAATTTTATAATTTATATTAAAAAATTATAAACATACTTAAATATCCAAAAAAAAGATAAAAATACAAATATTTTAATATAAAAAATAATAAATGACATATTATTATCCAATAAAAGATCAAACAAAAATATAATGATCGTGATACGGGATTTTAGGTTAAGAAAATGATATCTTTAACTATAAATCAAATCAAAATTTTCTGAATAATGTATAATTGAGATAATATTAGTGTTGTAGGTACATAACTTAATTAAGTTAATAAGCAAAAAAATATTCAAATATGTCCATTAAGATTATTATTTTTTTTTAAATAATTTTTTTGGACCGGGCCGGGTCATCGGTTTTCATGAAAATCGACCGGGTCGCACCGGTTCTGATGCATAACTGGTCCGTTGCTTGAACCGGACCGGTTATATGACCGGTTTACCGATTCCCGGGTCGACTCGGCCGGGTCGGTGCAGGTTTTATAACACTGTCGGTATCTGCACTTTTCGTTAAAAAAGTGACTTTCAGCTTTATTAAGCCCTTATATTAATTATCCAAGTCTTTTTTTTTTTTTTGGATAAACAGGAAAAGAAAACAGAGAAACAAAGGCTCTAACTAAAGGACATCCGAGGGTAGCCAACTCCCTCAGTGTCGTTCCACATCAAAGAAGACACACCATCTGGAGGAGACTCCAGAGTACGCGTAGCAAAATCCTGAGCCAGGTGACTGCACGCGAGCCAGTCCGCGACCATATTGCCCTCCCGCAAGGTATGCACAACATTTACCGTCCAGTTACGGTCCATGAGGTTCCTGATTCCGGCAACCAGCGAGCTGCAAGGGTGACTCACTGGTTGACAAGAAGAAATGAGTTGAGTAGCTTCTGTGGAATCCCCTTCAAGGATAACCTTCCGGAATCCTTTCTTCCAAGCTAAGTTGAGGCCTTCAACAGCTCCCCTTTCTTCCAAGCTAAGTCCGCGATCATAATTATTCAAGGTCAATTATGAAATTATTTACTAAATTCATATTTAATTAATTAGTTTCCTAAATTAACGGTGCAGGTTCTTACAATAATTTATTAGATATATGAGCGTTAGATACAAAAAATAAATAATCAAGATTTGGTGTAAAATTTTTTATTTTCACACTGGTATAAAAATATCTCTCCTCCCACCCCACCCCACCCCACCCACATACGCACGCTCGAGCGCGCACGCACACACGTATATAGGATGGTTATATTTACTATCACTTTAGACTTACTATCGGATTAGTTCTAGTTGGATCAATTTGAAATCAACAGTTAAAAAATGAGAAAAATTAATTGCTGTTGATTTCAAATTAATTCAATAGTAACAAATCACGTAATAAGAATAATAAAGTTAAAATGATAGTAGGTATAATATTTTCCTTCTATAAAATATAAAAATTATATAAGAATTTCGATATGCAAAATATATATACATATATATTAATTAGATGTAGGACCAATGAACCCAATTGAAAGGCAGAAGTTGACATTACTTAATTATCGATCATGACCGTAAAAGGACATTATTCATTTATTTAGTAGATATACAAAGAAAAGAAAGAGGCCACGTGGAAGAATGAAGAGGTCTTGAGTGACAAATTTGATAACGGCCCAACCCAATAGAAGGTGGGTTAGTTTTATATATAAAATAAAAAAATAAAAAATTATAAGGTTGAAATGAACGTGGTATATGAGGGGTCCACTTCTATTGGCACAGTTGTTAACCCCTACAAATTCCACCTTCCCTTCTCACTTCACACACTCAAACTTACCAGTTACCATTTTCATTTCATCCTTTCTCCCACAATGGCACAGGTTCAACTTCCTCTAATTCATTCTTCTATATGTCTCTTCATCTCCCATTCTTAATTATGTTAATGCTAACTCTGATTGTCTCGTCTCATCTTGCCTAACTACGAGAAGAAGAAAATCGATGGCGAAAACAACAAAAAAGATGAAGGAAACAACGAGAAGGAGCAAAAGCAAACCCTTACCCCTACCACTGTAGTGTTGAAGGTGGACATGCATTGCGACGGTTGCGCTTCCAAAATTGTTAGGTGCCTTCGCGGTTTTGAAGGTTTCTATGATTCTATCCCCAACTAACTCTTCCTTCTCTTTTACTTTTTTTTTTATTTCCTTTAATGGTATTTTATTTATTTATTTACTGGTTTTTTTTTATTTTTTCTTCTGTTTTTTGCACTTAAACTGAAGCGTTGAAATTGAACCTTCTTGTTGAAGGCGTGGAGAGTTTGAATGCAGAGAGCGACACCGGAAAAATCACCATCACCGGAAAAGTGGACCCCACCAAACTCAGGGACAAGCTCGTCCGCAAGATGAAGAAGAAAGTCGACCTCATCTCTCCCCTTCCCAACAAGAACAAGGAAAACAAATCCCAGAATAACAACCAAAGCGACAAAAAACAGAAAGAGGTGATTTTATATTTTATTTTATTTTATTCTATTTTGATGATTTTTTATTTTTATTTTTGTTGTTTGATCAATGGAACAGCCACCTGTGACGACGGTGGTTCTGAAGGTGGCACTGCACTGTCAGGGATGCATTGAAAGGATTCGCAAGACTGTGTTGAAGACAAGAGGTGTTTTTTTATTATTAATATATTTTTTTTATATATATAGATTTGGATTTGATTTTGTTGACGCGTTTGCAACGGAATGGTGTGGAGTAGGTGTTCATGACATGGCAATAGACAAGGAGAAAGAGACGGTGACGGTTAAGGGCACGATGGATGTGAAAGCTCTGGTTGGGAATTTGATGGAGAGGCTTAGAAGGAAGGTTGAGGTGGTTCCTCCCAAGAAGGAGAAAGAAAGTGAGAAAGAGGGTGGAGGAGGGAATGATGGCGCCAAGAAGAAGGAGAAGGGTGGCGGTGGCGGCGGCGGCGGCGGAGGAGGAGGAGATAATCACAAGGGTGAGGGGGGCGGAGGTGACGGCCAGGGGAAAATGGAGCAGAGCAGGATGGAGTTTTTGGCACCTGCATTTGGTTATGGCTATGGTTATGGTTATGGTTATGGCTATGGTGATGGCTATAACTATGAGCCACATGCACCCCAGATGTTCAGTGACGAAAATCCGAATGCTTGTTCCGTTATGTGAGGTTTTGGGCATATCCATCATGATTGATGAAGATTTTAGAAAGATATTATTTAGAGAAAATTTTGTGCTTAGTATATAGGAAGGGCTTCTTGTTATGTGATTAATGAATGCTGTTCGCATCTTGTCATATCAATTTGAGGCTTTGTTATTTTTAGGATATGATGTATAATGTAAATGATAAAATGGAATATCTCTCTGTCCCACTTTGGTTGCTTTTGTGTTAGAGAATTGATTTGCTTAGCTAGCTGCCAATACTCTTTGATGATTTTGTGATTGGGGTTGGGAAGATGAACAGAAACCCGCGCTCATGTCCTTTTATTAGGTGTTGTCATGATGTGTGCTCTTTAGTCATTTTGGCTCATTCCCCTAGTTGTTTCTTTGGCTGTCCTTTCTATTTTGTATAGTTTGTCCCATTCATCGGTCAGGGCCATTTCCTTGATGCCGGGTTCGTTAGTGGAGTTTGAACCTGCTGCCATGAGCATGGAGGATAGTCAGTGGGGCCATTCAATTGCTTTTTTCCACCTATGTGTTACCAATTTGCCTCCTTCCTAGTTTTCCATTTGCCATTGCAAATAAAACAATTGGGCACATGGGGTCAGATTGTAACTGTGCATCATATTGCAATTGCATTGAGGCAGCGACAATTCCTACTTTGCTCCCTCGTAGAATTGACGCATATTATAGTACAGGCCGCTCAGTTGCTCCTCACTTCTCAGCATGGTTAATGTTCAGGGCAGGGCAACCAGAAAAAGAGACACTGTCGCAAAAATAAAATAAAGTTTCCAAAATAGAAATTCTTTGTCTACGACACTGAATTATCATGTAGTCGTGTGTTTAGTTAAGGACACTACAAAGCAACACAATTGATACAATTGATACAACTGATACAATATCAACCATTTTTAGTCAAGGTTTTCATGTATGGATCAGTTTACTTCAAAACTCCTTAATCATCGGACGAGTATATCTTAATCATCTATCGAGTACAATAAAACTGTATTTTTTGGCATAATAAATATTATGAATAATGTATGGATGCCCTTTTTGACCTAGCCTTTTTTTTTTTCGTTTATTTAGGCAGAAAAGGAAGTTACTAGCCACATCACCTTCTTTTGGTTTGCATGTGCTTCATGACACTAGAAATGTTATCATGCGGGGTTATGATGTGAATTCACTGGGTTTTAAGCATGAAATGATGATGAGGCTATGCGAAACCACACCATCATGCACCCAAAGCCCCCTCGACTTTTTATGTGCCTTTGGGGAAAGAAACTAGAACCTTCATAAAGGATGGGAAAAGCCAAATAAATCAACACGAACACGTTCAAAAGTCTAATTATCCAAACGAATGTGATAATGAAAAATTAAATAAAATAAACAATAGCGCTAACATTCTGCACTCCTTTCCCTCTTTTATTTTCTGATTTTATGGTAAAGAAAAATTTTAACACATTTTTTAACATCCGTCTAATTATAAGATGGATTTCGGTAATAAAAAGCAGGCTCATATTATATAATAAAGTTAGTATGAAATTTCATATAATCAATTACAGCTTTTTATTAAAGTGTATTTTCAAGTAGGTGTGCTTTTTTATATATTAATAAAAATAAAAGCGTAGGCAATTTTAAGATTCGGTATCCATGTGTTTAAAGGAGTTATTTCTTAGACTCTTTCCTTGTTTAGTTCTAGACGTGATGATTGCATGAGTTCAAAATCATGTGAAGATAACCAAGGAGTGCATATAAGAAAGGGGGTCAAAGAGCACAGAATATACCAAGATAGGTCTCTTTACAGTTTCTCCTCTTTGATGGCAACCAAAGAACAAATAATATGTGCAACCAATTATTCGGGAGCAATGAAGTCTTCGGCAAGCTTTTATATGCTACTAGTATATCAAGGAGTAATAATGCACACATCGTTCACAATGATGGCAAGCTTGAAGGCAAGGATTCATCCAAAAGGGACCACACATAAAGGGTATGCGACTTCACTCAAATAGTCCCGTTTTTTTTTTCATGTGTAAATTAATTCCGAGAACGATTGGTTGGGGCTAAGGATTTATTTAGTTAGCTGACCGCCTCAGCCGCAAATGTTTACTGATTTGGTTAGGATACCATATGTTCGGACGTGGACACCAATTTCCAGCAAGAGTGTTGGTAATTGTATCTATGAAGTAAGTGGAAGAGATGACTAACAATCGTGGTCTAGCATCTCTAGCCAAAGCCCGATGGGTAAACAACAAAGGGATGTATGTGTGAATTCAAAAAATATTTTAATAATTTTTATTAAGAGATCTATTAAAATAATTATGAGGATTTAGACATTTTCATTTTCCCATTTTTTCTATTAAGTTATTTCATATATTTTTTGAACCAGAGGGTCTCTTACAGCCTTACAGGTCATAGCTATAAGTGGTTTATTGATGATTGATGATAAGACGGATATGCGATTAAGCAATTAGCAGTAAGTATGGTTCCGGGTCTCGAAGTGCATTTTCCTATAACCATTACATTACGATCATAACATGGCAAAAAAGTCCTTGCATAGTTTTTTTTTTGGAATGCTACTCTCATTTTACACGAGAATAGCTCTCTCATCATGTTATAGAAGGAGTTATGTGAGACCCACGGTTAAAGAATAAAAAAGAAAAAAGAAAAGAAAAAAAGTGGGTGAGATTTTCGATGTGGGGTAATATGAGAGTAATATTTCCCTAGATTTTTTTTGCTGGAAAATTTGTGAATTGTTATTTTTTTATTTTAAAGTAAATAATATCTTAGAATCTTTATATAAAAATTAAAAAAGTGTTTAATATATTTAACTTTTCAAAAAAATATGTTCATTTAAATTATCATTTTACTCTATTAATATTTTTTTATGGGAATAACATCTATCCCTTTAAAAAATATAAGCTTATATCCTAACCGTTGATTTCCGTCCATCAATGGTTATAATCTATTGGGTCAAACTTAATGGGCCTAATTAATTAATAATTTTGATCCAATAAATTATAACCATTGATGGACGGAAATCAACGGTTAGGATCTAAAATGATATAAACTTATATCCTTTAAAAGTATAGATGTTGTTATCAAAAAAAAAAAAGTATAGATATTTTTCCGTTTTTTTATATTATACTTAACAAATATATTAAGAAAAATGATAAAATTGAAAAGGAATAGAATATTATGCCTACCTAATTTTATACTTACTTTATCCATTCATCTCCAAAAGCATTTAATCAAAATCTCAAAAAGATAAAAAAAAATGTAAATGTTAATTGAGATTCTAATCTAACGGTGTTAGAGATAAGTAGATAGATTAGACATAAAAATAATAATCATAATATCATATTCCAATTAAAAATTAATGTTTTTTAAAATAACAAATAATTTGAAGTAAATTAGAATTTTAAAAATAATAATGGCTTTGAGTCATTGATATTTGAGAAGCGGATATAAGTCTTGCTTCCATATTAGACGATAGAAAGCAAGAAGATAAAAATTAAAAAGAAAAATGAAGATGGCCTCCCTACAAAAAAGTTATTACTTTCGTTTCTTTACAATAGAAATAGAAACTCTAATTTCCAAAAATAAAATAAAATAGAAACTCTGACTGCTTTGATTAAATCAGGCAGAATAATAAACACGGAGTATCCAAGCCCAAAAGAAAATCTTGTATATATGGGCCCCGCTAGCATCAATAAGCATGGATTAGAAGAAATTATTTCCATCATGCGTATTTATCAACAAGGAAGAGTTCAACTCCATTTTTCTTAAGAACCTTAACAACAATCCTAAACTTAGTTTGGCTCTTAAAAGATTTTTAGGTGCGTGTTCTACAGTTGATGATGTTGCAACAATCCATCCAGTGTTTCTATCTACCAAGTTTGCAGTAATATACTTTAGTGATATTAATAATCTTAGCACAAACCTCTTCAAAATCATCATTTTATCAATTATATAACAGGGACTGGAGAATCAAGCATAGAAATGTATTTCATGAAAAGGAAAGGAAGGGTAAGGGCAAGCCAACTGAAATAATGTTTGTAGCTATGACAGGACATGGTATGCTGAGGTTCTTGCGATTCTTCCTAGCAAAAATATTTTTGATGGCACGACATGATATTTTGGACAAACACAAAATAATTTTGAAATGGGGCAGACATTTTGGACTCATCCAATAATTGGAGGATTTTTTACACTTACTGGTTGGAATTCAACATTAGAAAAGGTGTGTGAAGTTGTTCAATGAAATTTTGGCTCTTCGTGGCAAAGCAACAAGTCAATTACCAATTCCGTAAGCAAATTCAATTATAATAGAATATGAGTATAAATTCTCTTTGTAATTTTCTCTCCCTTCTCCTATCTCCTTTTTCCTCTCTTCTCCCCTTCAATATCTTCTATGGTTTCAACAATTATATTGCTGCAATTTCAGTGGTAAATTAGTAGTTACCAAATGGTTCTAACATGTTCCATTTACTATTTCTGTAAAATTGGAATTGAAACCATAGACAAATATGAAAACAACAAAATGGTACATGACCCAAATTGAGTTGGTGTAGCGGTTGTTGGTTAGGCCCTAGGACGTACACCTGCCTGCCAATGAAGTGGGAAATATTCGAATCCTGGAGGCACCCACTTGGGAAGGGATTTACCATAAACAACTTCCCGGCCTTGAGTGGTTGCACTCTTTGCCACCGTTTTTGTAATCAAAAAAATAAAATAAAATGGTACATGGTTATCAAGCTTGTGACCAATGTTGTCAAACAAGAGTTTCTACATAGAAATGGAAAGAGGCGGTAGAAACGTAAAACGTAGAAACGACATAAAACGTAAAGTTTTTATTTTATACTATTTAAGGTATAGATACAAAATTATATACATGCATGTAAAAAAATAGCACATAATGAACATGTGTGTTGAACCACTTATTTATCTAAAAAGGAAAATTGTTTTTGATAACCATATGTCAAAATTATAAACAGTGATAACTAACAAGTAATGGATAACCAATCTGCTTTAACTGCTTCATACACTGCAGATTTTGGATCATCGCTCTTCAAGATATAATTTCACTTCTTTCAATGCACACAATCAAAAACACACAACGATTTTCATAGTATAACTTATAATAAAATTGCAGCTTTATAAGACATAATTGTAAAAAAAAAATATCCAAATAAAAAGATATTGCGCATATGATTTAGGAAAAATGAAAATTAGGTTTTTATACACATATGTTTGGATGCGGCGTTTTTACCAATTTTAACAAAGGACCATTTTTGCTTGAGTTTTAACACGCATCACTCTAGTAAAAATGTAAAAACATAAGCTTTTATATTTTTACACTAATTTTTAACAAGCAATTTAAACTTTATTGTCCCATGTTTTAATAAAATTAAAAAGAAAGTTGAAAGCAAAATAAGACAAAACGAAAAGCATAGATTTATGCAATATTCATCCTTCAAATCAATATTTTTTTTTTGTGTGTAAGGAGATATGTTAAAAATATTCCACTAAAATCATTAATGGGATGATCATTTATCAATTTGAACTTTTGGATAATTATTTTTTTACAAAAAATTTCAGCTGATCAGTTTGTAATGTCATACTATGTAAGCTAAGGCAATAACCATGGCACCCCAATTATGCATCCTATTATCCTATATGCCAATTACATCCAAGTCCTTCAACAGTTTCACAAAAGATCAGGCAAAACTTGCAGTAACAGGGCAGTATGCACGGTTTCATTTCCATAATCAATCAGTTTGCGTTGGCAACTATAGCAGCACCCTACATCTAATTCCTGACATTAGTAAGCGATTCTCATAATTTATTTAATTTTCAAAAATATTCCAAACCACAGCATTAAACATGATCGATACTAAAATCAGATAAATTAATGAGGAATTCAAACAAGTCAAACTATTAAAAAACAACTCGTAGTTAGAAAAAAACATTATATTGACAAGTGGCCCATATGCGGATGATATTCTCATATTATTTTTTCTACAACATTCTACTAAAATCTCTATTCTATTATTACTTCAAACCAAACGGATTTTAAAGTAACTACCTCCGTGACACGTGGAAGCCCACTGCTCTATATATTCCAAACCTCACCTCTATTCTACTCTACTCTTCCCGAAAACTCGAACCCTAAGCCCTTGCTCGGGTTCCACTCTCTCACGGTATCGCTGATATATCTTCTTCTCTTATCACCTTTCCAAGGTTTCCATTTCATGCCTTTGATTTTTCCTTCTTCTTTTTTCGTGTTTTTATATATATGTTTTTGTTTGATTCGTAGTTGATTGATGAGTGGAGTTGGTTGTTGTTGCTATGCAGAGACTATAGATTGAAGATTGAAGATGGTGTCTGACGCGAGCAAGAAGAAGGCTGCACAGAAGAAGGCGGCGGCGGCAGCCAAGAGAGGAGTCAAGGTACCTGCCGCCGTCGCTGCCGCTGCTACTGCCGCTTCATCTAAAACGGCGTCGGAGAAGGCAGCCGACAAGCTCGCCAACGGAATTGGTGATATTCAGATATCCGATCGGACATGCACCGGTGTCCTCTGCTCCCATCCTCTTTCCAGGGATATTCGGGTGAGTAACGTTTTACACGTCCATCATCATCATCATCATTGGTGAAGTTAATTTTAATTGTATTTTTATATTATTAAAGCTTAGTTTCTTTATTTGGTGTTTGGTTCTGTTGATTTGCTCGTCTTGCTACCTATATTGTGGGAGAGATGTTTATACAGTCAGTTCTTTGAGAGTTAAACGGAAAACTATTACTGTAATTCTGTAAACCACAGCTGAAACAGTAAAATGTTGAAGACGATTGGGCTGGAAGAAAGAAATTAGTTTCTAAAGAATTTAATCTTGGATGCAAATACATTTACTGGTTCCTAAAGCGCTTAGTTATCTTAATGCCCACGCATTTGGCTCTATATAGCTTTATTTTGAAACATGCTGATAATGATACGTTGTTATGAATGGCATAATCTCTATTTCATCACCTGAGTTTAGATTGATTTTTTTTTTTTTTTTGAAGTTCAATTAATAGTTTAGTTGAATGATCTTTCCTTTTGGTTAAGCGAATTTCTGCTTTGGTTCTTTAATTGAAAATATTCTGGCTTACTTTTGTGTGCGTCATAGTGCCACCAGTAAAGACCCGTAAATGCTATAGCGCTGTTGTGGGTTACGGTATAGCATAATAAAATCTAAATTTACCAACCACACATATAAATGCTTAAAAATAAAGATATTCATAATAAAATATATAATCACTATCATTCCAAAACAAATAGGGATATCTAAATATTGTCAATTGCTTATAATCACTTTAATATGCATACAAAATTTTGACAGAACAAGTTTTGAAGTCATATCTATAATATAGAGAAATATTAGTATTTGAACAAGTGTAATATAGAGACAAAATTTGAACAGAAACAGAGTGGGTATGAATATGATATAGAAACGGCAGCAGGATGGGTATAATTTTGACGGTGCAAGCATGATTTTGACATAGTGACAGAAACATAATGGGTATAATATAGAAACAAAAACAGAATGGGTATTTGAAAAATTGAAACAAAAATAGAGAAATAACTCATAATGGGTATTTGTTTTGAGACGAGAGGAGAGAGATGAGTACCAGTTCCTCTGTTATGAGAGAGAGACAGAGAGAGAACAGACAGACGAGTCAGAGGAGAGTGAAAGAGATGCTTTGCAGAGATGAGAGAATGAGAGACCTGAGGGAGAGTCAGGTTTGAGAGAGTGTAGA
>JAVKPL010010797.1:0-48614 GCA_032173675.1 Gastrolobium villosum
GGAATAGGACCAAACTCACTCGAGTGTTGTGTGAAGTAGTGTTTGTGGGGTAGGTCACCTCTATTGAGGGAGTGACTGATGATCCCAGAGAATCGGATGTCGTCTTGATGTCATGGTGAATTTCGAGTTTTGTCGGTGACCTCTTTGTTTGGGGGTGCACTTCGCGAGATCGAGACTATGAGAGTCGAGAATGAGCTTTTGGAGAAGAACCAGGATAGTGTGTCTTGGAATGAGGAAGGGCATTGTTGATGCGTGTCCTTTGTCGTTATGCCAGATGGTGAGGATTGAACACCAGGAGCCGTTGGTAAGTTTCGACCTCTTGAGGTACCGTAGTGGAAGTGGGAAAGTATTCCATGAACTTCGTGATGGGTTTTGCCTAAGACTCAGGCTAGTCTTGACTCTATGTGGGTCATTGTTGTCAGATTGTCAAAGTCTGCCCACTTTCTTCCGGTAAAGGTGAGCTTCTCGTCAAAGCAGTTGGCCAAATTGTTGTTCGTGAGATCGTGAGGCTTCACGGGGCGCCCGAGAGTATAATCAGTGATAGGGACCGTAGTTCACATCTCAGTTCAGGGAGGCGCTACAGAGAGCTTTTGGAGATTCAGTTGCTACTGAGTATAGCCTATCACCCTCAGACTGCTGGACAGACTGAGTGGACCATCCAGATCTTGGAGGACATGTCGAGGGCTTGCATCTCGGTGCAGGGCCCAACATGGGATAGGAACCTGGCATCGGTTGAGTTTGTGTGCAAGTGTGTTTTCCTTACTAGCCTGGACATGGAACCCTACGAGATGCTATTTGGTAGGAGGTGTAGAACTCCTACCTGTTGGTCTGAGGTTGGAGACAAAAAATTATTAGGATTGGACCTTGTCCAATTTTCCACCTGCCGTGTCAGATAATCAGAGGAAAGCTGAAGCAGGCGCAGAGTTGTCAAGAGAACTACGTTGATGTTAAGCATTTGTCCACTGGAGTTCAGTAGGTGAGCACGTGTTGTGAAACTTTCACTGTCACCGGTGTTGTTCGGGAACTTAGAGTGGGGAAGCTGAGCCACGATCCATCGCGCCATACCAGTTACGTGGTAGAGTAGGAACTTGCCTACTGGCTTGCCTTGTCTCCCAACTTGGCCAACACTCAAGACGTGTTTTACATGTCTCAACCTCGCAAGTTGGTAGCGGATCCTTCGCATGTGGTGCAATCGGACGTTGTGGAGGTTCGGGAGAACTTGAAAACTCCCATTGGACCACTCAAAATTCTCGATCGTGGAGAGAAGCAGGTGAGGAGTAAGATCATTTCGATGGTCAAAATACGATGAACGAGAAGAATTCCTGAAGGGTGTTTCTGGAAGCGCGAGGACGAGCTTCTCCATCAGTATTCTGCGGTTCGAGACAGGTATGTTTCCGATTTTGAGGACAAAATCCTTAAAATGTGTGGTGAATGTAAGAACCCACACCGTTAATTAAGTAGATTAATTAATTAAAGGGTTTTATAATTCTCATTTAACATGAGAATTGCAATCTTCCTACACACCCTTCGATTTTCGTGCTGATGTGGGTCCTACACATAATTTTTTCTAACATATGGGTCTCACATGCTTTTTATCTCTACAACATGAGATTTCAATTCTCATGTTGCATGAGAATTATAAAACCCTTAATTAAATGTGATAATTATGAAATAATTCCATAATTGACCCTGATAATGAGACTAATAATTATAGTGAGTATTAATACTAAAAGTCGCTTTTTGGACGAAAAACGCAGATACCGGTTCTGCTACCCGGTATAAATGCGTACCGGTGAAATATCCCGAAAAATTATAATAAGTACACGATAATTACTATAATAATATGTAGGACTTGTGAAACAAGTTTCAACTCAAAATAATGTGAACTGGTGCCAGAACTGATACTGGCTATGGAAAAGCGCGTACCGAAAAGGTACTCCGAAAAATAAAATAAAAATATGACAAATCTTAGAAAAATGAGTAGGTTAAGATTCCCAAGTTTAGGATCAAAATGCTAAGCGTAGCAATTAACGATAATACTGCGTGTTTAATGGTTAAGTGGCTATAAATATATCTTATGCACACAACCCTAGGTTGATTCATTAGTCTTCATGCGTGAGTTGGCTGCAGGGAATGAGTCTCCTTGCTGGTCATCTTCTTCCTTAGTGGTTTTGCATGAAAAATCTCCAAAGTTACCTCTTTTCCATTGATTTCCTTCCTCCAAAACATGACAAACACATAGTAGAGTGTATGGTGAGGGTAAGGGTCAGCCTTTGCTAAGTTAAGGGTACTGTTGGTGAAGGGTTGTGGGGCTGCCTTCTTGGTTGAGTGGTGTAGGAGCCATTCCTTGAGTGTTGGAGCTCCAAGAAGTGATTTTTTGGTGTCAAGAACCAACCTTGGTGTGTCATTTTCGTTTCTTTGCAAGTCTGAACTGTGGGGGTTTGGTGGTGAGCTCCAAGAGCATTCATTTCTGAGTTTGAACCTTGGGTAAGCTTCCCAACCTTTGATCTTGAGTTTTAATGGGTAAAGGTGGTGTCTTGGCATGTCTAATAAGATAAACAAGTAACCAACGTGTTAGATAACCTAAATGAGATTAAAGATGCATGCTTTAACGTTTAGAATGGTAAAAGTTGGATCTTTGGTTGGATTTTCACGAAATGCAGAATCTGTGTTCTGTCGCGAAATATCTGGATATTTGGTTGTGAATATACGGATATGGATATCCGGATATGGGGTTCAGTGATATCCGAATATGGGATATCCGGATATGCCCCCGACATATATCCGGATATTCTGGGTTTGCAGGAACAGTGAAGGTACTGTTCATACATAATGCTATTCTGGGCTTGTGGATCCATGATTAGTCAGTCTGATCTTCTGTAATGACTTGTTAAGTCAAAACCTAAGTGTTTTAAGGCTTAAGGCTTTGAGAGAAGTCTAAAGACGTAAATCGTAAAGGAAAGGCGTAGTCTTTATGTTATATGCTTGTAGGGTATGTTATTGATATAATTATTGGTCCAAATAGATTGTGACTTGTTGTTTGTGGACTTTGAGCTGGTGTGGACCTGGTATTGGATAGTTATCTTGCGAGGTAAGCTTTCGTGTCATCAGTTTTGCCATTGTTGGTTCCACCATGTCCCATAGAGGGATGGTCTATATGCATGTTGTGTTTACATGCTTTTATACTTAAAAATGCTGTTGAGCTGTTATATGCAATGTGCCTTTATGATATGCATGTGGTGTCCACCTATACAGTAAGCCTGAGTATATAGTACATACAAGATGGTGAGGCTGTGGGTGAGGTGCAAGCGATGTTCCTTGTACTACTATGTGGGTAATAGACGTATTCCTGCATTTCTCTGGCCAGTAGAATAGTGATAACACGCATGGCATGAATATCTGTTGCACTGCATAGTTTTGGAACTTATATTGTTAAACTGCTTTTAGAACTTATATTGCACATGTAAGTGAGCTTGGGGTGAGAGATCCTTGAGGACCCCTTATCTTACTGAGATTTCTTTTTAGAGATCTCACCCTACGTTTGAGGCACCATTTCAGGTTCAGGTAATGCGGGGGTTGACACCTCTAGCGGCAGGAGGCCGGAGCTTAGCTGATTTATATGATGATGATTATGCTTGGATGCTGGATATGTCTGTTGTTATTTAGCTTATTTATTATGTGGCTGTTGTTGAGGCTGTTTTGGGGGCTTTGTTGCCTTATTTGGTGAGCATGGGGACTGTCCATGCCGCATAGATTTGACTATGTCTTATTTTAGATTCGGGTTGTAATCATGTATCAGGATTATGTCCGGACTACGTGTTATAGTTCCGTGATTTTAGATACTCACTTTATTTATGTAATGAGGTATTTCAGTCAGTTGTCTTGTAATTTACATACGGGCAATAAGGGCCGACCCAGTTCAAATACCCACTTCGTGAGTGTCTGGGGAAGGGAATACTCTAGGCAGCCTTTCCCCTGCTTTTTGCAGAGAGGCTGATTCGAACCCGTGACCTGACACACCACGGCAAGCAAGCTTACCGCTGAGCCAAGCCAGCCCTTCAATTTACATACGGGCAATGTTTTATGAAAATTGATTAAGTAATCAACTTGGCTAAGAATAATGACGTCATAATTGAACAGAAAAAGATATTCCGCATTTTTAAATTAAGCGTGGCTTAATATGATAGTATGATAACAAACTGGATATACACGGGGTGTTACACAAACCAAGTACCAATTAAACATGAAACATAAAAGCCCCACAATTAGATGCACATCAGAAATCCTAATTTCCCAAGAACACTAGATAAAAACTTAATCTTACAGAAAACCAAAGCAATAAAAAGGAACAACACTACCCAGTAAAACCTAGCAGATATTGTTGAAAAACAAAGCTACAATAGTCTCGCGATGATGCAATTTAGGTCCACCTCCTTTAGTCATCCAAGAACTACCATAACGTCAAAGGAAATGGTTCTTACACAGTAATAGGAACACACAAGGGAAACTAGAAGAAAATCACTCAAGAACACGGTTAATGCACACTAAAAATTGGTTTTCAATAAAACCCTAGCAGAGCTAAAGAATGCTTTCGAATATAAAGATAAATATTTTTGTAAAATGTATTGTGTAAAAACAATCTTATGAGAAAAGGCTTTAACACAAGTATCATAGTTTAGAAATTTAACAAAAAATGCACCATCGTTTAAATGACTGTGTTTAAACAACCATAAAAGCAAACTCATTTAAACACACCAAACGATAGTGTGTTTTGGTTAAAACAAGAATAACAAATTGTACCTTATTATCCAAAACATGAGAAAAACTTTAGTGTGCCGCAAGCACCGAACTCTCGATGCTCCCTTTTATCAAAAAGGGAAAAAAAAACTCCTTTTTTACCCATTTTTTTATATTTTCCTTTAAGTCCTATATTTTTTTTTCCTTTTTAGGAAAATAGAGCACCAAGTTTGGTGCTCTTGGTGCATTGAAATTTTTATCTCAAAACACACCTACATGGCCATGTGCAATAGCCAGTTGTTGGGAACTTAAACCTAACACAAAATAAAAATGAAAAAAGACTTAGACAGACACCTTTAACAAACTTAGGGCTTCCCTAAACTTGCTGGCAGACACCACCTTCATCAATACATCAGTTGGGTTCCGAGATGTGGAGATTTTTTTCACCTTGACTTGCTCACTAGAGACTATATCTCTAGCAAAATGTAATCTTACATCAATGTTCTTAGTCCTTTCATGAAAAGCATAATGTGTATAGCCTTTATGAATCACAAAATACCTGAGGTATATATTTACCAAGACCCAACTATGAAACAATTCCTTTTAACCATTGGGAATCTTTAACTGCCTTTGTTAAAAATATATATTTTGCTTCTTTTGTGAATAGGGTCATTATACGTTGAAGATTTACCTTCCAACTCAATGTGTTTCCACCATTTCATAGATATTTTCAAAATATATAGGTATCTTTTTAGAGGAAGGATATTCTTATTACCAAATTTTTCTACTATTAACTTACTACCTATCTAATCACCATTGAATCAAAGAGAGAGAATGCTAAAAAAAAATTGAAAAAAGAGAAAATGTTGATCCAATGGTGATTAGATAGGTAGTGAGTTAGTAGTAGAAGATTTTGGTAGTAAGAATATCCCTCCTCATCTTTTTATTGTAATGGTTAAAAATGAACCGATTTTTCTGGAAAAAAATTATTATTTTATTAGGTCATGTCATATAAATTGATTTTAATGATTCATTTCAAAATAAACAAATGTTCATAGTTTTCGTGTGATAAATAATCCGCACTTATATATATATATATATATATATATATATATATATATATATATATATATATGGGTTTTCATTTCCTCCTTTAACATAACATAACAAACTTTCCTACACACACAACATTTTGTGGGGCCCAGACATTTTAAAACAAAAAAAGAAAAAAATATGGCACGCAAAACGAATCTCTATAACATTACACAATCATTTTTCCTACAACATAATAAACATAAAACCATATATATATATATATATATATATATATATATATATATATAATTATCTCTCCAGTCATTTGACGTCTAGCAATAACAAGTGTACGGTTATGATTTCCTACATTTAATATTTCCACTTTTTGTATGGTTATGATTCCCATATTTAATGCTATCACCTATATATATGGTAGGGGTGTTCGCGGTCTAGATTGGATCGGCCTTGAAGCAAAATCATCTAATCTAATTCATTTGGTTTGATCATTTAATCGTCCATTTGGTTTGATTTTTTTTTAAATTCGATCCAATCCAATCCAATTTTATTCGATTTGGATTGGATCGATTTTTGGTTTTTCATAAAACCTAAAATTTCAGTCTTAGAAATCACTAGCTATATCAAAATAAAGCCATTCAAAATTACAAGCCACATAAAAATTCAAGTCTTTAAACTAAAACAAGTCTTAAAACTCATAAAGAGTTAAAATAGATTAATAGATAATAAAAACTAAAACAAGATAGCTTGCTATCAATAACACCCAAGATTTCAAGTCTACAAAACAACAAGATTTCAAGTCATCATCTTTCAAAAATGATAAATACATAATATATTGTATCGATTTTCACCAACCAAACTAAAAACCGATCCAATCTAATTAAAATATGTGGGGGTTTTTTTGATTTTTAGTTTTTCGGGTTTTGGTTAATTTGATTATTGAATTTTTGGTTCGATCACCGCAGTTTGAATCGGTTGATAAACACCTCTAATATATGTTAACTAATTGACGGTTGGACGTCAAGTGTCTAAAGAAACACACACACACACACACATGGATAAATATTTCTACAGCCACTTTAGATAACACACATGGATAAATATTTCTACAGCCACTTTAGATAACACACATGGATAAATATTTCTACAGCCACTTTAGATAAGGTTATCTACAGCTACCCAAAAACTACGTCATTTTGATTAATGAGATAAGGTTATCTACGACCACTTTAGATAAGGTTATCTACAGCTACCCAAAAACCACTTTAGATAACACACATGGATAAATATTTCTACAGCCACTTTAGATAACACACATGGATAAATATTTCTACAGCCACTTTAGATAAGGTTATCTACAGCTACCCAAAAACTACGTCATTTTGATTAATGAGATAAGGTTATCTACGGCCACTTTAGATAAGGTTATCTACAGCTACCCAAAAACTACGTCGTTTTGATTAATGAGATAAGGTTATCTACAGCCACTTTAGATAAGGTTATCTACAGCTACCCAAAAACTACGTCGTTTTGATTAATGAAGGGTGTTTATGTAATTATAGGAGAATTAATGAAGGGTGTTTTCCTAAATTTGTTTATTTTTTTATTATATACATTTTACTGAAACGCCCTTCATTAATTCACCTAAAATTACATAAACACCCTTCATTAATCAAAACGACGTAGTTTTTGAGTAGTTGTAGATAACCTTATCTAAAGTGGCTGTAGAAATATTTTTCCATATATGTATATATATATATATATATATCTCTCTATATATATATATATGAGGTAGGATCCTTTGACATCGGTGTCAAAATTCAAATTTGACACATCATCTGAGAGCCGTTAGATCAAAAAAGATCAACAGCTCTGATTTGTACGCATGTGACACCGTTGATCTTTTCTTATCTAACGGCTCTCAGATGAGGTGTCAAATTTGAATTTTGACACCGGTGTCAAAGGATCCTATCCCTATATATATATATATATATATATATATATATATATATATATATATATATATATATATATATATATATATATATATATATACATATACATATATAATGTATAACTGAAATAAAAATTTGAACTTAAAAAATTTTAAAATTGCTTTTATTAAAATTCTATCATTTCCTTAAAAAATGTATTACTGAAATAATTCAAAAGAATTTATTTTTCACTAAAAATTCGACTATTGCCCCATTTTGTACTTTACAATATTGGAAGTATTGTGCAAAGATTCAGAATAATTAATAATACATAATTATATACCAAAAATAAAATAAAATAATACATAATTATATTTATATATCACTTTTTTAATTAATTGAATCTACTTACCATTTAATTGGCATGAGAAAACATTGAGCAACTGATTTTGCTTAAATGTAAACCTTATATAGTTCTTTCTAAACAAAAAAATAAAATAAACAATAAAAAAAAGGACAATATGGGCCTAGCACAGACTCTTAAGTTCTCTAGGAGAGAATTTATGGTGGACCGGGACCATCATTCTTTAGGTGATCCCTTAATGTAAATGAGAGGATAAAATCGGAGAAAATGAAAAATAGCAAGGATAAAAAGAGAAAGAAAAGATTAGTGTTGTGAGAGGGAGCACCAAATCATTGGGTGGTCCTGGAGCATAATAAATATTTCCCTCGAGTAGATTCAAGTCCACGACTTCTTATTGGCTGTGCTCGACGAGGTAGAATTGTTCAGGTCCATAACTTCCAAAATATATAAAAATAACTCATTCCAAGGGATATCTTACACATATCCTTCAATCTCAGACAAAGTTTGAACAGAAAAATCACTTATAAACAGTATGTACATTGTACAGCAAGCGATTGAAATTAACTTCTAAGTTAAAAAAAAATCTTGGGCATGAACCAATTGAACAACTTACAGATCTATGTACAATTTTCTCCACTCTTAAACCATCCCTACAAAGCCAAGCTATCTTTTTTATGCAAATCCATGGCAATTCTTCAGCATTCTTAAAAGCCACACCATCAATGTTACATAAGACAGTTTTCTTCTTAGGAAAATTATACATTTGGATATCATTTTCCATCCTGTAATCAGCCAGTAAACACCCTAAGACGGCTAGTGATCCTCTCTCTGCATATGGGACAATTGCTTATTCTGGATCCACAATCTCTGCAAGTCTGCATCCCAAAATATTGTTATAAATCATAAAAGTAATTAACTGTATCACAAAAGATAAAGGAGACCATGAATTTAATGAGGCTTACCATGTGACCACATCCAAAGGCTAAATCCTTTCCATTGGTTAGACAAATAGCACAGACCTACATAATTTCATTGGATAAAAACGTAAAATAAATCATCATGCAACTTCAAACATGATAGAAAAGCAAACCTTGTTCCATCAATAACTCTATACTAGAACAATAATCATAGAGAATTATCTATATTTGCTAAGTTTCTAACCAAATTGTTTTCTGGTATCACGAAAAATAAAATCTATTTTCTTTCTTTCTGAGTTGAATCCTGAGTACGCAGCTACGTTAAAAAAAACTTGGTAGGAAGTGATAAAGGAGAAGATATACTGAAACACTCAAGGATTCAATCATATATACCATTTGGTTTCGCTCATCTTCCATCATGGATGCTGGCATTGTGCTCAGAACATGAGCTGGAGGCGCAGGCCGAGAATAAGGAACTGGAGGAGGTCTTGGAACAATTTTCCTTGCCCTTCCCGTTTGATGACTTTTGTACAAAAAAGACAGAAGAAGAAGAAAAACATAGTAATCATCAAACAGAAAATCTTAACAAATTTTCACTTGAAAGAAAACCACATTGCTTTTAAGAAATCTGTCACCAAATGAAACTTAAGCTAGTGTATAAGAAACCCACCCAAGTATTCCAAGTTCAATGGTAGCTTTATATTGGAAAGGTATCTCCATTAGAGCAGCCAGAGCAAAAGCAGCTTCTTTCTCAGAAGAGCTTGCGCTCTTAGACATTATGTCAGTGAAGTTAACAAACTGCATAAAAGGGGAAAGATGTTTTAATGTAATGAATTGATTGCAAGCAATGCAAATAAGTAATGCCACCTAAAATTTCTGCTACTATTGCTATATATACCTGAAAATTATCAAAATTGCGTGCGGGTATCTTGTCATCAAACTTTTTCATGTCTTCCCAAGGTCCATCACCAACTCCAATAAGAATAATAGAAAGTGGATATGAACTGGCAGCAGAAAAGTAGAAAACCGAAAATCATTTGTTGTTTTATTTTAATCTTAACATGGGAGACAAGATAAAGTTAGTTCTCTTATAGCTGAGGCTAGCTTCCATTTTATTTTTTGGGAGAGGGTACACTTCATTACAAATTAACAATCTTGATAAACATCTACCTTGCATCAACTATTGCTCTGATTGTTCTCTCTTCTTGAGGACTGAGTTCTCCATCATCAGTGTTGACACTTCTTGTAACCTTGAAATTGGACAAAATTATACAAATTTGAGAATCACATGCATACACACATACTTGGAGGTAACATAGTATACCTGGCCATCTGCAATAATAACCAAGACATGGAATTGGCCGCCAGTTTTCTCAACTATGTCTATTGCAGCCTCAATCACCGGAGCATAAGAAGTTGGTCCTTCAAACAAAATGCAAATATATTCTTTATGTTAGTATATGGCTGTCCTAGAGACAATCTTTTGATTAAATAAAGGACACTAGATGTAGAACCTTTTTTGTCGCAAATGAATAAAAGCACTCTTTATCCAGTTTCATATTATGTCTCGATATTATTGTTAATATTATATGAACAAACTGGATAAACCCCTTGGAATAGAACATGTATCTCTTGAGTATCTGTGATCAGATCACGATCATGAGGATTCAAGGATATCGTACGTTTATTCCTAATTTTATGTTCCTAGTCTAGAGACACTGAGATTGGGGATTAGTGATCTCGGATAAGACTAGCACGACTTATCTACTTGTATATGGATACAAGGTAAAGACCTCATGTGCTACAGATATGGAGATGTCTTAGCTAAAGTCGTGGGTGGACCTGTAAGGGTATAGCTCGCACTGAAGAGACCCAAAAAGAGACTCTATGAGGAAATCTCACAGATAGTATCATTAGAGTAGTCTCTTTATATTTGGGTATGTCTTTCCTTAGACCAGAGGTTATTACCTAGACTGTGTTCTAGAAGGCATGCTTTGATTATATGCCTCGTCTGCCTGAAACATGGAGACTCATAGGTATACTGTTGGGCGTGTCCTGAAAGAGCACAGGGCTAGGGTGATAAGCTGAAGGAATTCGTCAAATATCTGTGATAGATTAGGTTATCTGTAAACCGGAGAAATCGGGATGACATTTACAGGGACTCGGGAATCTATGCATAATAAAAGAGATCATGAGATGATCTGCCTTTAGAGTCAGTAAATTGAAGATTCCCTATTTCGAATAAAGCTTACCCTAAACCGCAGGGGTTGATACATTTCCTTACCCTAGGTTAATGGGAAGATAACTGACACGAAGGGAAATACATACGGTAACCAAATATGTGTAATAGGATGATCAAGCCATTAATCTGACTAGCTCTGGGGCAACAAAGCATTGCTAGTGCTCTGTGTTGTTATTAATTGGGTTGTGGGCTTGTTGGGCCCGAGCCCATTTATGTCAGAGGCTATGTTGGACCTAATGGGTCACACACTAACACCTTGTAGTCATGATGAACTAGCTTTAAAGGTATTGGGCCTAATAATGGTTGTTAGCCTAAGAAGCTATTTGGAAGCCCACCTGAAGGGAAGAGGGCGCATGGATCATGTAATGGGCTTGGATGGTCCAAGACATTACTAATTAATTTAACTAATGGTTGTTAGCCCAAGAAGCTATTTGGAAGCCCACCTGAAGGGAAGAGGGCGCATGGATCATGTAATGGGCTTGGATGGTCCAAGACATTACTAATTAATTTAATTAGTTAAATTAATTATCAAACATTTAAATTTTGAAATTTGAATTTGAAATTTGAATTTTGAAATTTGAATTTTGAAATTCGAGTTTTGAATTTGAAATTTGAAATTTGAATTTTGAAATTGGATTTTGAATTTTGAATTTTGAATTTAAATGTTTGAACGTTTGAATTCAAGTGTTTGAATTCGAATTTGAATTGGCTATGAAAAGTTGTTTCATAACAAAAGGATAAGATGAGATCTTGTTGGAACAAATCCCCTGCATCAAGAGAAGATATTTGATCTCATCCAATAAGGAAATGGTGCGCCACTTTAGTTGCTAATGAGTGTCATCTTGTCAACTAAATGTGCTCCAATTCTGATTTGGTTGGTTGAGAGAATCAGTGAGTTAGTTGGTTCAAATTTGAATGCAACTATTCAACGTATCTGGACTCATTTTGGGACTGAGTGGGGCGCATAAGTGAGTGGTCATATGATGACCATTAGGTCAGAATCATGAAAGGATAAGGACCTAATCTCATGAGGAATCAAAGGGAAGGTTGTTGGCAATTTTGAATTGCAACAACTCCTCCAACTATGCGCGCATCTTGAGGGATTTTCAAGTGAGGAAAGTCCTCTCATTCTCTTCCTACTTACCAACTCTCTAATGCGCACAAAGGGACATTATTCCTCCTTAGGGTTTTCACAAGAAAACCTAGCCTATTCTCCTCACTCTTTTGCGCCACACTCTAGTGAAGTTTTCATGTTGAAGACTTCACTCTTCTAAACACTAAACCTAGCCTCCATCTTCACCTATTGAGCGCATAGCAAGCCTCTCTGTGGTGGTCAACTGGTGGCTTTCAAGAAGGTGTTCTTGCATCATTGACGAAGGGTGGTGTGGATCAACGTTAGAGGGTTTGAACCCTTCAAACCTGACAAGTGATCTCCCTGGCGATCAGATCGTAAACAAGGTAACATCATGTTGTCTTAAAGCATGAAAAACTGTTTGCATGTGTGTTTCCGCAAGGAAAATTTTTGTTTTTCCCTCTCACATGCATCGGCCTTCAAGGCCGTTTACTTTCACTTTAGCCATGCCTATTTAGTTTACTAATGTTATGTTAGATAGTTATTTTCCATTCTATGCTTTATTCCACAAAATGGGCATTTCCTTATTCATTAACACAAAATAATAATAATAATAATAATAATAATAATAATTGGAATTTCTATTCCATGTCTAATTTTATGAAACAATGAATCACTCATGGTTTTCAAGAGAGGTGGAATTGATGATCCTATGTTTTAAGGAATGAAGAATATTTATGTCATTTATATCAAATTAGATTCTGTTCCACCTTGACTTTTAATGGTACTGAGCAATGTAACAACAAAATGACATCAAGAAACACTTCTATTAATTCAATAATTCGCAAGAGACAAGCAACATTGACAATTCCAACAATAACGCAAAAGAAATAAAGCAACAACAGCCTCCCATAGCTTTTTTTATAGACTCAACAGTAGGACAATGACAATAGCAAATAGCAATGCAGAAATACAACGATAACAGTAACTAAATGACGCCGCAGTAATACAAAGACTCTTAATATAATGACAAATGACAGACTCCATGACTCCTACAGCTCCCTGATTATCCGTCTTCCAATGATAATAACCCTATTCACCAGCGACTGAGCACCACACCACGCTCAACTGCTACCCCACACCCACAATATGAATATTCTCCTCCCCTCACACCATTCCCCTCATTCCTTTTATTCCCCCACCATCCGAATCTTCTCCCACTAATTTCCCCACATCCACCTCTTCATTCAACGCTTGCCATCATGCCATGTCTCATTCCCTCTAACTAACTGCTATTTCATTTCTTCATTCCTCTTTTGTCCTTCCTTATTTTCAGCATTTTTCCCTTCAGTATTTTTAACACTCACTCCTTTTGTATATTATTTTATAAGGTTCCAGCTCCTTAGGCCCTTCAATACCCCTTCCCTCAAGAACCACCTTGTCCCCAAGGGGAAAGGATAGAAACTGCTCTTGAATAACTTCCAATACTTCCCAGGTACACTCACAATCAGGTAGTCCTTGCCATTGTATCAGCAATTCCATATGACCATTCAGTAATTTCCAAGCCTTTAACACCTCAACTGGTTGCACTTGCAACTCCAAATGTTCTGTCAAGCAACGAGGTAAATTTAATACTGGTGTGGATGGCTGGACCGATTTCTTTAACTGGGAAACATGAAAAAAGGGTTGCACCTTTGAATATGAAAGGAGCTTTAGTTCATATGCCACTAGTCCCACACGCTTCACCACCTCAAATGGACCATAAAACACTGGATAAGCTTCTAATTTATCCTCCGAGCCAGAGGAAACAGCTTATATGGTTGGATTTTTAAGAATACTTTATCTCCCAAAGCGAACTCCACTTCTCTCCTCTTTTTATTAGCTTGTGTTTTCATTCCCTCTTCTTACAAAGATTTTGCTTCAGGTCTTCCATAATAGCATTCCTTGCCTGCAACCATTGATCTATAGCCTCCACATGTCTCCTCCTCCTAACTGCAGAATAGCAGGTAGATCTTTGCCATATAATGCTTTGAAAGGCATCATCTGAATAGCTCTATTATAGGAAGAATTAAACCAAAACTCTGCGTATCCATTTAACCCACCCCTTTGGATGACTATTGATGAAACAACGTAAATATGTCTCCAAAGTGCTATTAACAATTTCGGTTTGACCATCCATTTGTGAATTGTATATTGAACTGAATCTTAGTTTAGTTCCTGCCAATTTGAAGATCTCTTCCCAAAATATGCTCACAAACACCCTATCACAATCTGATACTATGGATTTTGGGAATCCATGCAGTCTCACAACCTCTATAATGAAGACAACAACCAGGGTGTAAATGGGCTAGGCCAGCCTACAGGGCCTACGGCCTAGCCTATATTAGGCCAGATTTAGCCTATTATAAATAGTAAAATAGAATAGGCCTAGACTTATAGAAAAACCCATTTAGAAAATAGGCCACAGGTGTAAATGGGATAGGCCGGCCTATGGCCTAGCCTATATTAGGCCAAATTTAGCCTATTATAAATAGTAAAATAGAATAGGCCTAGACTTATAGAAAAACCCATTTAGAAAATAGGCCACAGGTGTAAATGGGCTAGGCATGCCTACGACCTAGCCTATATTAGGCCAGATTTAGCCTATTATAAATAGTAAAATAGAATAGGCCTAGATTTATAGAAAAACCTATTTAGAAAATAGGCCATAGGTGTAAATGGGCTAGGCCGGCCTACAGGGCCTACGGCCTAGCCTATATTAGGCCAGATTTAGCCTATTATAAATAGTAAAATAGAATAGGCCTAGACTTATAAAAAAAACCTATTTAGAAAATAGGCCATAGACTTTTTGTACATGTCGGGCCTATAAGCCTACAGGCTGGCCTGTATGATATTATTTATTTTAAATAAAATTAATAAAATTATTATTTTAATAATTTTGAATAATAAAGTAATATTATTTTAGTTTTCTTTTAATTGTTGAATGTTTAATAGGCTTAAACAGGTTAATAGGCCAAGGCCAAGGATTTTATTTTTTAAATATAGCTCAAGTCAGACTTATAATTTGGGGCCTACATAGGCTAATCAGTCAGACTTGTAATTCGGGGCCTACATAGGCTAATAGGCCAGGCCAAACCCAGTGTTTTTTACACTGGCCGGACCTATTTATGTCAAAGCCTAGTCTAGCCTAGCCTATTTACACCCCTAACAACAACCACCTCTCAGAGTCGTGAATGGATGTGTGAGTGTTAAAAAATGAGCATACTTGGTGAATCAGTCTACAACCACCAGAATGGTATCCAAAACCTATGATTGAAATACTGCCGCTTTAGAAAAAACTTGTTGCGACTTTAGCAAGTGTACTAGTCGTACAAGTAATAGAATGATGAGTAAAGATCATTCCCATGAGGATTTGTGTTCAAGCACCAATTAACCACTTATAACTAAGTTGAATCAAACAGAAATTCATTGAAATCATGAGTATTTTGTCACCAGAAAATTGAATTGCAATTAAACTTGGTAAAAGACTGAAATATGAATTAAAATTATAAAACAAGTAGTCAGAAAACAATTTCTCTCAACAATAAACTTACGTAAAAATCGATCATATGATGAATTATCTTTCATGTGATATTAATCAACCTTTTTCTTATCATCAAGATGTAATCCCTTACTACTCTGATTGATACATTAATCAGAAACCCCAATCACTTGGTGATTCCTTTCTTAATACATCCAATAAACACTAAGGTCTTCAAGATTACATCAGAATCCTAGCATCAATCCCTTGAATACTAGAATCTTGATGATGAAATTGTCAGATATAGAAGTAGTGTAAACATTCCTGTTCTACACTACTCCCTTGATGGAAAGAAATAATACAGACAACTTCACATCATCACATAAAAGGTACTCATAATATTAATCAAACATACATGAATTTATCATTGAGTTCCATTGAATCAGGCTACAAAAGACTCTACTCAGACATAATTAAAAATAAAACAATAGAAGATGAAAGATCAAACTCAGTTTCCATGATGATTGAGTCTTCAATCTTCAATAAAATGTACTTAACTATTACTAGAACTAATCCTAAGAATTTGGAAGTCAGAGAATATGTCTCTTAGAACAGAAGAGACTCAGAATGTAATGTATTCAGAAATGAAGGCCCTTTGCCTTATAAATTATAAGTTACAACTGAATAACAGCCAAAAACTGACACGGGCGCTAAAACGTTCAACAGCGCTCAACTTCAACATACACCCAACTGCTTTCAACCGTCTTCAATGCTAAAACCTTTGGTTTGGACGTTTTAGCGTTGAAGACCAGAATCTTTTTGCACATCAGAACGCTAAAACGTTTATATTGAACGTTTTAGCGTTTGAGACCCGAGAGTTTTTGTACATAAGCGCGCTAAAACATTTTATGTGGACGTTTTAGCGCTTGGCACCAGCAAGTTTTGGCTTCTTCATGCAGCAGCGCGCTAAAACGTTCTCTATGGACGTTTTAGCGCTCAACACTTAGCATTTGTCACTCTTCAGATTCTTCTTCCTCTTCTCATTTGCTTCTTTGAGTTTCATTTCCCTACAAAAACAATGTAATTTCCAACAAAGCTTTCAGAACTTGTATTTGAGGGCTTTCCATGGATTTAACCTCTTTTCCATCCATTTAATCACACAAATTAATACTAATTCATGCTTAAAAACCTGATGAACTAAGGGTTTATCAACGCCATAGCGCTTCAATTGCGTGTTGAGGCACCCAACCGCTATTTTCGCACCGCGACGCAATATCTCTCCAATTCAGCCCAAAATAACCTTCTCTTCAGCCCTTTAGCCCCGTCAAGAAAGTTGCCTGCACCATATTTTTGTCGGCTTGACGTAGAAGAGCAGATAACACTTTGAACTGCTCGCGGTACTCTATCATCGTTCCCGTTTGCTTCAAGCTCATCAAAGCTTCATAAGGATTTCCAATCGTCAAAGTATAAAACCTCTCCAATACTGCCGTTTTGAACCTCTACCAATCTAGTAAGGGATTTCTTGGTTCCACCATTGGAATCAACTCAAACTTTCCCTTCCAAGCAAATGGATGTCGTTTCCACTTGTTCCTCCACCGGAATCCGATTGACACGAAAATATCTCTCAGCTCGGAAAATCCACCCATATAGATCTTCCCTGAGTAAATGAAAGTTCTCTTTCCACCCCCAATACTCGCCTCCAGCCTGTTCGGTCGTCTCTTCACTTCCTCAATTCTGGCTTCCATTCTCGTTGTTGGAACCGTTAAGCCCCTTCACAATCGAACGAGCTCTGATACCAAATTAATGGTTCTGAGAAATGTAACAACAAAATGACAGTAAGAAACAGCAAAAGAAACACTTCTATTAATTCAATAGTTTGCAAGAGACAAGTCCTTTGACAATCCCGACAATAACGCAAAAGAGATAGAGCAACAACAGCCTCCCATAGCTCTTTTTACAGACTCAATAGTAGGACAATGACAATAGTAAATAGCAATGTAGAAATACAACACGATAACAGTAACCAAATGACAATGTAGTAACACAAAAACTCTTAAGGACAAATGACAAACTGCGTGACTCCTACAGCACCATGATTATCCGTTTTCCAATGATAAGAACTTTATTCACCAGTGACTGAGCACCACGCTCAGCTGCTACCCCACACCCACAATATGAATATTCTCCTCCCTTCATATCATTCCCCTTATTCCTTTTATTACCCCACTATTGCCGGTTTCAACTCACTTGGGCCTAACAGAAGAAAAGGCCCAGCCCAATGCAATTTAATTGAGTTAGTTTTAGTTTGTTAATTCAGTTAAGGACTGGTTAGAGTTAGTTAGCATTATTCTTTTATTCTTTAATTCTTCTTCTACACGGTTTTGTATATAAACATTCTTTGGTTAACTGTTTCATTAAGATAATACAGAAACACTTTAATTTCGTGTTGGTTTCCTTTTTCTCTCATCTTGCATATCAAGATTTGATCTCTTTTGATCATGCATGTTAAAGATCTGTACTCATAAGATGGTATTATATTTGTTCTCCTTCCGCTGATTTTTTCATTTCTTGCTAATCTTTCTTCTGATAGTTCGTTTCTTCCATGGAGAATTTGAATAACATTCTTCCGGATTTTTACACGAATCCAGGTAATCCTTTCTTCCTGCATCCAAGCGAGAGTCCAGGTTTGGTGTTAGTTTCTCCTCCTCTTGATGAGAGGAATTATCATTCTTGGGCCAGATCCATGACTATGGCTCTCTTAACCAAGAACAAATTAGGTTTTGTTGATGGTTCTCTTGCACGTCCACTGGAAAATGATCCTGCATTTCCAGTTTGGCAGCGTTGCAATATGATAGTTTTATCTTGGATTCATCGCTCTATCAGTAGTTCCATTGCTCAATCCATACTATGGATAGATAAAGCTAGTGATGCTTGGTCTGATCTTCGAAGAAGATTTTCTCATTATGATATTTTTCGTATTTCTGACTTACAAGAAGACATCTATAAAATGCAACAAGGTGATCGTTCTGTTACTGAGTTTTATACTCAGATGAAGATTATGTGGGATGACTCGACAATTTAAAACCTCTACCTGCTTGTAGATGTGCTGATCAATGCACTTGTGGAGGTTACACCTTGATGAGAACATACAGGGACCGTGATCAAGTGGTTCGTTTTCTCAAAGGACTAAATGAGCAATATGCTCCTGTAAGATCTCAAGTGATGCTCATGGATCCCTTCCCAAATTTAATAAGAGTTTTCTCTCTGATTGTGCAACAAGAAAGACAAATGCACCGTGAGATTTTGGCTGATCACACATCAGAATCTAGAGCTTTCAATAGCTTTTCTGATAATCTTCAAAGACAGAATTTTGGCCGAGGTAGGGGTCATGGATTCCCTTCTTCCTTCAAAAAGGGACGTGGTCCTACTAAAATCTGTACCTATTGTGGAAAGCCTAACCACACTGTAGACACTTGTTACCAAAAGCATGGATACCCTCGAGGTTTCAAGCCCAGAGTTCCATCCAATGCCAATTTTGTATCTCAGACTGATGCTGATATCACTGACAGTGGTGACATTCCTGATGCAATGGTCACTATTCCCCAAGATGAATATCAGAATTTGATCAAGGGCTTGCAATTGGGTTCTTCTGTTGAAGAAACTCCTCTCAGTTCCACCAATTTAGTTCGTACAACTGTTTTGAACACTAACACAGTCAACCCTACAGATACTTCACTTTCCACATGGTTACTTGACACCGGAGCTACTGATCACATCAGTTATGTTCCTTCCAATTTTACCTCAATGACCAAAATCAATCCAATTTCTATCACTTTACCCGATGGCTCACACACAACAGCTCATATTTCTGGAACTGTTCTGTTTTCTCCAACCTTGACATTAACTGAAGTATTATTTGTTCCTTCCTTTCATGTTAATTTGATATATGTCACAAAATTAGTCAACAACATATCTTGTTATCTAATCTTTCGAAATTCATATTGTCTCATTAAACAGATCAATACCAATGTGATGATTGGTTCAGCTGATCAGATTGAAGGATTGTATGTGATGAAGTCCTCAAGTAGAGCAAAGGGCATCAAGGACTTCAACATCTTGAAGAGTTCTTCTTCTTCTATTTTTTACCATTCTGCAAATAATACTGATGTTTCTAGCCTATGGCAAATGGCAAATAATACTGATGTTACATAGATTAGGTCATGTACCTTATTCTACATTGAAACATATGGCAATAAAATTCCCTTTCATTCTTGCTAAGGACATTGATCCTTGTGACACTTATCATTTTGCTAAACAACATAAGTTGCCTTATTCACACAGCAATACCAAAACTACTTGTATTTTTCAATTGATTCATGTAGAAATTTTGGGTCCATACTCTATTCCTTCCATCCATAGTCATAGATATTTTTTAACTATTGTTAAGGATTTTTCCCGTTTTACTTGAGCTTTGATGTTAAAAACCAAGAGTGAAGCTAGAAAGGCTTTACAGAATTTCATAATCATGATTGAAAATCAATTTCAGAAAACTGTCAAATGTGTAAGATCTGACAATGGAGCAGAATTTGCTATGACATCTTTTTATCAAGAAAAAGGTATTTTACATCAAAAGACTTGTGTTGAAAATCCTCAACAAAATGGTGTTGTTGAGAGAAAACATCAACACATCTTAAATGCAGCTAGAGCTCTCATTTTTCAGTCTCATCTCCCTCTTCCATACTGGTCTTATGCTATTTGCCATGTCATTCATCTTATAAATCGATTGTCCACTCCTTTGCTCAATCACTCCACTCCTTATGATATTCTTTATCAACAACTACCCTTACTACAACATCTCAAGGTTTTTGGCTGTCTAGTTTGATTCAAGAGCATATAAAACTATTTTTCTAGGCTATCCAGAAGGTGTCAAAGGTCACATTCTTATTGATCTCAAAACCAGGAAAAATTTCCTTTCTCGAAATGTTATTTTCTTTGAGCATGTTTTTCCTTTTACTGATTTAGAAACAACAGAAGATCCACCTGGTCATTCTGATCCTTCTAACATTACTTTTGACTTCCACAATTTCAATGATTTTCCACTTGGACCTAATACTGCCATTTTACCACAGCAACCTACCAATGACATACCTACTTCTCCTTTACCATAGCAACCTACTTCTCTTTTACTCCCATCTTCCCTACCACCTCATAACCCTCCTATTGATCCCATCAGAAGACCTTCTCGAAACATAAGACATCCACACTACTTGCAAGACTATCACTGCAATCTCTCCATCACATCAGCTCCTCAATCAGTCTCAGGTATTCCTTCATCCTCAAATACTATATACCCTTTATCCACTGTACTATCCTATGACAAATGTTCCCTTGCTTATAAATCTTTTTGTCTCAATACTATCACACACACAGAACCACACACATACACACAAGCTTCAAAACATGATTGCTGGCAGCAGGCTATGCGATCTGAAATTGCAGCCCTTAATCATAACAATACATGGACTCTTGTTCCTCTTCCCCTTGGTAAGAGCATCATAAGATGTAAATGGGTATATAAAATCAACACACAAGGCTGATGGATCCATTGAAAGGTACAAGGCTCGCCTTGTAGCTAAAGGGTATACACAAACTGAAGGCTTGGATTATTTTGAAACTTTTAGTCCAGTGGCAAAGTTAACCACAGTCCGTTTGTTACTGTCACTTGCTTCCTCTAAGCATTGGTTCCTGGAATAACTTGATGTGAACAATGTTTTTCTTCATGGTGACTTACATGAAGAGGTCTACATGACTTTGCCACCTGGGGTTTCCTGTTCGGATCCTTCTCTGGTTTGTAAATTAAACAAGTCAATTTATGGCCTTAAACAAGCCAGTAGACAGTGGTACTCCAAGCTTTCTGCTGCCCTTTTATCTCTTGGTTACTCTCAATCTACTGCTGACTTCTCTTTGTTTACAAAGCAGCAGGCCAATCACTTTACAGCTTTGTTAGTGTACGTGGATGATATTGTTCTCACTGGGGACAACATGGAGGAGATTCAACAGGTGAAATCCTTTCTAAGATAAAAGACTTGGGGAAGCTCAGATTTTTTTTAGGACTTGAAGTCTCACACTCTTCTACTGGTATACTACTCAATCAACGCAAATACACTTTGGAACTCCTCTCGGATACTGGTTTATTAGCATGCAAACCAGCTTCTACTCCCGTGGATCCTTCAGTCAAGTTAAGCCGTGATATGGGTTCATTGCTTCCAGATGCTTCAGTGTACCGTAGGCTCATTGGAAGACTTTTATATCTGACTACCACTCGCCCAGATATCAGTTTTAGTGTTCATCAACTTAGCCAATATTTGGCTGCTCTTACTGATGCTCACCTTAAAGCTGCCAATCGAGTTCTCAAATACTTGAAGAACTCTCCTTCTCAAGGTTTGTTCTTCCCTGCCAATTCTTCTCTGCAACTAAGTGGTTATGCTGATGCGGATTGGGCATGTTGTCCAAATACCCGTCGTTCAGTAACAGGTTTTTGCGTTTTTCTTGGCACCTCACTCATTTCTTGGAGATCAAAGAAACAAACAACTGTTTCTCGATCATCTACCGAATCAGAGTATCATGCCTTGGCATCTATTACCTGTGAACTTCAATGGTTGTCATTTCTCTTGCACGATTTGTCAATTCCACGACCAAAACCATTTATGGTTTTTTGTGACAATCTCTCTGCCATCCACCTTTCTCATAATCCGGTTTTCCATGAGAAATCCAAACATATCGAACTTGATTGCAATATCGTTCGAGAGAAGATCCAATCCGGTTTAATTCATCTAATGCCGGTTTCAACTACTGCCCAGATTGCTGACGTTTTCACTAAACCGTTATTGCCATCTCCTTTTCATACTTTGATTGGCAAGCTTGGCCTTCTTGACATGCATAACCCAGCCCAAGCTTGTTGGGGGGGGGGGGGGGTGTTGCCGGTTTCAACTCACTTGGGCCTAACAGAAGAAAGGGCCCAGCCCAATGCAATTTAATTGAGTTAGTTTTAGTTTGTTAATTCAGTTAAGGACCGATTAGAGTTAGTTAGCATTATTCTTTTATTCTTCAATTCTTCTTCTACACGGTTTTGTATATAAACATTCTTTGGTTGACTGGTTCATTAAGATAATACAGAAACACTTTAATTCCGTGCTGGTTTCCTTTTTCTCTCATCTTACATATCAAGATTTGATCTCTTTTGATCATGCATGTTAAAGATCTGTACTCATAAGACCCACCATCAAAATCCTCTCCTACTAATTCTCCACATCCACCTCTCCATTCACGGCTTGTCATGTGTCATTCCCTCTATCTAACTGCTTTTTTATTTCTTCATTCCTTTTCTGCCCTTCCCTATTTTCAGTATTTTTTCCCTCAGTACTTTTAACTCTCCTTTCGTATACTATTCTATAAGGTTCCACCTCCTTAGGCCCATTAGTTTTATATAACAAACAATTGAATGGCTTGGAAAGCTACACCATTCCAAAAATTACAAAACTAAGGATGGTGACTGGTCATTCCATTTTACCCTCCCATGTCTATATGTTTTCAACACAAAATAAAATACTCTTTTACAAGCAAATACAGGATATTGAGCTAAATGATTCCAACAAGAACAACCCAAAAAGCTAAAGATAATAATTACCTGAAAGTCTCAAGTTCGGAACGATTTTTTGATAGCAAGACAAAACTTCCTCAAAACCATGGCAAGATGAATGATCACTGTGAAAGCTAAACACTTCGTGATCATGAGTGGTAGCTGCATAGTAATAGAAGTTGAACAATTGTTATATTTGAAAAACTATAACTTCCTTTTGTAATTTTATCAATGTTCAGCTTTGAGTATTAGGCCTTACCATCACCAAATCCAAAACAAGGAATCAAATTGTCATCATCAAAGGGTGCCAAAGTCTTGCCAATAATAGAGATGGCTTTCTCATAGGGGTTAGGTGTATCTCCAATAGCATGCAGGCTTCTATTATTGAATGAGATTCTTCCTTCAATAACAACATGGATACATTGGCTTCTTAGGCTAACAGTCAAAAACCAATCATCTCAAAAGGAAATAATAACCAAAACCTGTAAATTAGTGTCAAATCATATATCATTTTCATGCCATTAAGTTCTTAATTATGGATTCATTCCATCTTATATTGATTGCAATGGATCATAGAATTAGTTAAATTTTGTTTGTGTACTATTTACCAGTCCATTCATTGCTTTTTGTGAAATCAATTCCAAGGACAAGATTTGATGATTCTAAGCCTTCTTTCCTCAAGGCACTTGTAACCTGCATAGGAGAATTGAAAAAACAACTATAAAATTTTCAAGAAATCCACTTGACAAAGCACATTTGGGTAGGTGACAATACAGAAATTCACTAATAAATAATGCTTACTAATGAGTTCAATTAAGATAATCTTTGGTGTAATTGGGAAAATCAATTTAGATATTAGAAATTTTAATAAGATTCGAAGTTCCAACTGTTTCTCATGGATGATATGACTAACTTTTTTCCCCCACGTACACACTCATCCAAAATATATATATTGGAATATATCATTTTACACCAGTATAAGTTATACTCTCAATAACCTGCCCCTATATATTTTTTTTTTTTCATATACAACAAGTTGCATTAGCTCACAGATAAATAAGAAACTGGTTACATGACATGAATATGAATAATGTGAGTCCAAATTTTCCTATGCATTTTCCAAGAAAAATAAAAGTAGTACTCTAAAGTCATACATGTCAATGATATTCAATGGAATGACTTTATGGGTATATATTAGGGGAGAAAATTTCTCTGCCACATTTATATAAAAATATGTAGGTCGCATTATAAAGAGAATAGATAGAAAAGATTATTGGGACCATTCACTTTTATGTGAGTGTGCCAAAAAAAAATTTCTACTACCAAGTAGAAACATTAAACCCATATATTTTTTTTTTGGGAAATAAACCCATATACTTATTTTTTTTGGGAAATAAACAGTTTTTTTCTTTATTGTTTTTCTTTCCTTTGCGTGTGAAATGGGTTGTCTGACACCTACTTTAACTCACTGTCCTTAGACCCTTTTAATTTTTTCCACAGTTTCTTTACTATTTCAACCCCCAACCACATTTTAATATAATATTATGGTGAAAAAATAAAGCTTCTTTATCACATTATTAGAAAAAAGTAAAGTCACATCACATAGTTATTTTGAAATATAACACGAATATAGTTCTTTCCTAAAAAAATTCATATTTCGTAATTAGTCAAAGAGATTTTTTTGGGGGAGGAAATGAAGAAAAATTCCACATCTTCCCATCAAACAAAATATTAAATTCTTGAGTAAATATCATTTTTGATACTCAACAAATTTCACACGATACTTGTTTTAATCTCTAGCAAATAAAAATATTCATGATCCCTAAAAAATTTAAAATGAATTCATTTAGTTCAAATTATGATCCTCACAAATTTAAAAAAGACCCATATTAATCCTTTAAAAGAATTAAAATAAATCAACTTTAAATTTTTTAGTTAATCTTTTTATTTGCTAGTAGTAAATTCTTACGAAAATTGTAATTTGGAAGCTTTTATTTCATTTTATATTCTACTCAACCTCTCTCTCTCTATATTTATGGACTTTCCAGTTTCCGGTGGACTCTGTACACGATGCTTCGAAGTCAATTATTACATCCTTCACCTCGTAATGATGGAAAACGCGTTGACGTCACCTTAGCATATGCGAATCAAATTGCAGAAACGTGGTCCCATTAATCATTTTGTATCAGCACTTTCAGAAAAATTTATTAGATTCGAGGATCACTGAATCTTTTGGTGTTCCTTTTCATAACATTAATTTTTTTCTTTTCTTTTTATTCCTATTATTTTCTCATTTCCTCATTTTACCCTCTATTTATCCTAAGGGACCACCTAAAAATGGTGGTCCCGGTTCACTTCAAATAACCTCCCTTTGGTAAACCACCTTCAGATTGATTAAATGTTGAGAAATAATTTCTTAAGATTCTTTATTAAATTTAATTCTTAAAAATGTTAATTATATTATTTTGAAAATTTTAAAAAATTGAAAAAGGATCAGTCACGATTACAAGATAAAATTACTGAAATACCATTCAATAATTTATACTTTCAAAATTCACATTTAGATCGGAAGTTCCTATTAAATATTTTACATAATTTACATTTATAAAACATCATATTAATTTAGTATATAATTTATATATATCACGTTTAAAATAATATATATCTTTGAAATATATGAAAAAAAGAATATATTCTTATGTTTTAAATTTTTTTATAAAATTTGATACAAATAATCAAGGTAATATATAGTGATAAAAATTAAATTTTATATAAATATCAAATATTTTAATTAGAGATAATAAAATAGGTTTTACTCGCATAACCGGTCTAGTTTGAGAAGTTGGATTGTACAATTTTTTTTTTTTTAACCGAGTTAAAGTGAGTGAATTGTGTTTTAAAATTTAGCTCGATTGAGGTATTGGGTTATTAGATTAATAGTTCAATCAAATTTATCCGAATATCAAAATAATATATAATAAATATCATATTATGAATATTATGTTCAACAAATAATTATGATTCAGTAATAAGCCTTTGTTCCTCAAATATGGAAACTCAAGTTCAAATTGTAAAATATATAATTTTTACACAATTTAACATAAAAATTAGTTGAACCGCAAGTCATTACCACTTCACCGGATTGATACCAGTTCAACTACATGCGGATCCACTAAGTAGAGAAGGGGGATAAGTGCCCATCCTTAGATATGATGTAAAAATAATTTTATTTTATTTTTAAATTCAAGTTTTTTCAATTTAATTTTTGGGTAGAATATTATAACAATTAATTAGGATATTACAAATGTTACTACCAATCAATTTTCAATTTCACCGTTAGAACGATTATGCTGATCCAACGGTTATATTTATTTTCATCTTTGTATGGTTATGATTTCCATATTTAATACTTTATATTTATTTTCACCTTTATATGGTTATGATTTCTTATATTTAATGCTTTTACATTAAATACGGTGATCATAACCCTAAAAAAATGAAAATAAATATAACCGTTGGATCAATTAATCTATCTAACGGTGAAATTTATTGGTAATAACCCTAGTTGTTGTTACAATATCCTACACTTTTAATTTCTCTCCTTTTAATTTATTTTCACGTGAATTTTTTTTTTTTCCTCCTCCACCTTTATTATCCAAACCTAATCTAGATCTAGATCTAAACCAGATCGAACCAGCCGGAAACTACTCGTAAATCACGTTCAAGACCCCGACCTTATTGAATGTCGACCCTTCCTTATTTTTCTGAATCCGTTTCTGAATCCGCCACTGACTACGTAACCGATCCAATAAGAACCCGGATCCCCAGATCGACGACTCGGCAGAACTAGAGTTAATCTGTGGGTTTGGACGAGGCAACTTGTCTTTTTTTTTTCTTTTTTTTTTTGAGTAAGGTAATAAATATGTTTAATTTGTCGTGTTTTTTGTAATATTCAAAAAAAATTATCTAACTCTTCTATAAAAGATAAAAAAGAAAACAGTTGATATATGAGGGGTGTTTGTTACTTTTATTCTTAAAAGAGAAAATAAAACATAACAAATACATTGATTGTTCTTCCCACTTCCCAGAATTAATTATTAAAATAATTTAGGCTTGAGATTGTATAAAATGAGTGGGACAGTTAAATTTAAATAATATAATAAAATTAATAAAATAATATTTTTTAAGTTTTTAATTTTTTTATTATTTAAATGAATTAAACCACCAATTCACCATAAAATCAAATAAACTAAGCGGCCGTTTGATACGCGACGTTCTTCGGGATTCCCGGGAAATTGAATTTTTCTAAATTTTAAATTTTCAGATATTATCATAAACTGGATGTAAAAATCATATTTTTTAAAATTGAGATTCCTAGACAAATAAAAATTTCTTCTATACCAAACGCCCCCTAAGTGTTTTATAAGAGTTATGTTGTAAGGAAAGTGATTCTGTTATGATATAGAGATTCGTTTTGCGTGCCGGAATTTTTTTTTTGCTGCGGGCCCCACAAAATACTGTATGTATAGAAAAATTTTCATTATCATATTAAATGATAGATGATAAACCCATAAACTAATGTTTTCAATTTATTTCCAAATGTCGAATCAATCTACCCCGCTTTTTTTATTTATTGTTTTAAGATTGAGAGCAAGTCAATCGATTTTGCCAACTTCAATAATAGGGTCTAGTATTTCTCAATAAATTTATCTATTAGACACATAAAAGTTTATGAAGTCTATACAAACTCATATAAAGAAAAGAGAAAGAAAGAGAAAATATAAGTCTCACATAATTTTATGTATGCATAAAAAATAAATTTATCTATTCTAATATGAGAAATAATAGACCCCCAATTATAAGGTTAAATTTTACTTGAGGTTAGATCTATTTTCTTAAATATTTTCTCAATACAAAGTAAATCCTAAGTTGCTATCTTATTAATAACTTAATTCATGCTGAAGTAAAGCGCTAATTACACATATGTAACATAATTTACTAATTTAATTTGCTTATATAGAATGACGTGAAATGTCTATTAACTTTTTTACAAATTTAAGTATATATTTCAGAAAATACATCTATGAAATACATAATTGACTCTGTAAATAAGATTTTTATAAATATAACCCTAACAGTGCAACCTTCAACTATAATTGAACCTACATCAGCAAATTAACATCATGTTTAAATTGGATTTTTTTTTCTGCTGCAAACGTTCTTTGAGCTTCATAATGCACATTATCCTTTGGTAAAACGCCGTTTGCAAGCCGTGCAAATTCTCACACAAACCAAGCATGACGTATTGCAAAGTTGCTATAGGTGATGCAGGCTCAATTATGATTGGAGGTGTCACTTTTACATTCGAGATTAGTCACATAAGAAAACTTTAACCCTTTGTTATATTGTAACACGAATAAAAATGCGTACAGTTCATGTAGGTCATATAAAAATAGGGTTTTATATTTCTATGAGAATTATAATTTTCATACACACTTTTTAATTTCCGTGCTGACACGAGTCCTACGTATAATTTTTTCTAACAAATAGATCTCACATACTTTTTATCTCTACAACAAAGATTTCAACTCTCATGTAACATGAGAATTATAAAACCCATAAAAAATAAGAGAGAGAGAAAAAAAATTCATATATTTTTATGTACATATATAAAAGATAAAATTATTTCATGTTTAATATTAATCTCATTATTTTATGGATTTGCATTCTATCATTTAACATGACCACAAAAAATTTCCTACACACATAATATTTTATCGGGCCTGCATGTTAAAAAAAAATATGACACACAAATGAATCTCTATAACATAACACAATCATTTTTCCTAATATGTAACTGTTATGAAACCCTTATTTTATATAAACAATCTCAAATAAATTTTATAACCCCACGGCTGGCTTTATTGTTTTTTTTAGAGTAAACACCCTTTTTGGTACCTGACAATATCTACGAAATCCTTTTTAGTCCCTGGCAATAAAAAAGAACCAAATTGGTCCCTAAAATTATGAAAAAAGGGTCACTTTAGTCCTTCTGTCAATTATAATAAGTACTCATTGGTCCTTTTTTCATCATTTTAGGGACCAATTTGGTCCTTTTTTATTGTCAGAGACTAAAAAGAATTTCGTGGATATTGCCAGCGACCAAAAAGGATATTTCCATTTTTTTTTAATTTTTTTTCTTACTTTGAGTACCAACCCTCCTTAAAAGCAGTGACACTTCTGTCGAATTTGAATCCAGTATTAGTACGTATAGTACGCCCATTACAGTACATTTTAAATTATAATATAAATGATACAAAATTAGCAATTGAAATAAAATACAATTAAGTAATGAAATTATAATATTCAATATATACAATTTAAAGAATACATAATAAAATAAAAAAATCACATAAAATCAATTTAAATAATTTGTTACAAAGTTACAAATAAATTATATTATGTATTATTGATGCCATTTATATAATAAAATTGAAATAAAAAATTTTAATTTCTAATACGACATTTATTATTTATTAATAGTGTTAATTGTTTATATTAACGAGTAAATTTATGATAAAAATAAATATATATATATATATATATAATAAAATTAACTTTTTTAAATAGAGTATTTTCTGTCCAAGATATTATTTTTTTTTTTTTTTGCTACACAAATAATAATAATAATAATAATAATAATAATATACTCCTACAATTCAACCTCACTTTTCAGTCAACGCTTGAACTAATTCACTTAGGCATCTCGAATCGAATCTAAAGTCTATCCATAAATTCCAAACAAAAAACAAAATAACCAAGAGTACGAAACGAATCAAGAAGAAGAGAAGCCGCAAGAAGTTGAACAAAGAGACAATTACATATAATTTGAATCTGAGAATAAAAAAAGAAGAGCAGTCGCAACAAACCTGTTGAAGGGTAGTGAAGTTATCAGGAATTAGAGCATACTTCTTCTTTGTAGATATCTTTGTGTCCCCCAAAGAGCTCTTCCCTGAACCATCATGCATCTTGAAAGACATGGGTGGTGGTGCTCGCGTTGGCTCCGGTGTTTGCGATGACATGGTTCTGCTGCTTATGTCGGAGGAGCTTCTCCTATCAGCTTTTTTGGAAAACTGAGCTTCACGTTTTTTAGCAAATGAGTTTCCCATCACATGTTCAGCTAGTGGTTCTCAAAAGTTATGTCATATATCTCCTATTAAAAAAAATCTCATGTTATTGAGATAAAAAATATGTGAGATTTATATATTAGAAAAAAATTATATATAGAACTCATATCAGCACGAAAATTGAAGGATGTGTAGGAAGATTTTAATTCTCATTTCAAATGAGAATTATAAAATCCATTAAAAAATAAATAATCATTTTAAAAAACTGCTAAAAAGCAAAGTGAGTGCATAATATAAAGGAAAAAATGTGTATCATTATAAAAGATATAAAGTTATATTATCTTAAATGAGAAAAAAAAAAGATAAATCATGGAAGAGAGAGTGAAGAATTTTTTTTTAAATATATCTCACCTCTTTGTGAAAATAAAAGAATATAAAATGTCTCATTTAAAATGATAAACTATTTTTTTGATGTAAAAAATAATACACTTTTTCCCTAATATAAATTACAAATTGTGGGAAACGAGGTTATGTGTTTGGTACTTTCGTTGGAAAAAGAAAAAATCACAGAATTAGATCTTACTGTTAGGTTATTGCTTCATTTCTTGGGCCGACCCGGGATTAAGATCGTAAAAGTGGACATTAGGTTTTTTTTTATCACTGTAGCCTTTAATTAATAATTAATTATCAATTCGGCCTTCAACCAAAACATATCACTCATCTGTCCCTATTTTACCGTACAGAACATTATGTACCCGGGTATAGAGGTGGATACCCGAGTATAATTTGAAAATTTTACCTTACCTGGGTAGTCAAGGGGATACCCTGATATATTTCAAAAATCTGAAGAAAAAAAAACACTTGAATTATTTATCCAGGTAGAGAGGAGGCTATCCGGGTAAATTTCGCGGGTAAGGTTTTTAAATAACCCAGCAACCCCCATTTGGAAAACCCACAAAAAGCATCACTAGTATTAGCCTAGTGGTGTGGGGTGTGTGTGTTAGGAGTGTGTGTAGTGTAGGGTGTTATGTTCAATTCCTTGTAACCTTCAAAAAAAAAAAAAAACCCACAAAGGGGTATCTCGGGTAGAGCTGCTGGAGTTGAGCAATCACGTGATTCCCACATCAAATCTTGCTGAAATTCTTCTTTTTTTGTGATCATTAGTTCGTGCACGTTACATTGATGCCTTCTACCGATTCAAATCCATTGAAGGTTCATTTTTTTTCCTTTTTAACAATTGGGTTCAAATTTTGATATGTTTGCCACTTTATATCCAAAAATTATTGTGTTTTTGTAGTTTGCATGGTTAAACATTCGATTATGACTGATTAATTTTTAAAATTACTAATTGTATCCCTAACCCTAACCATAACCATTATGTTTCTGATTTCTGATTTTGCCTCTCTTTTTTCAGTTTCATAGTGTGAGTGAATGGCCTCTAGACGCGTTTCAAAGATGCCGGTGGGGGATACCAACAGGAGGACCAAGCATCAACACGATGGGTCGTCATCCTCTCAGCCCCAGGCTGCTATGCATCAGGCTCTGGACTTGCCGTTCAGATATTTGTTTGAGCATGACAGTGTTGCACGTGAGAGGCTGGAGAAGCCATTCATGAGCCGAAAGATTTGCGAGCCGAAATCACTGGATTCAGCCTTCTTCAACTTGGAGTGTTTCGACAGTGTGTCGTTTCTTCAGGAGACACATTTGCTTGTGCTTGCGGAGATGCGATTCCTGTAACAACCCGTTACGTACCAGTATTGTTAACATTGATTATGATATTAAGCACAGTTACAATCACAACAATTCATTTATAAAAATGTGAGTAAACTTGTTCCTTCTTATTACGCGAGCATTTAAAACAACAATAAAACGTCATAAATAAAAGCTGTGACTGTAACCGTAAACTCTTTGCGGAATAATTATTTAAGTTGTCTAAATATCATACAACACTTCTCTCATGGCACTAAGGGGTTCCCATAAACCCACTTAGCTAAAATCTCACTTTTACGTTTTCTACATATCCAAACATGGTTCGGTATTTTAATTACTGCGGATAAACCACATGCAACAAACCTCTCATCTTTTAGTATGTTATTTTGGACTTAATTACCTTTCTAACAAGCTATCATACGAGTCATAAAGTCCTCTTTTACTGCCAGTCAACCTCAAACAGGGCTCCAAACATCCCTCACTCAATCCACGATTCTGGAAAATCAACTCCACCAATTGCTCTCAAATTTTTATAAAGTAAACTAGACACCTCAAGCTTCGATTTGACATATCATTCACCTGATTTGACCAAGAAAAGAAGTGGGAATAAATTTCCCAAAAACTGCCAGAGACAGCCCCATGTGCAGGGCGTTCTGGATAGTCCGTGTTCTCAGGCTTCTACAGGGCAGCGTTGTTCTCCTTTGGTTCTCAAATTTTGATACAAGGTAGTTGACATCTCAAGATTTAAAATGGCGTATGGCACGTCCCTATTGGACCTTTGTTAAGGGAGATATGCTCTCCCAAAGTTCACCTAATTTCTGTCAATTTCTAGAAATTTCACTAGAGTTTCCTTTGTTTTTCCAATAAATCCCACTTTTGTAAAAGTGCTTAACTATCCTCAAATGTACCTAATAGACATGGGTGGCACTCAAGGACCAGCAATGCCTTGGTGCTCTTACAACCCCTCACAATATATTATTTGGCTTACTTTACAATTCAACGATTTCATTATAAATCCTTACACCATTTCAATCACATTAATTCCTTTGCATGCAATTCTTTGACATAAAACATAAATCAAAATTCCTAGAATAGGCCTATTGCCCTTTCATCATATAGCATGCTTCAATATTACATCAAGTCTCTATAATACAAATTACAAGCTTCTTTACAAATATTACAACAATTCTCCAAATATATATAATGATACACCAAAATAAATCATGATAAATAAATGACTAAACTTAGGCAAAAAGTGACATGAACAAGGATGATAGGTAATGATCCTAACTCAATACGGTGTTCATGTCCTAAGTCTAGCCTAGGCCATGTGACCCCAAAATACCAAAATCCACCGTAAGTCCATGAGCTCATCTTATGGGCCTCTTGCCCGCCACTCCAATTCCACTGGCACTACCTGAAGTAAAGTCCCCAAAGCGGGGTGAGATATACAGATATATCTCAGTAACCCAGAAGTTCTGGAGAATACTCCGTCCAATGGCTCGCTTCGATGCATATCAACAACATAATATAACATTTAAAACGGGATTGATGCTCCCCGGCAAGTATACCGATCACACAAGTAATAAAGTGATAAATAAATTTCGTCTCCACGGGGATTGGGATCGAATACTAAGTAAACGTGCTCTTTAAGAATGGAAGGGATTCAAAAGAGTTTGTGACAAATATTGTCGATTTGTGTAAATTGAAAACTGGAAATAAAGACTTATTTTTGGGATTTTCTAATGATCAAGAAAACAATAAAAATGATGAGTGATTTGAAAATAGATGAGAAAACATTGCAGCTAGGGTTCATTCACCAAATGATCCCCGCTTTTTACTCCGGATTGATTTACAATAATTATTTATATAATTTCTCAGATAAATTATCATCTAAAAAGATTTAATAGTTAACCCTCAATTCCTTGCAGGGTTAACCCTTTAACCCCAATTGGAACCCCAATTCCTTGCAATTTTCCGCTTGGATTTAAGCATTAAAAATGATAAATTAAACATCTACAATCAGATAAAACGTCTATTCCTAGCACGAATACAGATCATTACCCTACTCCCTTTCAAGATCAAAACCCCAATATTCCTATCTAGGGTTATAATCCTCAGACAATTATCAACTATTAGAGTGATCAATTCTAACAGAAAATATAAAATTCACACAGAGTAGTGATAAAGATAATTATATAAACGAATAAAGATAAATCAATCCTTTGTATCAAGGGTTCACATATGGATCGTGACCCTGACTACAATAAAGAGAACTAGCCAACCATTAACATGGCTAGAAATCCAATATTCAACATAAAAAGAAAATAAAAGAGAAGAAGATTCGTGGAAGAATCCCTCTGAGCATCGTCGTCGGCCTTCTTCTGAGTGTAATGAGATGGTCCTAGGATTCTGTCAAGAGGATCTATTTATAAGCCTATTTTCCTTCTTCCAAAAATACCCTCGGACAGCACGATGTATCCTTCCCGCAAACCGGCACCAGTTGGCGCCGCGCTTCTGCCAAATTGTAAAATCGGAAAAGAATTCTCTTATAGTGGCGTCACTTAGCTTCACTTTTGGCGCCACTTAGCTTCACTTTGGCGCCACTTAGCTTCACTTTGGCGCTAAGTTGCGCCATGCCACTGCCTATTCGTGCAATTCTTCAAGGAACCGGCGCCAGATGGCGCCACTTGCAAAGCTCCGCTGTGAAATTCGTAAACTGGCGCGAGTCCGCGTCAGTGTGGCGCCAGTCCGCGCCATAGTGCTAGAATTTATACTGCTCTCCACCCGTGTGGAATTGCGTTACAGACTTTTTATAATTTTCACTTCTTTTTCCTGTAAAAACACAACCAATAGGTGAGAAATATCATTAACATAGAAGAATCAAGATAATAAGCAAATATGTATTTAAATTGCTCTTTTATTACTTAATTCTTATAATTTCCAGCTTGGAAAACCACATTTACCAGAGGCACTTCAAACTATTCCCAAATTTAAACGTTGTTGTCCCCAGCAATGTACAAGACTCAATCCAAATATGAAAATATAGAAACAATAACCTATCATAACATCACACAGACAATCAATAGATCACTATGCTAAGTATGACTGAATCACTGCAAAGAACTCCTAACAATGCCTTCTATTCTTATGAAAATGTCAGAATCTAACTTGAACACCTCTCACCAAGATAAATGTATAACGCTCAGCACTCAAGTGTTTGAGGGAGTAACAATCACTCAATTCATCACAGCAATAGCACTACCATAAGCTTGATCATATTCTCAAGTTCCTAAAGATGAGGAACATTAACACATGCACAATTGATCAAAAGGACTTTTAATGGATATAATTTTGCCTGGCTTAAAGGTATGGATTTATGGGAAGTAGCTAAAATTGTGAGTTGAGATTGGGATATTGATATACACTTTAAAACAATCAAATCTCAAACAAATTCCAGCTCCAATATTCTTTAAGATCATGGGTCCATCCCTTTTATATTCCACTTTTTTTTTTCTTCACATTGCTATAGACCCTTTCAAAAAATTTCAAAGAAATATTTTATATTTCTTCTCTTCTTTTCTTTTTGACATAATACTTAGCTTCAGTGGAGCTTACCCCAATCAATTTTCTTTTCTTGTCAAGTATTTCAAAAAGGCTCAGGCTTAAAGGGGTTAACAATGGAAAAATCAAACAGGTGGGCTATCTGGCCCTCGCTAACTAGAATAAAATTGCCTTAATCAATTCAATCAATGTATGCATCTCAGAGAAACAGAACAAGTTCTAGAATGCTATCACAGTGAGGTCTCTCAAGAATAAAAATAAGTGTTTAAGCACAAAACCTCACCAGCTATGATGTCAAGCTAGACTTTTAAAAGAAACATCAGGCATCATTAATCATTCAAGCACGAAATTCAGACAAACGAGCAATCATTAAATCTACTCATGCCCATACAATATCACGCCAGAAGTTTATACAAAACATGTTTTCAATGATGAAATCAGTCCAGTTAACTAGGGAAAGCATATCTAAACCTGGGATTTGCTCAGAAAACATTTTTCACAAATTGTTTTTTTTATATAGCACATTAAATGACTATGAAAAATTAAAAGAGTTAGAATATCTCCCCTGATAGAAGAATTGCAGTTCCAAGATGCAAGCCTACCATTCCCAGATTCAGAGAATTGTTGTCCTCAGCAATAATTAAACCACAAGATGGATGAAAAACCTACACAATGGAACAAACAGTGGCATATAGGATAAACTATAATGCGCACATTAAAACATCAGTAAGAGATATAACAACACAAAGTAACTAAAAATAAGAAACAGAAAAATAAACTAATATACAAAATCTCCGTCAGTAAGGAGATCTAATCAACCCTCCATGTCATCCCCCTCAGCAACGTGGGATGACTCAGCAAATGGAGGATTTGGTGGTACTGGATGCCTTGGTGTATGAGACCACCATTCCCAGATTTGGTCCAAACCATGAAGCCATGTTAGGAACTCTTTAAAGCATTGATTTTTCTGAGAGATAGAGTCTCAGTGTCTCTTGTCAAAGAATTTTCTTTTTGAGGCCTTCATTTGTCGGTGATCCGCACACATTATCCAACCAGTGTCAAAAAGTTTGACCACCTCCTTTCTCAATACCTTCTTTAGTATAGGATGAAGCCTCCCTTGGGGTTTTCTCCCATGTTTTTCATTATTCTCATTAGGAATTTTGTGGGGACGGGAAGAGGGATCTTTATCTTTCAAATCAGTCTCATGTTCCTTCAGTGCTTCAATCACCGCCTCCTTATTACCCAAGAATATATCTTTTTGAGGAAGCTCCTTTAATTCCACTTTTGAGGCATCATCTTCTTTGTTATCATGTTTCTTTAAGACATCAAGACTAAAATAATCGCCTTTATCATAAGAATGTTTTATAGAGTCAAAGACGTTGGTGGTAACAGTTTCATCATTCATTCTTAGCTCAAGCTTCCTGTTTTCAACATCAATCATTGCATGAGATGTAGCTAAGAAAGGTCTACCCAAAAGAAGAGGCATTTCATTTTCTGCCTCCATATCAAGCACCACAAAATCGGAAGGAAAGATGAACTTTCCATGTTCACAAGAACATCTTCAATTATTCCACTAGGTTTCCTTAAAGATATGTCAGCAAGTTGAAGAGAAACCATAGTGGGTTTTAGTTTCGTGATCCCCAACGATTTGCTAACAAAAAGAGGCATGAAATTAATGCTAGCCCCAAGATCACATAATGCCCTGCTGATTTTTGTGTTACCGATTTCAATAGGAATATTGAAACTTCCGCGGTCCCGAAGCTTAGGAGGACATTTCCTTGTGATAATAGCACTGCACTCCTCAGTAAGTGCTACAGTTTGGCACTCTTGTAATTTGTGCTTCCTTGACAATAGATCCTTCATGAATATAGCATAATTTGGTATATTGACCAAAGCTTGAGCAAATGGAATATTAATATGAAGCTTTTTGAAAATATCTAGGAATCTGCCATAATGCTTCTTCTGAACATCCTGCTTGAATCTTTCAGGATAAGGTGCCATAGCTCTCACATATTCAGGTTTCAGCTCAAATTTCTTCTTTTCAATAATTGGTGGCTCCTCTTCTTCACATTTTTGAACAGGTTTCTCAACATCAGAAGGGATCACCACTTCTTTTTCTGGTTCCTTAACCTCCTTAAGCTTCTCATCAGCTTTCATATTTGTGTTTAGCTTTTCTGGAGCTGCTACTACTTTGCCACTTCTAATTGTGATGGCCATACAATCTTCCCTTGGATTAGTAACTGTGTTACTAGGGAAGGTACCTGGAGTTCTATAAGCTAGTTGTTTAGCCAGCTGGCTAATTTGATTCTCTAGATTTTTGATAGAAGCCTGTGTATTCTTTATAGTGGCCCGAGTCTCTTCCATGAAGGCATTCGAATGTTGGGCCATTTGTCCCACTAGCTTCTCCAGATCAGAAGGTTCCTTAACTGAAATTGGTGGAGGCTGCAAATAATTATTAGAACTGAAATCAAGTCCAGTTCCCAGCACCCTCCTCTGAAAATTGTTACTTCAAGAAGGAAAATTCTGATTCATCGGGATGTTTCGTGGCAGAGATCTTTGATCATACCATACGCCATTCAACTGCACTTGTTGAAAGGAGTCAGAAGATAATAGAGATGAACATTCATTGGATTCATGATCACCCCTACAGTATTCACAAACAATTGAGGCAGCTTGAGCTTGGACACTAGAGAGTTGCATCTTGTCCAGACTTGATGTCAAATTTGCTAATTGTTGTGCTAATAATTTATTTTCAGCCAGTACAACATCATTGTTATCCAGGTGCAGAATACCTCTCTTAGGCTTGGCTGTCAAACCTTCATTTTCATGGGCAGCCATTCTTTCTATCAACTCAAGAGTCTCATTTGCTCTCAAAGATTTTATACTTCCACTTGCTGCACCATTTAGCACCATCCGAATCTCAGGTTTACAACCGTTGAAAAAGATTCGGACCTGATTTCCAGTGGTCATGGGATAATGAGGACATCTCCTCATAAGATCCTTAAAGTGGTTCCATATTGCACACATAGTTTCACCCTCAGCTTGAGTGAAATTGGAGATATCATTCACCATTTGATTGTACCTCTCAATTGAGAAGAATTCAGCAAATAACTTGTTTGATAAGTTTTCCCATGAAGGAATACTTCTCGCAGGCTGCCTCTCCAACCAATTCAAAGCCTTTCCTTTAAGAGCAAAAGGAGATAGTCTCAGCCGGACTGCATCATTGGACACCTGGGGGTGTTTGGTCGAGTCACAAATCATCAGGAATATGTCTATGAACCTATGAGGGTCCTCATCAGCCTCTCCACCAAACTGAGCTCTCTCCACCAGTTGAATATTGGCAGACTTGAGCTCCTAATTGTTGTTGCCCACTTCTGGATGAACAATACTTGAATTGGGCCGATTAAATGATGGCGTCAAAATGGTATTCATGTATGGATTATCCGCTTCATCATTTTCTGCCATGATGTGTGCTTCTTCAAACAAAATTCCTAACTCGTTGAATGTAAGCTTCTTCCAAGCAAGTTTTCTATTCCTCTTTTCTATTCTTGTGATCTCCAAATCAAGTGGAAATTCTGGAAGTTTACCTCGCATACAACTCAAAAAAGAGATTAGTAGCACTTTTCAAATAAAATAAAATAAAAATAAAAAAAATAAAATACAAAAAAATATTCACAAATCCAATCTTAAAAATCAAGATTATATGTTATAAGACAAACCAATCCCCGGCAACGGCGCCAAAAACTTGATGCTCACCGGCAAGTGTACCGCTCGCACAAGTAATAAAGTGATAAATAAAGTTTGTCTCCACAGAGATTGGGATCGAATACCAAATAAACGTGCTCTTTAAGAATGGAAGGGATTCAAAAGAGTTTGTGACAAATATTGTCAATTTGTGTAAATTGAGAACTGAAAATAAAGACTTATTTTTGGGATTTTCTAATGATCAAGAAAACAATAAAAATAATGAGTGATTTGAAAATAGATAAGAAAACATTGCAGCCAGGGTTCATTCACCAAATGATCCCTGCTTTTTACTCCGGATTGATTTACAATAATCACTTATATAATTTCTCAGATAAATTATCATCTAAAAAGATTTGATAGTTAACCCTCAATTCCTTGCAGAGTTAACCCTTTAACCCCAATTGGAACCCCAATTCCTTGCAATGTTCCGCATGGAATTAAGCATTAAACACGATAAAATAAACATCTGCAATCAGATAAAACATCTATTCCTAGCACGCATACAGATCGTTACCCTACTCCCTTTCAAGATCAAAACCCCAATATTCTTATCTAGGGTTCTATAACACCTCGGAAAAATTAAATGTGAATTTATGTGATAAAATATGGGTTTAAAAGGGAAGGATTAGGGAAAATCCGAGAATTAGGGCCAAAATGGGCAAAAAGGGCAAAATGGTAATTTGCCAAAAACGTGAACCGAGGCATGAAAAATGGAGTTAGAGATTTAATATGACAAAAATAATGCTAGAAGTGGAATCAGGACGGAAAATTGAGTGAATAGGCAAATCTGGGAAAAATTGATGAATAGTGATTTTTAAGTGTTAAATACTGCGGTACGAGTGTACCGATAAGTGTGAAAATTTTATGAGTATTTTGAGGAAAGAAAAATATGACATGGACTGGAAAAATATGTAGATTAAGAATATATGATCATAAATTTTATCGGAGTTAAAGTTAGATCGCGTGTGGGACCCGTGTGACCGAAGTCACTTGGCCCCCACCTCTTTTCTTCCTTCTTTCCTTCTCCTTTTCTTCCTCCTGCGCGCAGCCCCTGCCAAATGAACCCCAAAACCACCATTTCTCTCCTTCCTCACCATTTTCTCTATTCTCCACCAAATCACTTGATTTTGGTGTTGAAATCTATTGTAAACAACCTTCTAGATCCATTGGTAACACTTAGAAGCCATGAAACCACCTCCATTGCTGCGTTTTGGACAAACTCAGATCCGACCCCTATGGTGTTCTTGGAGTTTTTGGAGTTTTTGGATCTCTTTTGGATTGATGGAGCCTTGGTGGTGTTCCTACACTTGATGGTGAGTATATTTATGGTATTTTTATGGTTGGATTCATAGATCTAGGAATTTATGCTTTAAACCTTTGATTTTAGATGTGTGATGATAGAGAGCTCAAATGGAAAAATGCTATTAGATGAAAATGCCTTAGAATGATGCATAAAAGCTAGAAATGCTATGATAAATTTTGGTGAAAAAGTTAGGTTTTTAACTTAGGAAATTTTGGGTTGAGTTTCATAATTTTGTGAAATTGGCATGTGGTGTAATTGAATAATTGAATGGTGGACCATTGGTATAGGTTGATAATATGATGATATGATTAGTGTGTGTGTTAAAATGGAATTGAAAACCTTGTAGAATCAACCTTGAGGAATTCGAACCATAGAGTGGTTTGGAGGAAAAATGATGTAAAGGTTGTGAATTTGATGGAGTATGATATAAAATGATGTTTAGTTGAGTGATGGTATAGTGTGGTAAAGTGGAATGAGAAGAAAGAATGTGTGATTCATGGTGTAATTGGTAAATCAACCTATAAAAGAGATTGAAGTAAAATGGTATGGAAAAATAGCCTTTGGCCTAGGTGATTTAAATGATGATTAATTGTGTAAATGAATGGTTGACATTGGAATTGTATTGATAATCATGTTGTGGATTATCTAGGTTGCCTCTTTTGGACGCTTTGGAAGCGGGTAAGCTTGGAGCTTACGTTTGGAGCATGGGCTCGGTATTGAGGTAACCTTTGGAACTGGGGTTTAGCCCTTGTGTGCTCCACCACACCTAGTGGATGGTTGTGGTTGGATTATGTGGTTATGACATTGTGTGATTGTGTGCTTGTATGCATATTGCTTGATTTTTGTGAAAATTGTTTGGTCACTGGCCAGTTGACGTGTGTGGAGTTTGGACATCCGCTGGGTTCGTCCTTGTGAGAATGCCAGTCGGGTTTTGCCGTGGAGTCGACTCTGGGAGCGGCGCCAGGATGATCCAAACGGGGACGTCCGCCGGATAGGGCTCATGAGGAGTTCCGGTTGGGTATTGCCATGGAGTCTTCTCAACCATGGGAGAGGCGCCAGGACTGTCTCGGGAGTTATATGATGGAGTCCTTGAACATGAATCCATGAGTGGATGTTCTCGGGTTGTCTCCAGTTGATGGGTGATATTGTATTACATGCATATTATATGATGTTGTATTTGCACATTGAGTGAGCCATGGGGTGGAGAAACCTCCAGGGCCCTTGGTTTACTGAGATATATTTATATATCTCACCCCGTGTTGTGGGGCATCATTTCAGGTCAGGTTGAGCCTGGAAGAGTGGAGCATGAGGTGCATGTTGGAGGCACCATGTGGTGAGCATTGGATAGGGACACATCTTGCATATGATGTATGCTTTAGACTTAGGTCATGAATCTATGCATGTTGAAAATGCCATGCTTAGTAAGCTCATGAATACATGTTAGATCCTTCAATATGATGTATATGTAGGACATGAGAATATATTGTATATTTGAGTGAGCATGGGACTTGTCCATTGCCACATTCATTGTAATTGAAGTCTTGGTGAATATGTTGTAAAATGGACCATATTTGATGTAAAATGGCCATTATGTTAAGGACTTTGTATATGATACATAATCGAATGAAAATGTATGTTTGAAGGGCTTAGAGCCTAAATTATAGTATGTTTTAGTGTTGTGTGGAGTACTAAGAGGTTAGGGATGGATTACACAACCCTTCTTGGGCTTAAAATGCTGTAATCTGTCACTTTTACTGCATAGTAATCGATTACCCAAGCATGGTAATCGATTACCATGCAACAGGGGACGAAAAATTAGCTACTGTCTTCACTGGTAATCGATTACTGAGCTTTGGTAATCGATTACCATGTGAGGTAATCGATTACCCAAAGTTGGTAATCGATTACCAGAACAGAGGATGTGAAAAATTGGCTACTGCCTTATTTTTGACAGGTGGTAATCGATTACCACCCACTGGTAATCGATTACCACAGTGTAAATTTTGAAAATTTAAGTTTTTCTAGACTAAAAGAAAGGGGTTTAACTTGATGGGTAGAACTCCACATGGTTCGTGGTTTGAAACCACGCGTAACTAATGTAAAGGGGTAGAACATGGTAAGAAATGGAAATAAGTTGATGAGTTTAAATGAGTTGAATAAAAACAAAGATTAGTGGTGTTGTTAAGCTGAATGCTTCCGCGTATTGCATTTACAATTATGGTGTGGTTTTAATTGATTACGGAAAAAGGAAATGGTTATAAAAAGGAATATGATAAAAAGAAAAAGTTTACCCGTAATTTAATTAACCCATTTACTGTGATTGTAACTGCGCTTAATATCATAATCAATGTTAACAATACCGGTACGTAACGGGCTGTTACAATTTATGGTATCAGAGCAGTTTCTTTAGGGAACTCTGATGATTGTGTAATTGAGGTGAGTGCTGTATAGTTGTACGTAGACTCTTATTGACTGCTACACATGTGATTCCTTAGTTTGGGCCTAATCAACCCATTCCTTCGTGTTCAATGTGTGGTCAGTATAAGATGCCTTCGTGACAACCCTGGAGCACCAATGCCAGACTTTAGGCTAAGGTGGTGGGTGCAGTGTTGACTGCCCCACGGATGGATATGTTAGTGAGTAAATTTTATGTAATTGAGGACTTAGTGAGAACAAATTGTGATACTGTCATTGAGGACTTAGTGAGAATGAAATTGAGATAAGATGTTTGACCATTTGGGGTAGAATGCTACTATATTTGAATGTGTGGTTTTATGGTGAGTAACTGTGATTGAGTCAAGTTGATATTGGTATGATGATGTGGGTAAGTCTTCCCTAAATGTTTGGGGAGTTAGAAAGATTGAGTATATGTGGAATTAGTGCTATAACTTTGACATGGTGGGGAATTGGAACCCCGATGGAATTGTGAAAATTGGAATATGAGTGTTATGTGTAATATGGGATACCTTAGAGTTAAAATGATAAGGTTATAAGACCCTTGATGAGGGCATACACATGGATGACTTGATATGCTTTGATGTAGAAATAAATGGAAATTTCAAATTTTGGATTGAGGATTGTGAGTAACTTAAATGAACTGTGGAACTGATGTGCTGGATAATTCAATGTTTAAAATGGGACTTTGGTCCATGATGATTAATGCTGGTTAGACGTAAGTGAAGATATCATATGTATAAAAAGTAAAATATAGGAAGTTGAGGAAATTGCCATGTAAGGCATTGAATGAATTTGATTGAAAGTATGAAGGTTCATAATATATTGATGGTTGGAGTTGATAAATGTGAGGTGAGAAAATATAACTGAGTGTGGTGTATTAATGGTACGAATATGCCTCCATAATGTTGTGGAGCATTGCAAATTGGAGGATGTGGCTTAATTATATGGGGATAATAATCCTGTGATGGCTGAACGCCAATATATATAAATGTGTATATCTATATGTTTTGTGAAGGCCGGGGTGCCTAAATGTATGATTTTGTTGTTGTGAGTTAGTAAACTCAATGGGAAAAGAAAAAAATTATTTTTTTGTAAAAGAGTAATAATGTAAGTGAAATTCCCTATGATGGGAAATGTTGGAAGAGATTGTCTCTTTGGAGTGTCATTGGATGCTCAATTTGTTATGGGATTCATGATGGAGTCCCGGTGTGCAAGTTATACCGTGGCACACATGTTGGTAATAATGTGGCAATTAATGTTGTCCTGGGTTTGCCCTTATGGATTGAATCCTAAGAGTTGTTACTCTTGGAAGTCCCAGGCGAGCGTGGCTCGAAATTGGAAGTTATCTGGTGGTCCTGATGCGCTAAATGCGTGGACTAGTAAGTGAAGGCACTCTTGGTGTCTTAGCGGAATATTGAGAGAAAAGTAACATCAGTTTAATGAAGCGGTAGTGTTGAGCATGGTCGCTATGAGCCATGATGGACAATGGATTAGGACGGTACCGAACATGGGTACTGTTATGAATTGAAAGTTTTGTGTCACAATATGAGAAAGATGTTGGGATCATGTGAGGAGGATTATTCTATGGACTAAGACTAATGATTAGTCAAGTTAAATGAGTATAATGATGAGAAAAGAACCATATTGGAAAATTATAGTGCATGGTGCAAGAGTAGGATATATCTAGTATACCATTATGTATCTATATAAGAATCTGTTTGCCGTTATATATTAATTTGATGTGAATGTGTTATCTTTGTGTGGCTATCTCCGTATGGATTATGTTCCCGGAGATTATTATTATCTTGTACAAGTAAGATAGTGTGAGGTAGAACCTTGAGTTAGTGGGACTGTTAGTACAGCCTATGGCATGTTACCTCTTCTTGCGTGAATTATAAGGACAGATTCTCTGATCGGTGGGGCATTGCACCTGGGGCCCTTAGGACAGCAAGAGCTCGAGGGGTTAAACCTAAGGATGTTCTTACCCATTGCATTAGAGAATTGTATCTTGTGAGGAACGCAAGAGGTGAATTTTGGATAACTGTAAGTGAACAGTAATATGCCTAATATGATGAAATGTGAGAGATGCCATGAGATGGTAGTTTGGATTATAAAATTGAGCACTCGGAGATGTGCATGAGTGTATACCAAGTGTGGTAGTATGAATTATGGTTTACGGAAATTATGAAATGAATTATTGGATTATCACCCTATGTGAAGGGAATGGAAATTGATTAGTGATGATGGATTGAGTCAAAGTTTTATGGAAAGGCTTGTGATGGTGATATGTTAAGCTAAGTTGGTGGCCCAAGGTGACCAATGATTTTAATAAGTGGTTATTTGTGATGTATTCAGATAAGAAGATGTGATATTAGTTGTTAAATAGAATGGTATTTGGTGAAATAAACGGTTGATATCCTTACCCTGGTGGTAGAGTTATTGATGAAGCAGTATAGATGCAAAATTATTGTGAATGATGTGTTGAAGATACACAACGTTAATGTTGTTCTTGGCTAGGTTCCGAGATATGTGGTTGAGAGTGCTAGTGGTACCTTGAATAGTCCGAGAGATTTGTGTAATCGCCAATATGAAATGATGAAAGTAATGATAAGGATGGACTTAGTTCCTAGTGGCATGATAAATAGGCTTTGAGAATCCCTATGTGATGGGACAGATATGAGAAAAGATGATATGTGACCTTGGAGTGATACATACTGGTTCAGTGAAATGATGATGAAGGTGAAGTGTATAGGATAAATTACATGCGGAATTGATAACATAAGTATGGAACGGTATTAAAGAAAATTGTTCATGGAAATCTTAGGCATGTTGCCTTTAAATTGAGAAATTCATGATGAACTATGTGTTAAGTTTTGATATGATTAGTTGAAGTTGTAAGTATGATCTAGTGTATGAAAATTAATGAGTGGATTCGTGATTGAAAGCGTTGAAATGGCTGATGTAATATATAGATTGTAAGGTGTGGTCCAGTGTGTACCAGATAAAGGTCTTGAGAAAAAGATTCGCCATTGTGTTTTGGTGAAGTTGATGGATTTGTAAGGATAAATTGACTGTTGAGCACGAAGATGGTGCTTGTTAAAGGTAAAGAGTTGAGGTGAAATTGTACGTTATAGGTTAAGAACATGAGAAAAGAAAAATGTGGATGTACGAGTTATGGCTAGGTGCCAAAAATGGGGATTTGTCCCTCAGAAAATAAAAGTATAGTGAGCGTGAACTGAATGATTACTCGGTGAGTTGCACTGAGAGGCTGTGAGATTCCATAATAGTGTTTAATGTGGAATAAGAAATGTGAAAGAGATTGATGGCAAGAGTTAATACTCCGTGGAAATAAGAGCAAAGAAAAATAATTGTGACCGTAATGTGTCAGTAAGTAATAGTTGCCTGTGGGGCATAGATTGAACAGGATGTGGTATGACCCTATGGGGATAGTTGTTGATAGATTAACTAGGCATGAGAACCCTCCAAGAGAAATTGTGGGCTGTATGTCTTAGGTAGCCTGACTTGTGAAAAGAACCTGAAAAGAAATTAAAAAGAAATTGAAAAGAAATTGAAAGAAGTTGGCTTGGTAAAGCAGAGAAAGTGCACAACTGTGTGGTGCACTCCGGTTGTTCACATGTGGTGTCACCGGTTGAGATTGAGATGGGGAAGGACTTGAGGTCTCCCATTGGGCCTTTGAAAGGCAAGGTCATTGTGGAATGGGGCTGAAAAGCCAAAAGATAAAAATTTAAATAATTATGTTGGTGTCCGCGCACTGGATGGAGCTTCTTGGGTACGGGGGACTGAGATTCTCTGGCTGTATCCCAAGTTAGCTTATGTGCATAGTTGATTTTGCGGACAAAATTCCTAAAAGGTGGGGTGAATATAACACCTCGGAAAAATTAAATGTGAATTTATGTGATAAAATATGGGTTTAAAAAGGAAGGATTAGGGAAAATCCGAGAATTAGGGCCAAAATGGGCAAAAAGGGCAAAATGGTAATTTGCCAAAAACGTGAACCGAGGCATGAAAAATGGAGTTAGAGATTTAATATGACAAAAATAATGCTAGAAATGGAATCAGGACGGAAAATTGAGTGAATAGGCAAATTTGGGAAAAATTGATGAATAGTGATTTTTAAGTGTTAAATACTGCGGTACGAGTGTACCGATAAGTGTGAAAATTTTATGAGTATTTTGAGGAAAGAAAAATATGACATGGACTGGAAAAATATGTAGATTAAGAATATATGATCATAAATTTTATCGGAGTTAAAGTTAGATCGCGTGTGGGACCCGTGTGACCGAAGTCACTTGGCCCCCACCTCTTTTCTTCCTTCTTTCCTTCTCCTTTTCTTCCTCCTGCGCGCAGCCCCTGCCAAATGAACCCCAAAACCACCATTTCTCTCCTTCCTCACCATTTTCTCTATTCTCCACCAAATCACTTGATTTTGGTGTTGAAATCTATTGTAAACAACCTTCTAGATCCATTGGTAACACTTAGAAGCCATGAAACCACCTCCATTGCTGCGTTTTGGACAAACTCAGATCCGACCCCTATGGTGTTCTTGGAGTTTTTGGAGTTTTTGGATCTCTTTTGGATTGATGGAGCCTTGGTGGTGTTCCTACACTTGATGGTGAGTATATTTATGGTATTTTTATGGTTGGATTCATAGATCTAGGAATTTATGCTTTAAACCTTTGATTTTAGATGTGTGATGATAGAGAGCTCAAATGGAAAAATGCTATTAGATGAAAATGCCTTAGAATGATGCATAAAAGCTAGAAATGCTATGATAAATTTTGGTGAAAAAGTTAGGTTTTTAACTTAGGAAATTTTGGGTTGAGTTTCATAATTTTGTGAAATTGGCATGTGGTGTAATTGAATAATTGAATGGTGGACCATTGGTATAGGTTGATAATATGATGATATGATTAGTGTGTGTGTTAAAATGGAATTGAAAACCTTGTAGAATCAACCTTGAGGAATTCGAACCATAGAGTGGTTTGGAGGAAAAATGATGTAAAGGTTGTGAATTTGATGGAGTATGATATAAAATGATGTTTAGTTGAGTGATGGTATAGTGTGGTAAAGTGGAATGAGAAGAAAGAATGTGTGATTCATGGTGTAATTGGTAAATCAACCTATAAAAGAGATTGAAGTAAAATGGTATGGAAAAATAGCCTTTGGCCTAGGTGATTTAAATGATGATTAATTGTGTAAATGAATGGTTG
>JAVKPL010010798.1:0-47869 GCA_032173675.1 Gastrolobium villosum
TTGAGGAAACATTTAAAAAAAATTATCATTATTATTACGAAAGGGGAAAATGTAGCCGCGCTTCGAGATCTTTAGTTATGAATATTATTTATATTGTTTTAGTTATATAAATAATTATAATTTAGAAAGAATATTATATTTGCAATTTCGTCTCTTTTTACAAAATTTTCTGGCTCCGTAATTTGAAGATATATGTGAATCCATACCAATATGTAACAAGGGAAGGAAAAAAAATTGAAAAATATATACAATTAAAGTCCAAGCTTCTAATAATTAAAAGCATTCAAGATGAGATATGTTATTCTACCTATTATTTTTTCAGCCTACCTTTGCCTACCACTCTCCAACACCGTTGAATGAGAATCTCAAGAAGAAAGAGAAAGATAAATATTAGTTAAAATTTAGATCTAACATTATTAGAAGGTGGTAGGTAAAAGTATGCAGAAAAAATAACGTATCCCTTCAAAGATATACAAAGTCCAAATTCAGTATCCATGTTTGTTGAACGTCATGGCTTAGAGCATCTTCAACTCCAATGTTGGTATAAAAATCTTTGGTTCAAGGTTAACACTTGAACCATCGTTTAGTAGTTGAAATCGTGCTAGTTCACACTGTTACTAGTTACTAGTTACTCCTTTCTATTGTCTAAGCCCAACTGTTTCAGGTACACTCCTTCATTTTCCACTTCATAAAGGGGAACTTTTGCATTCAGATCAAAGCTAGCACGGCTTGCTTTTGTTTGTTCATGAATTTTTTCTTCTTATTAGTATTATTATTATTATTATTATTATCACTATTATTATTAATATTATGTTTTCATACAAAAGAAACAATCCATGGCTTTTACAGATTAGCCATACCTTAACTTTGAGTGGTGTCCTTATTAACCATCATTTTGTGTTCATATAATGCCATGATATCTATTTTAGTTTTCTCCTTTGTTAGTAAATTTCTTCTTGGTATTGCTGAAGAAAATAATTGCTTCTAATTCATGATTACTGATAAAGATTATGCTAACAGATCAATGAGTTTTTTACCTCAAGATAGGGTGTTCTTGTGGGCAATACTACTACTTTTGGTGTCAAGCACAACATGCTCATTAGCTGCTTTTGGGAAGAATGAAAACAATATAAAATCAGCTGTTTTTCTGTCCCCCAAGTTTGATCTAGGTCCAGGATCAGTTGCCAACAAACTTTATTATGATGTTGAGTTTCCAAGAGGTCATATAGCTCTCAAGAGTTTCAATGCTGAAGTAGTTGATGAAGCAGGGAATCCTATACCTCTTTTAGAAACTTATCTCCACCATTGGCTTGTTGTAAGATACCGTCAACCAAAAAATGTGACAAACAATAGCCAATCAGGTATTGTTACCATGAGAAACAGTGGCTTATGCCAAGGTGATCTTCTTGGACAGTATTATGGTCTTGGATCTGAAACAAGAGGAACAGCAACAGATATTCCAGATCCTTTTGGGATAGAAATAGGTAATCCTTCAGAAATTCCATTCGGGTATGAAGAGAAATGGTTTATCAATGTTCATGCCATTGATACAAGAGGTGTACAAGATAGGATGGGGTGCAATGAGTGTAGGTGTGATCTTTATAATATTACGAAGGATTCAAATGGCAAGCCCTTGAGTTCAGATTATAAAGGAGGGTTGGATTGTTGTCCTGATAATGCCCAATGCAGGTTAATGAAAGGCTTTCAAGGCCCAGAGCGAAGCCTCTACCTGAAATACACAGTAAAGTGGGTAAATTGGGACAACTTTGTGGTGCCTCTTAAGATTTACATATTCGATGTGACTGATACTTTGAAGGTATCATCAAATAAGTCGAAAGGAATCAGTCCAGAGCACAATTGCCAGGTAACTTAATTCTCAAGACACATATAAGAAAACTTTTTTTATGCTTCAAGTAACATAAAATCATTAGATAAGGGAAAGTGACATAACTTTTGATATTATATAAAGAGGAGAGATATTCTTATTACCAAAATTTTCTACTACTAACTCACTACCTATTTAATCACCATTGGATCAACATTTTCTCTTTTTTCAAAAACTTTTTGGCATTCTCTCTCTTTGATTCAATCGTGATTAGATAGGTAGTAAGTTAGTAGTAGAAAATTTTGATAGTAAGAATATCCTTCCTCTTATATAAATGAGTTTTATTAGTGTTATGTAACATAATGTAAGTGTTGTTTCCAAGTCTCACATCAAAAGGGAGAGAGAGAGTAGAATGATGGAAGAGAAAGAAAAATATGTGGACCCCACATCTTTAATGTGTATCTAGAGGAAAGTGAAGTTATATTATGTTAAATGATAAATATAAAATCCTATATAAATTCATTCAATGATGGAATATACTCTTGGTTCTTACAGGAATTTTTGCACGAGTATTTCCCAAAACATATATAATATCAAAGGTTTGATATTTCTCATATCGTAGGAGATAAAATCATTTCCTAAACACATAAAAAGCTGTGGGGTCTACGTGGGGTCATGTTGAGAGAAAATGAAGAAAAAAAAGGACCCGACACACTTTTATATATGTGTAGGAAATAATTTTATCTCCTCTAACATATTATCTCCTATAACATGAGAGACATTATACCGTAATACCAGTGCAGTGTCATTTAGTTGGATTTGAGTGAGTAATAGAGATTTTTTGCTACAGGTTGAGTATCAAGTTGAACCTTGCAGCAAGGGCCATAAGGATGGTAAGGGTTGCCTTGATGTCAAGAGAACAAGCCTCCCAATGGCAAGAGGAGGTTATGTCATCTATGGTGTTGCTCATCAACATGCAGGTGCAGTTGGATCAACTCTTTACGGACAGGTAATGTTTAAATAACACCATCACTCTAAACAATTGAATACATTATATATAACATGTCTGTACTCTGCTAAAATATAAAATATATTATATATCATAGTAAGATGTTAATTGATGAATATTGGAGTATATATATATGTATGGTTTATTAACTGAGATTTAATTTGGGTGTGAGAATTTCAGGATGGGAAGGTTATATGTTCTTCAATAGCAAGATATGGAAAAGGAAAGAAAGCAGGAAATGAGAAAGGCTATGTTGTAGGAATGTCCACATGTTACCCTCGACCAGGTTCAATCAAGATATTTGATGGTGAAACTTTAACTCTAGATGTTGGCTACAACAACAGCAAAAGGCACGCTGGAGTAATGGGGCTTTTCTACCTCTTGGTGGCGGAAAAGCTGCCACACCAACACTTCTAACATTCATCTCCTGCTTAAGATCATGTTTGAAGTCGATCCAGTCTATTCGATCTATGGTATCTTAATATGTTATAAAAAATAAAGTCAGAACTGAGGCTTGTAGTTGAAAATATCGCAGTAGCTAGTTGCAGTTTATATTCTTTATGACGAATAAAATAGCAATCAGTTCTTTTTCTTGGTACATATATATATATTATCAGTCATTTGATTCCATGTGTTGGTGACCTATTGCACAATATATTTATAAGGAATATTATATTTATAAACTTTTTTTATTACAAAATAATGAAATACATATCCGTATTTTATTTCTTTTAGGAATTTAAGTTATGTTTGGATGCAAGAGTTAGAAAAAAAATGTTTTTTTTTTTATTTTTTTATTTTTATTTTTTTTTTTTTTTTAAGTAGACTTTCTCTATATTTGTTGCGAATACGGTAAATATACCGGTTGTTTCCAAGTAATAAAGTGATGAGTGAGTATCATTCATACAAGGACTAAATTTAAGTAATATTTCACCATTTTATCTAAGTTAGATAATTCAAAAGTAGTTTGAACAAATAACCAATTTTTAATTAAAAATTAATAAAAGATGGCAATTCAAAGAAATTGATTAAAGAAATGAGTTTAAAATTAAAAAATAAATACAGTTATGATTTACTTTGCGATCCCGCTTAAGTGAATTAAATTAATTCAATAATTTCAACTCTCTTGTTATCAAACGGTTCATCATCTAAATAATTATTCGTTAAATCCCTAATATCTTAGTTATTTAATCCTTTAACCTAATTAGAATCCTAATTTCTTAGAAATCCCTTCTTCTTTTTTTGGTATAAAGAAATCTCTTTTAGATTAAGCCTTCTGCATGATTAGATACAAAGCATAACATAACATCTTAAATCCATATCATCATATACATATCATATTCACATAAGTCTTCCAAGAGCTTGAGTCCTCTAGTGGAAGTCTTAACAGAACCTTCTAAGGACTTAGATCCCCCAAAGATCCCACATGATAATCTGAAGGCTTGAGTCCCTAAGGATTTCATGCATTGAGGCTTAAGTCCTTCATGGAGGCTTGAGTCCCTAAATGAAAGCATATACACGACATTGTTCATTGGTTATGAACCATAAAGTAAACATATCATCTTACATACTTGTCTATTTGCAGTGGCGGAGCTAGGTAAAAAGAATCAGACAGTTCCAAAAAATAAAATTTAATACATAAAGTAAGAAAGAAAAAAACTCAAGGCATTGGAGAGGTCCAAGGAGGGAGATAGCATAACACGGCTCTCAAAGGCAATGATGTTAAGGATTTTAATAATAATTTATTTATATAATAAATGAGTTTTATTTAAAATATAATATATATATATATATATATATATATACCAGTCATCACTCCACTAACACTCATTCCACTAACCTCAAACTAATTCTCACAAAATACCTCTATTGCAGAGAGTGCGTGTGTGTGTGTGAGAGAGGGGGAACAAAGTGAAAAGTTAGAAACTTTAAGGGAAAGTGAAATGACCCAAGTGAGCAGAATCCACAATGGAGCTCAAAGTACTCAAAATTTTCATCTTTCTTCTGATTCCCACAAACCCAAATTAGCAAAGTTTGGGTTATTCAATTATGGTGCAACTTTGGGGGCTCCTCAAAATCTTGGAGCTTGATGCATAAAATTGGAAATTTTGTTGTGGGCAAGGGCAACTCGGGTGTATTTAAGGTTTCTGCATTTGTTGTCATGCAAAGAAGCCATCGACGGTGCTGGAAATCGTGTTGGAACCCATCAGAGAAATCTGTGATACAAATCCAGGGACCTTGATGAGGAGCTTTTGGTCTTCTTTGGCGGCGATCGGTGGCGTGGAGGGGCTGTTAGGTTCGGGGATGAGGTTTTCGATGAGCTCACTGATGTTGAGGTTCGAGAAAGCCAGTGCCCAGGGAATTTCTCTTGTTTATCCCCTACCAGGATTTCAGTGGAACATGGTTGATTTTTGAAAACCAAGCCAATGCCAAGACACTAGCTGGCCTCAACGTGGCTCCGCCACTATCTATATGAATGCACTTATACTAGGTATCTAACATTCAATCACACAATTATCCATACCTTAGCCCTATTGGACTATGGTGGAAAATACAAGGAATGAGAAGGTTCCTTAAACCATTAGCTTACCTCTTGAAGCTTCCACAAATTGTTTACTTGTATTGCAAGAAAGCTGAGTACCTCCTTCCAATGCTTGATCCTCCAACACAATATCTTTAGGTACAAACTAGAGTAGGAACCAAAACCAACTTATCATTATATAGGTTATATATCAAGCATTACATACAAGACATTAACACTTTAATGATTCCACAATTCTCATTGGTTAAATGTCATTTAATCCTTGTCATATTCTTACTTCACATATTATCATGCCAATTTATATGTCAAACAACAAGTCATTACTAATTATTCCATAACTTAACAAATAGGACCCTAAAATGTGATTTTTAGGTGGACAAGCAACTGTAACTCCATGTGAGCTCCCGGTTCATTATCATTAAATATGGCATTAAGCGATTAACATCAAATTAATTAATTGTGAAAATGCGAGAAATTTCAATTTTTCTTTCCAATAAAGTAATTTCCCTCTCATTATATTTTTGCTTTATTAAATTCTCTATAATCATTGCTTATGCTTTACCCTATATTAAATTCTGCCTATTATGCTTTCTGGTTAAGTATAATCCGAGTTACGAAACTTGCAAGATAACTACTTTAACTAGATTCACATAAATAAAGCATCAACTTTAAATCTAAACTGGGATTGTTATAATTACTTAATGATTCTAATCTTTTACTATGTTATAGATCATGAAGTTAGCTTCACGTAGGTCCAAACCGCGCTCGATTTGGAGTTCGCTAGCTCAAATTATGAATTTTTTTGAAAAGGTGCTAGAACCAACAATGGATTAGCTCACTTGGTTCCACACACTCACTTCACTCTAGGAATGGTACAAGGGTATCCTCTAGGTGTCAATTACAAATTAATAATGCTTTCAAGCCTATATGGCCTTTATATATATATATATATATATATATATATATATATATATATATATATATATATATATATATATATATATATATATATATATATATATATATATATATATATATATATATATATATATATATATATATATATATATATATATATATATATATATATATATATATATATATATATATATATATATATATATATATATATATATATATATATATATATATATATATATATATATATATATATATATATATATATATATATATATATATATATATATATATATATATATATATATATATTATATATATATGTATATATATATATATATATATATATATATATATATATATATATATATATATATATATATATATATATATATATATATATATATAGAGAGAGAAAAGTTCAATAGATTTTACATATTTTCTTGGTACTCAAGTAATTCAATCACCATCATACCATCCGATAATACTTTATTCCTTATTGATATTCAAGAAAATAACCCATCTCCTAAATTAAGCCATTATGGCCTAAACATAGGCATAGAAAAGGATTAATGAGTTTTTCATGCTTTAACCACTAACAAGTTGATCAATATACAATATACATACTCCTACAAATATTACACTGTCAAGACATATCATCAAACACACTAAAACACTATTTCTTGGTGATGGCCAAATTATACTTGTAATAGGCCGAAGAATGTTCTCTTCAAATTCCAATTAGTTATCAATCAACCTTCCATCAATAAATTCATCTACAAACCATGGTTTCACATACTCAATTCATCAAACACTTGGTCTATATATTCTTGACCCATATGGCTGAAATGACCTCTTGAACATACAACACAAATTCAAGCTTTTCTTTCAATTTTGACTAGTACTTTCAACTTCCTATATATCCAACAACCAATAACCATTAACAAGACATACCAATACACATTTAAAATATAACAAAACATAATCTGCCTAATTGTTTTGTCAAGGCTGAAAATGCATAGGAAATAGGCAAGTGGGATTACAAGATTTTCATATCAACTTTTGTTGTTTTCCAATAGGGAAATATTACTCTCCTTTTATATAAGATATCATCTCTCATTTTCTCTCACTTCGATTTCCGTACCCCACATTTTTCTTATTTTTCTTTTTTCTTGTAATGGTGGGACCCACCTATTTTCTCTCTATAACATAAGATAACTATCTTATGTTAAATGAGACTAATAAAACCCTTTCCAATATTAAACCAATCAACAAATTCCTAAATCAAGACACATCATATATCTATCTCCAAACACATATTTTTAGCCAAAAAGACAGCCATAGGAATCAAGATTTTCAACTCGAAAATCAACCATTAAAATTAGTATTTCTTACCTTCAAAAAGTTCATAACAACCTAAAGATCAATCCTCCAACACCTAAGCATCAAAACACTCCATTTTTGCAGATGTGTGAACAGTAATTGTGGCCTTCAAAGAGGAAAATCTCTCCAAAAATAGCCATCCAAGAGGAACCAATTGATGGGTTATGTTCCTAAACCTAAGGCTTCAACTTTTGTGAGATAGGAAATGTGTCAAAATGGACCACACAAGGAGCTACAAGCTTACCCTTTTCATGGTTGGTTGGCCTAGGAGAGCAAAGGAAGGAGCGGAAAAAAACTATGAGAATGAGAGAGAATGAGGGCTGCTCGAAATGTGAGAGGAAAAGGTTTAAAACTAGTTTATCTTGACTTTTTGACTTATGGGTATTTTTTTTTTTTAAGGAATGAAAGTGAGGACTGTGTTTTTTTGTTAGGAATCCAAAAGGGGCTTTTCTCTTTTTTGAGCCCATTTTATGTCCCTAACAAAAAATACGGTCCCTACTTTTGTCCTTTACAAAAAATAGTTAACTTATTGTCCCTCTACAATTTCAGTTCTTTAAAAATATGATCCCTAAAAAATTCAATGAGGACCTAAGTTAGTCCCTGAAAAAGTCAAATTATATCAAACATGAAAACTAAAAAGGTCTTTTGCATCTTATAATATTTACCATGTCTTTGACCATTTTTAACATTATTTAGCATATTTTTCGTCCTGAAGACATAATATAATTGATACTTAACAAATCATTCCCACATTTAATCATTCTTGTCCCCAGCAATGGACTAGTTTATATAAGAACAAGGGGAAAATGCAAAAGCATGGATCTTGTGCTCAATGGATCATCAATAAAAGAACTAACATTGACTCAATCTATCAGTGACCAGACTTAACCAAAAACATCAAAACCATAAGAACAAGCATTCAATCAAGCAGTTTCCAAAAGAAAACAAGTCATAGAACCACAACAAGAGATAATCTATCAATAAAGTATTGAGAACTGAATCTAAACACACCCTTTATTGGAATTATCAATTCACTCATCACTCAAGTGTCTAAAGGGTAAGTGTATCACTTAAACCTTCACTGAATCAATATTAACATAGGCTTGGTTATATTCCCACTCTCCACAGTTAAGTAACATGCTCAGAAGATCAGGAGGTCTTTACTCCGGTTGTAATGGGATCTGGCTAATGGGAGGATAAACAAGAGAAAATATGGCTAAAGAACTAGAAAGCATATAAAGAAAGGTATAAGCATAGTTAAATTTTTAGCTCACACTCCCTTTCTTATTTTCTTCCTATATTTTTCTTCTTCTGCATTTTCTCTTCTATTTCAACTCCAAAAGTTTGTTTTTCTCTTTTTTTGTCTATATATGAATTTTCTTTTTCTGTACTTTTATTTGCACAAAATTCAAAAGGGTAACACAATTTTTTATTCACCAGTGCATATCATCAATCATCTCAAGAAGAAACAAAGCAAGTTTTAAAGTATTTTCAACAGCGAAGTGTATACCAAAAAGAAAAAATTTCTATTTAGGTTCAAAATCTCGCAAGTATAGGTGCATGATTTAGCTAACTACGTTCTCTCTCAATCACTCAAAGTTGTAATTCTAATATTCCTGCTGACTCTTAGATGTACTTAATTAATGCTTATTCAATCAAAATTAAAATTAGTATGCAAGTCATCACACTATGAATCCAAATCACTAACTAATTCACGTATCAACTCTCCATTGGCATAATACCAACTCTTAACAGCAAATCAATCATAAGGGAAAGAAAGAAAAATGAAATGCAAAGAAAGGTTGACAAAAACTTCTATATGAACAAAAAAATTGCATCAGGTGTTCAACAGGGGTCATGAACTACTACTGTATAGGGTGGTGTTCCTCATTCGTGATGTTGTTGCGATTGTGGCAAGTATACTAATCGTTTCAAGTAATAAAGTGTGATTAGAGTATCGTCCCACGAGGATTAATGCATCAAATACCATTTTCATTATTCCCTTTAATTTGGACAGTTCTATTTGATTATCGAGACTAATTGTAGATTTAAAAATAAAAAGAACGAAAAGTAATTGCAAGAATAATCAAGAACATGCAAAAACGATTGATGAACGATTGAAGAATTATAATAAAAAATTGTAGTTAGGAATTACTTCTCCTCAGATACTCCTAGAGTTGTTCAATTTAATTTCAATATTAAATTATCTCAGATATTTCAAACAATTCATCTTCTAAAAATAATTGGTTAAATCCTAATTTCTTAGTGACTTTAACCCTTTACTCTAATTAGAATCCTAATGTCTTAGTGATCCATCTTAAAATAAGCATTAGAAACAATGAATTATGAAGTCTGCAACTCAAGCAAGCCTATGTCTAGATCATGCACGAATTGGTATTTTATCCCTGTCAGGATTAAAACCCCAATATGTCTATTGTGAGACCTAACCCTTAAATTCCTATAAGAGTGATCAATTCATACAAGGATGTAGAAATTCATGCAAGGTAAAACACAAATAACTAAAACAATTTATTAAAGAAACTAAATTAAACCATAATTAGGATTCACATCGGATCCATAATCCTAACTACAAAAGAAAACTAGCCAGACATAGCTGGCTTAAACAAAATAAAGAAATAAAAGAAAATATAAAAAGTCATAAAGAATAAGAAGAAAAATTATGAACAATAGTTGCAGAATGGAAAAATTATGATCAGTGCTAATAAGGAACGCCAAAAAGAAAAAAACAAAAACAAAATTAAAAGCATAAATAAGACCCAAGGTCAAATTTCTTTGTGCTTCCTCCCAGAAGCACTTGTTTAACGTCCCGAACTTGATGCGTTAGCTTTATGGTCATGGTGGCTAATAACCGGAGTTCAGTGATGTCACTATCCCTTTGCTCAAAAATTGTGCTTGGCCATAGGAGTGTTCATATGCATGTGAACGAAAAGGAGTAGCCTTGGAAACTCTGAACTTAGTCTTTACATGTTTTCCTTTGCTCTTAGGCTTTTCCATCTTAGCCTTTGACTTGCAACTCTCATATGGTTGATGATCCTTCTTGTCTTCCTTTTCAGCCTTCTTCTCATCAATAAAGAAGATTTCCTCTGCTTGAGCAAAAGGCGGTGGAGATTCTTTTTCAATGACCTTGAGAATAGTTTTCTCTCATCCCACCCTTAAAACTAACTCGCCCTTCGGCACGTCAATCAGCACTCTTGAAGTCACCAAGAAAGACCTCCCAAAGATCATGGGAATAGTCGCATCGTCCTCTATGTCCAAGATAACAAAGTCCATCGGAATGATGAACTTGTCCACCTTGACAAGTATGTCCTCTTTGACTCCATAAGATTGCTTCGTTGAGCGATCGACCAGCTGAATAATCATCTTGGTTGGCTTTACTTCCTAGATCCTCAGCTTCTTCATCATGTATAGTAGCATCACATTGATGCTGGCAGATACAATATTACTAATAAATTAGACAGGAAAAAAGATACAATGATCATGCTCTCTTTTATGATTTACATTCAATACTTTACCACAACATGAACCTATGACCACTTTATTGTCAGGTTCAACAACTTTATTGACACAATAAAAGAGATTTATGGAGAACGAGGATATTCAATGATATATCTTGAGGGGAGAGATTTTGACAGACTTTGGATTCAAATGAAGACATACCAAAAAAAGAAAAACTTTACAGTAAAGAAAATAGAATAAATAGGGTGATAATTTTCAATACAATCCGCTGACACAATACGAACGCGGCACAAAAAATTCGTGTTTGGGTCGATTTGTTTTCAAATTCGCATCATGTTCATATTTGCGAAAATTGACACAATAAAGTTCATGTCATGTCGCGTGTCAATCCACGAACCAGAAATTGACCCGCTTTAATTTTCTCACAGGTTATTCAAGTTATTCGTGTCTTATCATGTTATGTCAACCTGTGTAAAAAGCAACATATTTTGGGGTTGGCAAGTTATTCGTGTCATGTTAACCTACGTAATAAGTGAGGTTGTAGGTTATTCGCATCGTGTCGTATTATCCCGTAAAATAAGTGGATTGTGTTTGTGTTAAAGATTTTAACCCAATTTTAAATTCGTGTTCGTTCATGTTAAATTTTTGTCGTGCGATGTTGTACCAACCCGTATTGTGAACCCTAAAAAATCAATACCAAGTGGCAACCATGCAAATTAAAAATTCATAGGAGAAAAAGAAAACACAAAAGATGTATAACATTTAACAAGATGACGGCAAAATTTCTTATGTATAATTGATTGCATCAATATCAATAAAATGGGTTGTCAACGTCACTTTAATTTTATTCATTCATTTATTTTTACATCTTCTTGTTTACCAGGTGTGAAACATAAATTGGTATTAATTTTGTAAATAAACAAATGAAAAAGCAATTTCGTCGAAAATTGACATAAGATTTTTCGACGGAATTATATTCATTTCTATTGAAAATTTTCGACGGAATTAGTTTTCTGTCGAAAATCATTACAAGATTTTTCAAAGGAATTTCATTCATTTCAATCGAAAATTTTCGACGGGATTTGTTTTCCATCGAAAGTCATTACAAGATTTTTCGACGGAATTTCATTCATTTTCCGTCGAAAGTTTTCGACGGAATTTCATTCATTTTCCGTCGAAAACTTTCGACGAAATTTGTTTTCTGTCAAAAATCATTACAAGATTTTTCGACGAATTTAATTCATTTTCCGTCGAAAAATTTCAACGGAATTTGTTTTGAGTCGAAGATCATTACAAGATTTTTGGATGGAATTTTATTCAATTTCCGTCGAAAAATTTTTATGAAATTTATTTTCCGTCGAAAATTGAGACAAGATTTCTCGACGGAATTTCATTCATTTTTTGTCGAAAATTTTCGACGGAATTATTCTTCTGTCGAAACTTTCCACAGAAATTATTTGGTCAAAATTTTCGACGGAATCTGTAATTCCATCGATAAAATTGTTATCCACGAAGATATTTTCGACGGCTTCATTTCCGTCGAAAATTCCGTTGAAAACATCATTTTCGACGGAATTTTAACCATTTTCGATGGAATTTTTCCGTATAAAAAAAAACTTTTTCTAGTAGTGTTTTAGTAACGAAAGAAAATTCAGAATACAACATAAACATCAATGAAAAATTATTCGAGAGGAAGAGACAAAAGCAACAGACCAGAGTGAGGTAAGAAAGAAGAAATCTAGATGGAGGAACACATCAGATTCTAGAAGAAATAGTTTATACATGCAAATGGTAGCAGACAAGCATAAGCAAACACTTAAAACAAGACAAAGCTTAACTCAACAATAACCAAAGTGATCAAATGAAAATAACTGTTAGAAAATAAAATAATAATAAAAATAAAACAATTAACCAAACAAGTTAATTAATGCAATTCAAACCCAGAATGAAGGAGGAGATAAAGACGCTAACTTGGAATGAGATCAACAAAAAAGAGGGACAAATTGGGCACAAAAATTTTGATGTAGGATGGAGCCCATTTGAGAAAATAAATAAATAAAAAAGAGAAATTGGCGCGTTTAAAAGAAGAAGATGATGATAAATCTTCTTGTTACTGATGCATTAAAGAGTACTTATACATTGTAATACCCCATATTTTTATTAACTTTAACCTTATGCCTTTAGTTAATTGAGAAACTCAAACTTTTAAGTTTCGAGGACGAAACTTCTTTTAAGGAGGGTAGAATGTAATATCTCAGGAAAATAATAGTAATTTATAATACAATAAATTAATAATAGTAATAAATTATAAATTAGTAATAATAATAATGGATGATAAATTGTGATTATTTGATTGATTATTATGCTTTAATGTTTGATTATTTGATTGGTAATGTTTGATTGGATTAGAATGAGTCAACAAACATAAATTGTTTAGATGTGATGATTCAACAAACAAAAATTGTTTAGATATGATGAGTCAACAAACATAAATTATTTAGATATCATGATTCAACAAACATAAATTATTTAGATATGATGATTCAACAAACAAATGTAATATCTCAGGAAAATAATAGTAATTTATAATACAATAAATTAATAATAGTAATAAATTATAAATTAGTAATAATAATAATGGATGATAAATTGTGATTATTTGATTGATTATTATGCTTTAATGTTTGATTATTTGATTGGTAATGTTTGATTGGATTAGAATGAGTCAACAAACATAAATTGTTAAGATGTGATGATTCAACAAACAAAAATTGTTTAGATATGATGAGTCAACAAACATAAATTATTTAGATATCATGATTCAACAAACATAAATTATTTAGATATGATGATTCAACAAACATAATTTGTTTAGATATGATGAGTCAACAAACATAAATTATTTAGATATCATGATTCAACAAACATAAATTATTTAGATATGATGATTCAACAAACATAAATTATTTAGAGAAGATGAGTCAACAAACATAAATTATTTAAATATGATGAGTCAACAAACATAAATTGTTTAGATATGATGAGTTAGCATGGAGTTAGTAATGTATAACCCCAAAACTTCAACTATAAATAGAGGCCTACCCTAACCAAATCAACTCACTCTTCAACATTTCTCATCTACTCTCTCTCTTCTCACTCCAAAAAGTTTATTTTAATTATTTTCAATTTTTATATTTTTTTATTATCAATCGGTTCTCTGCCCCAAATTTTTTCCTTTAGAAGTTAGCGAAAACGGAGACCAGGTAATCCTAATCCCTAGGTATTTTTAGATTATATTTTATGTGAAATTTGGTATGTGTAATCCTAATCCCTAGGTATTTTTAGATTATATTTTATGTGAAATTTGGTATGTGTAATCCTAATCCCTAGGTATTTTTAGATTATATTTATGTGAAATTTGGTATGTCTAATCCTAATCCCTAGGTATTTTTAGATTATATTTTATGTGAAATTTGTTATGATGTAATCCTAATCCCTAGGTATTTTTAGGTTATATTTTATGTGAAATTTGGTATGTGTAATCCTAATCCCTAGGTATTTTTAGGTTATATTTTATGTGAAATTTGGTATGTGTAATCCTAATCCCTAGGTATATTTTTAGATTATATTTTATGTAAAATTTGGTATGTGTAATCCTAATCCCTAGGTATTTTTAGATTACATTTTTATGTGAAATTTGGTATGTGTAATCCTAATCCCTAGGTATTTTTAGATTATATTTTTAGGTGAAATTTGGTATGTGTAATCCTAATGCCTAGGTATTTTTAGGTTATATTTTATGTGAAATTTGGCATGTGTAATCCTAATCCCTAGGTATTTTTAGATTATATTTTATGTGAAATTTGGTAGGTGTAATCCTAATCCCTATAGAGTCAAGGGTTAGCTTTATATGAATTTTTGATGTAATCTCGATGCTTAGGGCACTATAGTTATATTTCCTATTAAATTTATTAGATGTGAATATTTGAATTTTTCTTTGGAAACTTTTGATATGATGATTGAATTTGGGTTTTTCTATGATAGATGTTGAATATTAAAATTATGATATTATTGAAAGATTGAGTTCAGAAATTATGATATTATTGAAAGATTGAACTTGGAAATTATGATATTATCGAAAGGTTGAATTTAGAAATTACACTCTTGATTGAATTGATGTGAAATCATGAAAACTATTTGTGATAAGATTGAATTGATTGTGTGTGATTGTAATAAATAATAGTGGGAAGATAGCTTTGGGATGGGACCTCCCAAAGTGATGAACACAACCCTTGGGCTTTATGCCTCTGATATATTTATACGATGTGAACAGAGAATATCCGTTCTTCTCAAAGTGGTATCTGGCAGGGTTTCCCGGGATACTAGTAGCAACTTTGGGAAGAGGTGTCTGGCAGGATATCCGGGACACTAGGAAGATGTGAATTGATTATGGCCAATGTGATTTTTTTGTGACTGGCAGGGTTTCCCGGGTCACAGGGTAGACTGGCAGGGTTTCCCGGGTCTACCATGGTTCTCTTCCCACTACTCCACTAAATAAACTTAATAAAGATTATGAATGAAATTTGATTCGATGTAAATATATGTTGAAGCTGATAATTTGATGTGATTATGATTAAGAATATTTATGATAAATGTAAGAACCCGCACCGCTAATTAAGGTAATTAGTAAATTAATTACGATAATTAGGAAATAATTCCATAATTGACTCTAATAATTATTAATGGGCCTAGATAATTATATTGAGTGAGTAAAAATGCTGAAAGTCGCTTTTCGGAAGAAAAGCGCAGATACCGGTTCTGCTACTCGGTATAAATGCGTACCGGAGAAGTATCCCGGAAAATTATAACGAATGCATGATAATTACTAGAATATTATGTAGGACTTGTAAAACAAGTTTCAAGTCAAAATGACGTAATCTGATGCCAGAACTGATACTGCTATGGAAAAGCGCGTACCGGAAAGGTGCTCCGAAAAATAAAATAAAAATATGACAAATCTTAGAAAAATGCGTAGGTCTAGAATCCGAAGTTTGGGATCAATATCTTTTACTTTGCGATTAAGGCTAATACTGCGCGGTTAGTGCTTGGGCCTATAAATAGACCCACTTAGCACAAAACCCTAGGCAGCATCTTGATCATACGTGAGTCTTGGTGGCTGAAGGGAGCATTCACTGTTTCATTGCTCTCCTTCACCATTCTTGAGCCTTTGATCAATTCCTCTTTGTTTCTTCCTCTCTTCTTCTTACAAACACATAGTAGGGTGGGTTGTGAGGGTGTGAGGAGATGCTTGCTGCACACTCAGCCACTGTTGAGTGTATTCTTGAGGGTTGGTGGTAGTGTGAGTTGTGTGAGTGGGAGTTGTGTGTGTTTCCTTGGTAGTGGAAGCTCCAAGAAGCAACCTTTGGGTGGAAAGACCAAGTCTTGTGCACCATTTTCGTGCACCCTTGTTTGGCCTGAGTTGAGGAACCTTGTGAGCTCCAAGAGCACCATTGTTGGCTGCTCAAAGCTTGGGGTAAGTTCCTACACCTTTGATCTTAAGTTTTAATGCTTAAAGGTGGTGTCTTGGCATGTAAAAGATTAAAATGAAGTAACCAACACCTAAATGAACTTGTATATGCTTAAAGATGCATGCTTTAACGTGTACATGTGTTAAAAGTTGGATCTTTGGGATGGATATTCACGAAATGCAGAAACTGCATTCTGTCGTGAGATATCCGGATATTCATCGAACAGATATCCGGATATCAGTATCCGGATATGGTATCCGGATATTGATATCCGGATATGGGATCTGGGTATCCGGATATGACATATCCGGATATGTCCAGTGTGATATCCGGATATGACATATCCGGATATGTTCTTCATGATATCCGGATATCCTGGATTCTGCGCAGACAGTAGCTTTACTGTATGAACAGTAAGCTATGGGGTGTGTGTGGACCCTAGTTTAAGGAAGTTGAACTTCTGTAATAACTGGACTAAGTCAGAATCACATGATTAAGGGCTTATGGCTTTGTTGGAAGCCTTAAGACGTAAAACGTAAAAGAAAGGCGTAGTCTTTAAAGTTGTATGCTTGAGATGCATTAATATTGATGTAATGTTGGTCCATATCAGATTGTGATACTGCTGTTTGTGGACTTGTGAGTGGTTGGACTCTTGGCTTGGATTGATTGCTTGCAAGGTAAGCTTTCGTGTCCTCGGTTTAGCCATTTTGATGTTCCACCATGTCCCATGGGGATGGGTTTATGCATGCTGTGTTACATGCTTTGATTATTTGAAATGCTGTTGAGCTATTTATATGTAATGAGCTATTATGATATGCATGTGGTGTCCACCTATACGGTAAGCCTGAGTATGTGGTACATACAAGATGGTGAGGCTGTGGTGAGGTACAGGTAGCGTCCTGGTACTCATGTAGGCATAGACGTATTCCTACATTTCTCTGGCCAGTAGATTTGATATGCACACATGACATGATTAATTGCTGCATCGCATGAGTTTTGGAACTTATATTGTAAACACTGTTTTTAGAACTTATATTACACATGTAAGTGAGCTTGGGGTGGAGACTCCTTGAGGACCCCTTGTCTTACTGAGATTTCTTGTTAGAGATCTCACCCCACGTTTGGGGACGCTTATTTCAGGATCAGGTAATGTTGAGGGCTCAGGTGGCAGGAGGCCAGAGTTGAGCTGATATTCTGATATGCTGTCTTGCTGGATTTGCTGTTATGTTTCTCGCTTTTATTATGCTGATTATGTTGAGACTATTTGTTGGGCATTGTTGCCTTATTTGATGAGCATGGGGTTTGTCCATGCCACATGATTGTGTTATTGTCCTTTTATTTTTAATGTTGTAATTAATGTATCAGGATTTTGACCCAGGCTGCATGTGTAGTCCTGCGGTTCTAGATACACACATTATATTTATGTACGAGGTATTCAGTTAGTTGTCTTGCAATTTACATACAGGCAGTATTTTTATGAAAATGATTAAGTAATCAAGTTGGTTAAGTTAATGACGTCATAATTGAACTAAAGAAAAAGTTATTCCGCATTTTAATTAAGCGTGGCTTAATACGATAGTGTGTTAACAGACCGGGTTAACATGGGCTGTTACATTTTATGGTATCAGAGCACTTTCTAGGGAAAAGCCTGTATGTATTGCAATAACTTAGGATGTGTCGTTGCGTGTCTACTTTGTGTTCTCTCTAACTGGTGTGTGTTATGATAATGCATGTGTGACCACATGGCGTGGGCCTGATCAACTCATTCTTTGTGTAACTTGTGCAGAGTCATGGTACCACCGAGGAGGAACACGAGTACTAGCGAGGATCAATCGGATCCTGTCCTGGCTGCATTGGCTGAGATGCAGGCGGCCCGACTAGCCGACCAGGAAGCCACGAGGCTGGCAAACCGGGCAATGCTGGACGCAATTAGAGATGCGAACCGGCAAACCACGGCAGAGGTTCTGGAGGAGAACCGGATGGCCAACATGACGATGATGAGGGTCATGTTGGAGGAGTTGAGGGCTGGTCCTGCTGCGGGCCAGGGTCCTCCACCACCTCCACCGCCGCCACCGCCTCCACCTCCGCCTAGTCAACAGGAGGACTCCCAGAGCCAGATGGGTGAGGGTAGTCACTTGACGGGGGCCATGCAGACTATCCCCGTACTTGCTGAGGATCGTGACGAGATCGATCGCCGGCTGAATGCTTTCCGCAAGCATAAGCCACCTTCATTCGACGGATCGTATGATCCCATTGCTGCTGCTAGATGGCTTCAGGCGCTAGACAAGATTTTCCGGATCATGCAGTGCACCGATCCGCAGAAGCTGTTGTTCGCCACTTATATGCTGGAGGGCGAGGCCCATGAGTGGTGGACCAACCTTTCTCAGGTCTACGAGATGCAGGGTCATGTGATGACGTGGCCATTCTTCGAGGAGAGCTTCCTGGGTCAGTACTTCCCTTATGACTCACAGGAGAGGAAGCAGGGGGAGTTTGACCGGTTGGTTCAGGGCTCGTTGTCTGTCGACGAGTACCTGGCCAAGTTTAATGAGCTGGTAAAGTTTTCACACTTCAGGATGGCGAGGCCTACTCCTACATTCTTGGCTGCTAAGTTCCGCAGGGGACTTAATGAGGATATTGCTGGTTACTTAGCTGGGTCTGCATCCAGAGATTTTGGGACACTGGTCCAGCAGTGTCGTGATATTGAGGACTTCTACAGCACGAGTAAGGCCAAGAAGGCCAAGATGGAGGTACCACAGGGTACCGGCGGTTCCACTCCCTGGAAGGGTAAAAATTTTGCGAACAAGGGCAAGGGCAAGCAGATGGCGGCTAAGCAAGCGCCAAACCAGTTCAGAAAGACTGCCGCTTCGGGGAACACAGCTAGACCTCCTGCTCCCAGATGTTCGGGATGCGGGAAGTCACATTTTGGGCCGTGCTCTACCGGTCAGCTGATTTGCTTCCAGTGTGGCAAGGAGGGCCACTATTCCAGAGATTGCCCGACGGCGAGAGTTGCTGCAGTGCAGGCTGTGCCATTGCAGATGGTTCCTACCGGGGCACCAGCAGTGCCACCTACTACGGGACGTGTGTATACGTTGGACCGTCAGCAGTCGGACAGAGCTCCGAACCTGGTCAGAGGTACTGTTACCATTGGTGGATCAACTGTTGATGTGTTATTTGATTCCGGGGCAACGCACTCTTTTGTTGCTACCCCTATTGCTGTGGGGCTTGAGTTGCCCAGTGATGTGCTTTCTCCACCGATGCGGGTAACCACCGCCACCGGAGAAAAATGTTTGACCTCCACTGTTCATCGCGATGTAGCGTTTCAGTGGGATGGCCGTGACTTCTTGGTAGATCTGATAGGATTACCGATGGCCAACCTTCAAATTATTCTGGGCATGGATTGGTTGTCCAGAAACTGTGCAATGATTGATTGCTGTGCCAAGAAAGTGGTGATGTCTCCGGGTGGGTCCACAGCCAGTTCCTCACCGTTCATTTCAGTCCTGCAGGCGAGGAGGGCCTTGAGAGCAGGGGCATTTGGCTATGTCATGTTGGGAGGTTTGGTGAGTGGGACACAGGAGGATCTCACTGGCATTCCTGTGGTGAAGGAGTTCCTCGAGGTGTTTCCTGAGGAGATTCCTGAGTTTCCACCGCAGAGGGAGATAGAGTTCTCCATCGACTTACTGCCTGGTGTGGGGCCTATATCGTTGGCTCCATACCGGATGTCGCCACCAGAGTTGGCAGAGCTGAAGAAGCATATCGAGGAGCTTTCAGCAAAAGACTTTATTCGACCGAGTGTGTCTCCCTGGGGAGCACCGGTCATATTTGTGAAAAAGAAAGATGGGACCATGCGGTTGTGCACCGACTACAGACAGTTGAACAAGGTGACAATCAAGAACAAGTATCCTCTTCCACGCATTGATGATTTGCTGGATCAGCTCAGGGGTGCTTGTGTGTATTCCAAGATTGATCTCCGGTCCGGTTACCATCAGATACGGGTAAAGCCGGAGGATGTCCCTAAAACAGCATTTCGCTCGAGGTACGGGCACTACGAGTACTTGGTGATCCCGTTTGGACTCACCAATGCACCCGCAGTGTTCATGGACTACATGAACAGAATTTTCCAACCGTACCTGGATCAGTTTGTGATCGTCTTCATTGACGACATCTTGATCTACTCCAAGACGGGGGAGGAGCATACCGAGCACTTGAAGATTGTGTTGCAAGTGCTAAAAGAGAAGAAGCTCTATGCGAAGCCGTCAAAATGCGAGTTTTGGCTCAAGGCGGTGAAATTTCTGGGTCATGTGATTTCTGCTAATGGAGTTGCAGTTGATCCTAACAAGATTGAGGCCGTGATGGATTGGGAGAGGCCCAAGACGGTTACAGAAGTAAGAAGCTTCCTGGGTTTGGCAGGTTACTATCGGAGGTTCATAGAAGGATTCTCCAAGATGGTGCTACCGATGACTCGCCTTACCCGGAAGGAGACTCCATTCGTGTGGACACATGAGTGTGAGGAGTGTTTCCAGGAGTTGAAGGAGAGACTGACTACTGCTCCTGTGTTAGTCCTTCCTGATCCTGCGGAGCAATTCGAGTTGTACTGCGATGCCTCTGGTAAAGGACTTGGCTGTGTGCTGATGCAGAAAGGGAAAGCGGTTGCTTACGCTTCAAGACAGTTGAAACCTCATGAGGAGAACTACCCGACTCACGACTTGGAGTTGGCAGCCATCGTTTTTGCTTTCAAGATTTGGAGGCATTACCTGTTTGGCATGAAGTTTGCTGTATTCAGTGATCACAAGAGCCTGAAGTATCTATTCGACCAGAAGGAGTTGAACATGAGACAGCGAAGATGGATGGAGTTCTTGAAGGACTACGACTTTGAGTTGAGGTACCATCCTGGCAAGGCCAATGTGGTAGCCGATGCTTTGAGTCGGAAATCCGTGAGCTTATCCAGCTTAATGATGAACGACTACGAGATGATCGAGAAGTTCAGAGACTTGAGAGTGAACTCCTTGTTTGGGGGTGCACTGCTTGAGATGGAGACAGCAGAGGTGATTAATGAGCTGATGGAAAAGATCAAAGAGGCGCAAGTGCAAAGAGAATGCCTTGATTATGTGAAGAACCAGGACGGTGTGTCTTGGAACGATGATGGTTTGCTGCTGTTCCAAAAGAGGATTGTTATTCCTCGAGGGCCATTGACCGAGGAGGTTATGGCAGAGGCTCATAAGGGCCGGTTCACTATCCACCCTGGTGCCACAAAAATGTATCAGGACCTAAAAAGGAATTTTTGGTGGCCGGGCATGAAGAAGGACATAGCGGTCTACGTGTCCAAGTGCCTTATTTGCCAGAAAGTAAAGATCGAGCACCAGAAACCGTCTGGTAAACTTCAACCTCTGGAGATTCCACAGTGGAAGTGGGAGAGTATTTCCATGGACTTCGTGGTGGGATTGCCTAAAACTCAGGCTGGTTGTGACTCTATCTGGGTCATTGTGGACAGATTGACCAAGTCTGTCCATTTTCTTCCAGTGAAGGTGAGCTTCACTACAGAGCAGTTGGCCAAGCTATATGTCCGTGAGATTGTGAGGCTTCACGGGGTGCCCGAGAGTATCATCAGTGATAGGGACCCGAAGTTCACATCTCGGTTCTGGGAGGCGCTGCAGGAGGCTTTTGGTACGCAGTTGAGATTGAGTACCGCCTATCACCCTCAGACTGACGGACAGACTGAGCGGACCATCCAGACATTGGAGGACATGTTGAGAGCTTGCACGTTGGAGCAGGGTTCTGCATGGGATAGGTACCTTCCGTTGGTTGAATTTTCATACAACAACAGTTTTCATGCTAGTCTGGGCATGGCACCCTACGAGGCGCTGTATGGTAGGAGGTGTCGGACTCCTACTTGCTGGTCTGAGGTTGGAGATAAAGAGCTATTCGGCTTGGACTTTGTCCAAGATACTACCCTACAGATCCAAATGATCAGGGAAAAGTTGAAGCAGGCGCAGAATCGTCAGAAGAGTTACTACGATGTCAAGCATCGACCACTGGAGTTCAGTGAGGGTGAGCACGTGTTTGTGAAACTTTCACCTGTCACCGGTGTTGGACGGGCACTCGGCGTGAGGAAGTTGAGCCCGCGATTCATTGGGCCCTACCAGATCCTTGGTAGAGTAGGACCAGTTGCCTATCGACTCGCCTTACCTCCGAACCTAGCCAACATTCACGACGTGTTTCACGTGTCTCAGCTTCGGAAGTACATAGCGGACCCTTCGCACGTGGTGCAGCCGGATGACGTGGAGGTTCGGGAGAACCTAAGGACTCCCGTCGGACCACTCAAGATTCTCGATCGAGGCGAGAAACAGCTTAGAAGCAAGATCATTCCGATGGTCAAGGTGCAGTGGACTGGGCGTAGTCCTGAGGAGTGTACCTGGGAGCGAGAGGATGAGCTTCTCCGACAGTATCCCGACTTTCGAGACAGGTATGTTTCTGATTTTGAGGACAAAATCCTTAAAAAGGTGGGGTGAATGTAAGAACCCGCACCGCTAATTAAGGTAATTAGTAAATTAATTACGATAATTAGGAAATAATTCCATAATTGACTCTAATAATTATTAATGGGCCTAGATAATTATATTGAGTGAGTAAAAATGCTGAAAGTCGCTTTTCGGAAGAAAAGCGCAGATACCGGTTCTGCTACTCGGTATAAATGCGTACCGGAAAAGTATCCCGGAAAATTATAACGAATGCATGATAATTACTAGAATATTATGTAGGACTTGTAAAACAAGTTTCAAGTCAAAATGACGTAATCTGATGCCAGAACTGATACTGCTATGGAAAAGCGCGTACCGGAAAGGTGCTCCGAAAAATAAAATAAAAATATGTCAAATCTTAGAAAAATGCGTAGGTCTAGAATCCGAAGTTTGGGATCAATATCTTTTACTTTGCGATTAAGGCTAATACTGCGCGGTTAGTGCTTGGGCCTATAAATAGACCCACTTAGCACAAAACCCTAGGCAGCATCTTGATCATACGTGAGTCTTGGTGGCTGAAGGGAGCATTCACTGTTTCATTGCTCTCCTTCACCATTCTTGAGCCTTTGATCAATTCCTCTTTGTTTCTTCCTCTCTTCTTCTTACAAACACATAGTAGGGTGGGTTGTGAGGGTGTGAGGAGGTGCTTGCTGCACACTCAGCCACTGTTGAGTGTATTCTTGAGGGTTGGTGGTAGTGTGAGTTGTGTGAGTGGGAGTTGTGTGTGTTTCCTTGGTAGTGGAAGCTCCAAGAAGCAACCTTTGGGTGGAAAGACCAAGTCTTGTGCACCATTTTCGTGCACCCTTGTTTGGCCTGAGTTGAGGAACCTTGTGAGCTCCAAGAGCACCATTGTTGGCTGCTCAAAGCTTGGGGTAAGTTCCTACACCTTTGATCTTAAGTTTTAATGCTTAAAGGTGGTGTCTTGGCATGTAAAAGATTAAAATGAAGTAACCAACACCTAAATGAACTTGTATATGCTTAAAGATGCATGCTTTAACGTGTACATGTGTTAAAAGTTGGATCTTTGGGATGGATATTCACGAAATGCAGAAACTGCATTCTGTCGTGAGATATCCGGATATTCATCGAACAGATATCCGGATATCAGTATCCGGATATGGTATCCGGATATTGATATCCGGATATGGGATCTGGGTATCCGGATATGACATATCCGGATATGTCCAGTGTGATATCCGGATATGACATATCCGGATATGTTCTTCATGATATCCGGATATCCTGGATTCTGCGCAGACAGTAGCTTTACTGTATGAACAGTAAGCTATGGGGTGTGTGTGGACCCTAGTTTAAGGAAGTTGAACTTCTGTAATAACTGGACTAAGTCAGAATCACATGATTAAGGGCTTATGGCTTTGTTGGAAGCCTTAAGACGTAAAACGTAAAAGAAAGGCGTAGTCTTTAAAGTTGTATGCTTGAGATGCATTAATATTGATGAAATGTTGGTCCATATCAGATTGTGATACTGCTGTTTGTGGACTTGTGAGTGGTTGGACTCTTGGCTTGGATTGATTGCTTGCAAGGTAAGCTTTCGTGTCCTCGGTTTAGCCATTTTGATGTTCCACCATGTCCCATGGGGATGGGTTTATGCATGCTGTGTTACATGCTTTGATTATTTTGAAATGCTGTTGAGCTGTCTATATGTAATGAGCTATTATGATATGCATGTGGTGTCCACCTATACGGTAAGCCTGAGTATGTAGTACATACAAGATGGTGAGGCTGTGGTGAGGTACAGGTAGCGTCCTGGTACTCATGTAGGCATAGACGTATTCCTACATTTCTCTGGCCAGTAGATTTGATATGCACACATGACATGATTAATTGCTGCATCGCATAGTTTTGGAACTTATATTGTAAATGCTGCTTTAGAACTTATATTGCACATGTAAGTGAGCTTGGGGTGGAGACTCCTTGAGGACCCCTTGTCTTACTGAGATTTCTTGTTAGAGATCTCACCCCACGTTTGGGGACGCTTATTTCAGGGTCAGGTAATGTTGAGGGCTCAGGTGGCAGGAGGCCAGAGTTGAGCTGATATTCTGATATGCTGTCTTGCTGGATTGCTGTTATGTTTTCTGCTTATTTATGTTAAGTTTATGTTGAGACTATTTGTGGGCATTGTTGCCTTATTTGGTGAGCATGGGGTTTGTCCATGCCACATGATTGTGTTATTGTCCTTTTATTGTTAATGTTGTAATTAATGTATCAGGATTTTGACCCAGGCTACTTGTGTAGTCCTGCGGTTCTAGATACACACATTATATTTATGTATGAGGTATTCAGTTAGTTGTCTTGCAATTTACATACAGGCAGTATTTTTATGAAAATGATTAAGTAAACAAGTTGGTTAAGTTAATGACGTCATAATTGAATTAAAGAAAAAGTTATTCCGCATTTTAATTAAGCGTGGCTTAATACGATAGTGTGTTAACAATCCGGGTTAACACGGGCTGTTACAAAATGTTTCTTATTTAATAAGTTTCTAAATTCGGAATTTTATTCAAATTTTTAATTCTACTACCATTTCTTGATCAATTGAAATTGGTTAAGTCTATTAATGATATTTATTATTATACCTAAATAAAATTTGCATGAGTAATTGTTAACCCTATTAATCTCCCACTATTGAGCTTAATTAGTAAAATAAAATAAAATTATTTTGTGTATAAATAGTGGCCGGTGACTCAAAACCCAGAATTCAAATCAAAAGCCTCATAAAACAAATTAGCTAATTACAAAGTCAAACTAAAGGAATTATAGATTAAACAACAAAATATTTAAAATTATATATAATGTAAAGTTGATTAAAAATAATTTAAATTCAAAATTTAAATAAAAAATAAGAAATGACATATCTTCTATATATATACTAAAGAAAAATTATTGTTTTGGCAAGTTGATGACTGTTGTTCTCTCCTCCCCAATATCCACATTCATACTACAAACCATTTTAATTTTTTTCACTTTTAAAAAACGTTGCAAATTTGAATTTTTATTTGATAAGTGGGAAAAGATTTCAGCATTCATTACAAAATATTTCACTTTTCATATTTGAATTTTAAAATTTGAACATGAAGAGTGTGAAAATAGGTCATCATTTATTACAAATATAAAATTACACTACTTTCTGCTTTGGAAATATAGTCTTTTAATTTTGCTACATTCAAGAAAAACTATAATAACAATGAAACCACTCTAAAATGTTTCCTATTTAATAAGTTTCTAAATTCAAAATTTTAATTCTACCACTTCTTGATGCATTGAAATTGGTTAAGTCTATTAATGATATTTATTATTATACCTATTTTTTTTTGCATAAGTAATTGTTAACCCTATTAATATCCTACTATTGAGCTTAATTAGTAAAAAAAAAAATTATCTTGTGTATAAATAGTGGCTGGTGACTCAAAGCTATTATTAATATGGATTATTATGTCTATTTGCAAACCGGTTTTTTGTTGTCATCCCAATATTCATTATAAGCTAAGACTTTTCATTGTCGCAGCATTTAAAATTCCCATGAGATAATCATTTCATTGACGGAGAGGGGAGTAAAAGCAGTTTGTCTTTCTGCTAGCTGCATGCATAAAGTTCAACCGACTTATTCATATGATTAATTGGTATGTAACCAAATTACAGAAACAGAACTACTACAAACGACATTGGAAAATGTTATCGCTGATGTCAATTTAGACCCATAGTAATGGTAACTTAAAAGTCTATGTAAGTTTAAAAAATAGATATAAAGTAAAACACGTGCAAATAAAAAGCGTACCAAGTTCTGTACGGTAAAAAAGTGTTTGCCATTATTTACCCACTATTTATTGATTGCAGTTGCCAAAAGTGAAGGAAATTAATATAGCCACATGTAAATTAATTGGAGTTGCCATTACTTATCACTATTTATTAAAAGCATTTCCACTAATTGGGAAATCATTAATGCCATTAATAATATGGATTATTATATTTATTAAGATTCATTATTAGAATGATTTTGTCTATTGGGATTAAGAATATGGAAACGACAAGCTGCCATCATAAAATGGATTATTAACTCTATTATGATTCATTGCTACGAATAATATGAATATTGGGATTGTCATGCATGAACAGAATCACAGCTTTAAGTATTGGAAACATCAAGCCTAAGAAACATCGTATTCGTAAAAGCTTGAATCAACATCCACAAGAATATTATTCTTAAAACTTCTTCGCCAAATTAAATTGTTCAATAATGAGTTGTAATTTACTGTCTAATTGCTGATGTTAATAATGATTTGTCAATTCGATGTGAATGAGATATGAATGGAATTCTCATAAAAATGGGAGTTGCCAATGCTCATAATGATAAGATGAAAAATGAAAAATAATTATAGGAGATATAGAATTTTAAAATAGAAGAATGAGTTTATCAAAAAAAAAAAATAATAATGAAAAATAATTTATTTTAATTCGAAATTTAAAATACTTAAACTAAATAGTTAATGCGAAAAGAGTTTAGCATTAAATAGTGGCAAATAAGTGTATTAATATCCGACTTCTTTATTAAAATTAAAAATTTGAAGTTAATATAGATGGGAAAAAGGGTTTAACATCTTTTAGCAGGAGACAACTGTATTAAATTTTCATCTATTATATACTTAAAAGGAGAACAAAAAATTTCACTAAAAAAAAGGAGAACAAAAAAAAACTGATGTGTCAAGCTCTTATGTAGTTTCGGCTTTGTGTTCACACTGTGTGTTCGCACTTGCATGTCAATTTAAGAAAAATTACATAATAAATTTTTAATTATATTAAAAATCAAAATTAAGAAATTAGTAGGAACCATCTAATTAATGACACACTGTCATTTTTACATTGAAACTGTAAGGTTTTTAATTGTTGTATTGGAAGATGAAATGTTCTTTACTAATGTTACTTGCAAATAGAAAACTCAACATTTGATATTGGCTTTGCAAAGGAAGACGCAATCTTTTACCTCCCGTGTGTTCCTTGCAAAAAAATAATTATTTATTTTATTTTGTAAATCTAATTGTAATAAATAGCTGAGATAAAATATAAAAACATAGACGCAACTATAAGAGCCTTTTTTGTGGATAAATATAAAAATCTATTACACGCTAATAGTGAGAGGTGCAAAGCCAGCCACTCCAATATATATATAAATTAAAATTTCTTCCTTCTTCTTTTATAATTAAATTAAAATTTTCGTTTGGCTTTGAAAGGAAAGCAATCATGACTCATTCATAGTTTTATGTCCATGCAAAATACATCCCACTTCCCACATATGAGCCAGCCACTCCCTATATATATACTCGTCTTCCAGAGGTGTGAGACTGAAACTAATATAGAGCTAGCTTCCCTTCAAACAAGGGAAAAATGGAAGACAGAGAGAGTGAGACTCCAAAACCATGAGCTGTGTTTTCGTCTTTGGGATTCTAGGTATTTACACAGAAATTTCATTTGCATTCTCTTCTTTTTCATTTGCAGACCGACATTTTGTAAGAAGAAATCAACCCAAGGGTTCCAATCAATTCCATATGTGGCTGCACTCTTCAGTGCAATGCTTTGGATTTTTTATGCTTTTGTGAAGACTGGAGAAACGCTTCTTTTCACCATAAATGCATTCGGTTGTGTCATAGAGACAATTTACCTTGTCATCTATCTCACTTAATATACGTATGTAAAAATACTAACATAACCTGATTGAGATTACTTCCTTTTTGCTCACTATAAATACCCTCCCACTCTTCACATAACCTGATCTAGGGTTTTCACTTGGAGAGCAACTATCATCTATAAAATACTAACACTTCAAAAATCCTATAAAAATGAAAAATGAAGAAATCCAAAGCAAGTAGCTGAACTCTTAGACTTTGGTTGGATTTAACAGATTGTCATAGCTCATTTTCCCCTTCAATTTTATTAGTTAGAAAACATAACAATTCTTGGAGAAAGTATATAAATTATGTTATTTAAAAGGATAAATAATCTTAAAATCACATCGTGGGTGACACGTCATAAAGAACCATTGTGGGCAATACGGTAAGAGAAGTTTTTGGGATTGTGTTAAAGTGAATAGTATTTGGGTGGAACAACCGGAAAGTATACTAAAATTGCATTGATCCTTCGCATTTCTAGGTAGCAACTTGACTGAGATTACTTCCTTTTTGCTCGCTATAAATAGTCCCCCACTCTTCACATAATTGTGAAAGAGGTAAGATAACCTGAACCTAGGGTTTTCACTAGAGCAACTACCATCTATAAAATACTAACACTTCAAAAATCCTATAAAAATGAAAAATGAAGAAATCGAAAGCAAGTAGCTGAACTCTTAGACTTTGGTTGGATTTAACAGATTGTCATAGCTCATTTTCCTCTTCAATTTTATTAGTTAGAAAACATAACAATTCTTGGAGAATGTATATAAATCATAGCTCATTTTTTTTCTTTAATTCAATTATGACGTCATTAATCTTAGCCAACTTGATTACTTAATCAATTTCATAAAATACTGTCTGTATGTAAATTGCAAGACAACTACTGAATACCTCATATATAAATATAATGTCAGTATCTAAAGTCACAGGACTACAAAACGTAGCCTGGACCATAAATGCTGATACTTTAATACAACTCCAATTAAAATAAGACAATAACAAGTCTATGTGGCATGGACAAACCCCATGCTCACCAAATGAGGCACAATGCCCAACAATAGTCTCAACAGACAATATCATAATCATAGCGGAAAAATATAACAGCAGTCAACATCCAGCATGTCATAATAATATCAACTCATCTCTGGCCTCCTGCCACCTGAGCCCTCAACATTACCTGAACCTGAAATAAGCGTCCCCAAACGTGGGGTGAGATCTCTAAACAAGAAATCTCAGTAAGACAAGGGGTCCTCAAGGATCTTCCACCCCAACCTCACTTACATGTGCAATATAAGTTCTAAAAACAGTAATTCAATATAAGTTCCAAAACTATGCAGTGCAATAGATATTCGTGCCATGTGTGTTGTTACAATCTACTGGCCAGAGAAATGTAGGAATACGTCTAAAGCCACATGAGTACAAGGAACACCGCTTGCACCTCACCCACAGCCTCACCCTATCGTATGTACTACATACTCAGGCTTACCGTAAAGGTGGACACCACATTGCATATCATAAAAGCACATTGCATAAAATAGCTCAACAGCATTCTCAAATATCAAAAGCATGTAACACAACATGCATATAACCATATCCTCGTGGGACACGGTGGAACCACAACATGGCTAAACCGAGGACACGAAAGCTTACCTTGCAAGCAATCAATCCAAGCTAAGAGTCCACCCACTCTCAAGTCCAAACACAACAGTATCACAATCTGTTATGGACCAATAATATATCATTAATTATGCATCACAAGCATACAAATTAAAGACTACGCCTTTCCTTTACGTTTTACGTCTTAAGGCTTCCAACAAAGCCATAAGCCCTTAATCACATGATTCTGACTTAGTTTATTAATTACAGAAGTCAAACTTCCTTACTCTAGGGTCCACAAACCCGCAATAGCCTACTGTTCACACAGCACAGCTACTGTTCTTCGGAATCCCAGAATATCCGGATACTACAAGGGACATATCCGGATATGCAATATCCGGATATCACACTGACCATATCCGGATATACCATATCAGGATATCCAGATCCCATATCCGGATATGAATATCCGGATACCATATCCGGAGATCGATATCCGGATATCTGTTCGACAAATATCCGGATATCTCACGACATAATACAGTTTCTGCATTTCGTGAATATCCAGTCCAAAGGTCCAACTTTTAACACTTGTACACGACCAAGGATCCATTTTTAAGCATATACAAGTTCACTTGTGTGTTGGTTACTTGTTAAACCCCTTAACATACCAAGATATCACCTTTAGGCCACTAAAACACATGATCAAGTTAAGGTGACTTACCCCAAAGCTTAATCAGCAACTCAAAGTGCCATTATGTATACGTGAACAATTTTTTTTTTGTGAAAAAATATGTGAATAATTTTTACTTAGCCATTATGTATCCGTTGACTGAAACCGACCATTAGACATAATTGCATTTATAAAATTTTAATGAACCATAACCAATGTTTTAAATTTTCAAACAATAATGTAGGGATTACAATTATGTTTTGGTCAGCGTGGTTACAAAGAGGATACGCCAAGTTCCAAAAAAACCTATAAAGTGTAAACCCGCACCGCTAATTAAGGTAATTAATGAATTAATTATGATAATTAGGAAATGATTCCATAATTGACCTTAATAATTATTAGTCGGCTTAAATAATTATAGTAAGTGAGTAAAAATGCTGAAAGTCGCTTTTCGGAAGAAAAGCGTAGATACCGGTTCTGCTACCCGGTATAAATGCTTATCGGAAAATTATAACGAGTGCATGATAATTAATAGAATATTATGTAGGACTCATAAAATGAGTTTCAAGTCTAAATGATGAAATCTGATGCCAGAACTGATACTGGCTATGGAAAAGCGCGTACCGGAAAGGTGCTCCGAAAAATAAAATAAAAATATGAAAAATCTTAGAAAAATGTGTAGGTCTAGATTCCAAAGTTTGGGATCAAGATCTTTTGCGTTGCTATTAAGGCTAATACTGCACGTTAGTGGCGTTTGCCGGGTAAAAAAATTTATTTATTGCAATTAAATCAAATAATTACGCATTTAATGCTATTTTTCAAATAATTACGGATCTACTGCATAATGTGACGCCCCTTTTGGGTGTCACATGTGACGGCTCAATTGAGACGTCTCATCCTAAGGGGAAGACGCCCAAATGGGGCGTCTCTCATGAGGTAGTGACACGTGTCACTTTTTTTTTAAAAAAAGATATTAATTTAATCATAAAATGTCTGAAGGCCATAACTTTTAACTCGAGTATCCAAATCAGGTAATTCTTTTTTTTTGATTTCACATAACTTTTCGAGATCTACGTAATGACACCCCATTTGATATATTTTATCTCTCACAAACACAATTTTAATTTGCAAGAATGGTATTATAAGAGCGGTTAAACCCAAAAGCCTCTGAGTTCTGGATTTGAGATTTAATATAAAAAAATAAATAAAATTTTGATTTGTGATTTAATATAAGCTTTTGGGTTATTATTCGTGATCTGAAATTAATGATGACTTATGAATGTTTTTCAAATATAAAATTACCTAAATTAGGCGTGATTGCCTCTTGATTGAAACTCAATTTAGACGTGTTGGTAACGTGTCAGGTTTTGACACGTGTTGACACGTGTCACATTTTTAAACTCATAAGCCTCTAAGTTCTGTGTTTGTGATTTAATACAAAAAATAAATCAAAATTTGATATGTGATTTAAATTAAAAAAATAAAATTTTATTTTTATTATCAAAAAAATTTGGTGTGTGATTTAAATTAAAAGTAACAATTATTATTAATAAGGAAAAAAAATAAAGATTTGATTTGTGATTTAAACTCAAAAATAAATTTGAAAAATCTGTATTAATAAATGAAATAATTAAATAAATATTCTAAATCTCTAAGGAATAAGGATTACCTGATTTAAATTTAAATTATGTTTGTGAGAAATAAAATATATCAAATGAGATGTCATTGCGTAGATCTCAAAAAGTTATGTGGAATCAAAAAAAGAATTACATGATTTGAATACTCGAGTTAAAGTTATGGCCTTCAGAAGTTTTATGATTAAATTAATATACATTTTTGAAAAAAAGTGACACGTGTCACCACCTCATGAGAGATGCCTCATTTGGGCGTCTTCTCCTTAGGGTGAGACGCCCCACTTGAGGGGCGTCACATTGTGCAGTAGATCCGTAATTATTTGAAAAACATCATTAAATGCGTAATTATTTGATTTAAATGCATTATTTTAATTTTTTTTGCCTGACTTGCCGTAGCTATCTCGCCTACCACCCAAATCTCTCTCTCTCTTCTAGCAAAAAAATCTCTTATAACTTCTTGTTACGTTTCATTAAACTTAAAAAATGAATTGTTTTTTTGTCAAAATATTGTTACATACTTACATTCTTAAAGTGTGAGAGTAATATCTTAAAATAAAAAAAAAATTAACATACTTAGATTCTTTTCATAATTAATATTTATAAAATCTCAAACTTTTTTATCGTGTAGTTTGCTCTAAAACATATTATGGTTATTTCAAGGCACTGGTATAAGAATAAAAGTCATTTATATATCTACGTGCATATATAATAATTGTAATTTATTAAAGTATTAATTGATAAATATAATTCAATAAATTATATAACCATCAAATAAATACACATAAAATAATGACAGATTGGATGTAAATTTTTTATTTTTACTCCTGTATAAATTTGGTCACGCCAGTATTACAAAATTTGTTAGTATTTATAACTAAAACCACATTAATCCGGTAGTAATGCTACATGTTACAAAACATTTATGTGACAGATTTGCTATATCATACATTTGTATAAAATTGTCAAACTTATCTTAAATGTATTAAATAAGTGAAACATACACACATACTAGTTTCTATCAAATATATGTCAAGAGTTATACAAATCCTTTTTCATTCGATAATCCAATTTTACATTTTACCATTCACTCTGTTATGGACCTGTACGAAAGGCCCATATAATCGGTCCACTTGGACAACCCAGCGAAAGACCCATATAATTGGCCCATTTGGACAACCGGTGACATTCAAACTCGGCTACAGGTAACCTCAAAGTAACGTAACGGGTTGCATTTAAGACGTGTAACGCACAACACGTTACCACTCGGTAATGCCCGACCAGCTGTAATGACCACCGCGTCATGACAGCTCAGATCCACGTGTGAACCCTATATAGCAGCCCCTATAAATGAAAGGGCGATTCGACGGTAAACACACACTCAATTTCGACTCACAATCATCGTTATACTATGACCACAATCACACACTTTGCTTAGTATTCAACGATCAAGCTAGGTTTAAGGGTATCTTTACAATAGATACTCCTGAACAAAAGCAATACGATCTAGATTAATCCGTCAGCCTAGTTGGGCTGAACATTCCTGTCTCTAAGACAGAACAAACTCGGAAAATGAGCTTATGTCCTGGAAACAATAGAAGGCAAGCCAATTAAGAGAACATGGAATGCGGACAAGTTAAAGACATATTACAGCTAAAAGACTTTTAGCTGTTTTATAGATGAAGTTATCCTCTGTTAGGGACTTTATTTAAAAGCCAAATATGCTGGCAATATTCATGTAGTACTCGAACTAATAATAAATAAATGAGGAATTACTTCTTATTAAAGATTTACTCTTATTTGTTATTAGTATCGTATACAAACCGAGGTATAAGATGCAATCGCCAAAATGACCCTGATCAGTTAAAAGCCAATGTTCTGTCTTAGAGACAGGAATGTTCAGCCCAACTAGGCTGACGGATTAATCTAGATCGTATTGCTTTTGTTCAGGAGTATCTATTGTAAAGATACCCTTAAACCTAGCTTGATCGTTGAATACTAAGCAAAGTGTGTGATTGTGGTCATAGTATAACGATGATTGTGTTTCGAGATTGTAGGTAACTCCCTATGGCAATGGCTGTGTTGATATCAGAATGACTCAACTCGGACTCACTAAAGCGATAGCTTGCAGGGGGAAATTGGAAATGATCAGACGACCCACATAAAGGAAACTTTCCCTCTACATCCTCGGTACCACAATTACTAAGGAACCACACATCTTTACCAGGATGTGCGAAGACTTTAAAAAACTGGTATTTGAAATTTTTGAAAGACTCAGTGTACACTCGAAACAACCTACGACCCGGAACACCACGAATGGTAACCCATCCCTTCCGTTCGGGTAGTTCACGGCCGGTCCGACAAGAAACAACTTGGGGAGAAAAAAAAGACACAGACAGAAGGTGAGAGCGTCAGATATGCACAAAATCGCTCAAAAGCTTTTACGAAACCCCAGCCATTGGGATGAAGTTGGGTGGGGGATATATGCAAGTGGTTAAGAATTTCTATTTGAAACTCGGTTAGAGGAAATTGAACACCCAATTGGGTTATCACATCACGGTAAAAGAAAAAGGAGCAAGAATCCCCTTCTGCCCCTCCGGAACAAACCGGTTCATCTTCTGCTGGAGGACGAATGTCGTAGTTCTCTAATTGCCCAACAGGAAGGCTAGCCACGTCATCCGGACTCATCCCGGACGTTGTATTTAGCACTTCATATGTTACCCAAGGAAACTGAGAAACTAAGGAAGTAGGGGGAGACTCAAAACATGACTCGGTCGAACCCGACTCATATACACCTTATTCAGAGAAACATGCCATTAATATCTAGAAATGAAAAACAACAAAAGGCGATCAGATGAGGATGGATATACCTAAATTTAAAGTGCTATCAGATGAATCACTAGAAGACGATGATGACGAAAAATCAAAAATCACAACTGGCTCATTGGCCTAATCAGGTGGAGGGCCAGAATCTGGGATGCTCCCATGACGACAACTAGCCAGTGTTGACTCGGCCAAAGAATCACATCCTTGTTGGACAAGTTGAGAGCTTAGATAAACGCAAGAGTAGCAAGGAACATCCTTGGAAGAAGGGAGAGAATGACGGAAACCTTCAAGGTTAGAACCAGAACGATTCGGGCTCTCAGATGTAGAAAGAGGACAAATAGTGGATGAAGTGCGGGGGTGGAAGGCTACACGACCCCTTCGATCATTTTTCCGCGATCTTGAACCACAGTATCCGCGAAGTGTAAGAACCCGCACCGCTAATTAAGGTAATTAATGAATTAATTATGAGAATTAGGAAATGATTCCATAATTGACCTTAATAATTATTAGTCGGCTTAAATAATTATAGTAAGTGAGTAAAAATGCTGAAAGTTGCTTTTCGGAAGAAAAGCGCAGATACCGGTTCTGCTACCCGGTATAAATGTGTACCGGAAAAGTATCCCGAAAAATTATAACGAGTGCATGATAATTACTAGAATATTATGTAGGACTCATAAAATGAGTTTCAAGTCTAAATGATGAAATCTGTTGCCAGAACTGATACTGGCTATGGAAAAACGCGTACCAGAAAGGTGCTCCGAAAAATAAAATAAAAATATGGAAAATCTTAGAAAAATGTGTAGGTCTAGATTCCAAAGTTTGGGATCAAGATATTTTGCGTTGCTATTAAGGCTAATACTGCGCGTTTAGTGGCCTTTGGGCTATAAATACTACCACTAAGGGCACAAAACCCTAGGCAGTAGCATTCCTTACGTGAAGTGTGGGCTGTGTGCTGATGAACACTGTTCCATTGCTCCATTCTTCCACCTTGTGAGCCTTGTGACCATTCCTTTCTTGCTCTTCATATTTTCCTCATCATAAACACCTAGAGGTAGTCTGCTTGTGTTGGTGAGGGTGAGGAGTGACCTTGGGGGGAGTGTCCAGCCACTGTGAGTTGGTGTTGGGGCTGAGTTCTTGGTGTGAGGATAGTGGAAGCCATGATCATGGCATTCTAAGGTCCAAGAAGCCACATTTGTGGAGAAATAACCAACCTTGATAATTCATTTTCGTTCTGGACCAAAGTCAGAACTTGAGAGGTCTATTTGGGAGCTCCAAGAGCCATTGTTGCTCTGTTTTAAGCTGTGGTAAGTTATATCAACCTTTGAACTTGTGTTTAGATGCTTAAAGATGGAACCTTGATGCATGTATGTAACTAAGTTGATAACTTAAGGGTGGGGAAGGTTAAACACACCTAGAAATGCATGTTTTAGTGCCTTTAATCGGTTAAAAGTTGGATCTTTGGAATGGATATTCACGAAATGCAGAAACTGCATTCTGTCGTGAGATATCCGGATATTTGTCGAACAGATATCCGGATATCAATATCCGGATATGGTATCCGGATATTCATATCCGGATGTGGGATCTGGATATCCGGATATGGTATATCCGGATATGGTCAGTGTGATATCCGGATATTGCATATCTGGATATGTCCCTTGTAATATCCGGATATTCTGGGATTTCGAAGAACAGTAGCTGTGCTGTGTGAACAGTAGGCTATTGGGGGTTTGTGGACCCTAGATTAAGGAAGTTGAACTTCTGTAATTATTAAACTAAGTCATAATCATATGATTAAGGGCTTATGGCTTTGTTGGAAGCCTTAAGACGTAAAACGTAAAGGAAAGGCGTAGTCTGTAAGTTGTATGCTTGGGATGCATAATTAATGATATATTATTGGTCCATAACAGATTGTGATACTGCTGTGTTTGGACTTGAGAGTGGTTGGACTGTTGGCTTGGATAGCTAGCTTGCAAGGTAAGCTTTCGTGTCCTCGGTTTAGCCATGTTGTGGTTCCACCATGTCCCATGGGGATGTGGTTTATGCATGTTGTGTTACATGCTTTGATGTTTTGGAAATGCTGTTGAGCTATTATATGCAATGTGCTTTTATGATATGCATGTGATGTCCACCTATACGGTAAGCCTGAGTATGTAGTACTTACAAGATGGTGAGGCTGTGGGTGAGGTGCAAGTGGTGGTCCTTGTACTTATGTGGGTATAGACGTATTCCTGCATTTCTCTGGCTAGTAGATTGTATAAACACACATGGCATGAATATCTGTTGCACTGCATAGTTTTGGAACTAATATTGGAAATACTGCTTTTTGAACTTATATTGCACATGTAAGTGAGCTTGGGGTGGAAGATCCTTGAGGAACCCTTGTCTTACTGAGATTTTTTATTTAGAGATCTCACCCCACGTTTGGGGACGTTTATTTCAGGTTCAGGTAATGTTGAGGGCTCAGGTGGCAGGAGGCCAGAGTTGAGTTAGACATATCTGTGTATGCTGACATGTTGGATGCTGGTTATTTGACTGCTGTTTATGTTTTCAGTTATGATTATGTTGAGACTGATATTGGGCATTGTTGCCTTATTTGGTGAGCATGGGGTTTGTCCATGCCACATAGACTTGTTATTGTCTTCTTAGTTAAGGATGTATTAAAGTATCAGGATTTATGGTGCAGGCTATGTGTTGTAGTCCTGTGACTTTAGATACTCACTTTATATTATAGATGAGGTATTCAGTTAGTTGTCTTGCAATTTACATGCAGGCAGTATTTTATGAAATTGATTAAGTAATCAATTTGGCTAAGGTTAATGACGTTATAATTGAATTAAAGAAAAAGTTATTCCGCATTTTTATTAAGCGTAGCTTAATACGATAGTATGTTAACAAACCGGGTTAACACGGGCTGTTACAGGTTACAAAGAGGATATGCCAAGTTCCAAAAAAACCTATAAAGTGTAAACCCAAGGGAAGAAGCAAAACCCAGAATTCAAATCAAAAGCCTCATAAAACAAATTAACTAATTACAAAGTCGAACTAAAGGAATTACAGATTAAACAAAAAAATATTTAAAATTATATATAATGTATAGTTGATTAAAAAAATTATTTAACTTCGAAATTTAAATAAAAAAAAAGGAATGACATATCTTCTATATCTATACTAAAGGAAAATCATTTTTTGGCAAGTAAGTTAGTAGTAAAAGTAGTAAACATTTTTAGTAGTAAGTATAACCCTTCCCATTAACTAATTACAAAGTCGAACTAAAGGAATTACAGATTAAACAAAAAAATATTTAAAATTATATATAATGTATAGTTGATTAAAAAAATTATTTAACTTCGAAATTTAAATAAAAAAAAGGAATGACATATCTTCTATATCTATACTAAAGGAAAATCATTTTTTGGCAAGTTGCTGACTGTGTTGCTCTCTCCTCCAATATCCACATTCATACTACACTCCTTTTATTTTTCCACTTTTAGAAACGTTGCAAATTTGAATTTTTATTTGATAAGTGGGAAAAGATTTCAGCATTCATTAAAAAATATTTCACTTCTCAGATTTGAATTTTGAATTTTGAAATTTGAACTTGATGTGTTGGAAAGTAGGTCATCATTTATTACAAATATAAAATTACACTACTTTCTGCCTTGGAAATTGAGTCTATTAATCTCGTTACATTCAAGAAAAACTATAATAACAATGAAGCCACTCTAAAATGTTTCTTATTTAATAAGTTTCTAAATTCGGAATTTTATTCAAATTTTTAATTCTACTACCATTTCTTGATCAATTGAAATTGGTTAAGTCTATTAATGATATTTATTATTATACCTAAATAAAATTTGCATGAGTAATTGTTAACCCTATTAATCTCCCACTATTGAGCTTAATTAGTAAAATAAAATAAAATTATTTTGTGTATAAATAGTGGCCGGTGACTCAAAACCCAGAATTCAAATCAAAAGCCTCATAAAACAAATTAGCTAATTACAAAGTCAAACTAAAGGAATTATAGATTAAACAACAAAATATTTAAAATTATATATAATGTAAAGTTGATTAAAAATAATTTAAATTCAAAATTTAAATAAAAAATAAGAAATGACATATCTTCTATATATATACTAAAGAAAAATTATTGTTTTGGCAAGTTGATGACTATTGTTCTCTCCTCCAATATCCTCATTCATACTAAATATCATTTTAGTTTTTTTCACTTTTAAAAAGCGTTGCAAATTTGAATTTTTATTTGATAAGTGGGAAAAGATTTCAGCATTCATTACAAAATATTTCACTTTTCATATTTGAATTTTAAAATTTGAACATGATGAGTGTGAAAATAGGTCATCATTTATTACAAATATAAAATTACACTACTTTCTGCCTTGGAAATATAGTCTATTAATTTTGCTACACTCAAGAAAAACTATAATAACAATGAAACCACTCTAAAATGTTTCCTATTTAATAAATTTCTAAATTCAAAATTTTAATTCTACCACTTCTTGATGCATTGAAATTGGTTAAGTCTATTAATGATATTTATTATTATACCTATTTTTTTTTTTTGCATAAGTAATTGTTAACCCTATTAATATCCTACTATTGAGCTTAATTAGTAAAAAAAAAAAAATTATCTTGTGTATAAATAGTGGCTGGTGACTCAAAGCTATTATTAATATGGATTATTATGTCTATTTGCAAACCGGTTTTTTGTTGTCATCCCAATATTCATTATAAGCTAAGACTTTTCATTGTCGCAGCATTTAAAATTCCCATGAGATAATCATTTCATTGACGGAGAGGGGAGTAAAAGCAGTTTGTCTTTCTGCTAGCTGCATGCATAAAGTTCAACCGACTTATTCATATGATTAATTGGTAAGTAACCAAATTACAGAAACAGAACTACTACAAACGACATTGGAAAATGTTATCGCTGATGTCAATTTAGACCCATAGTAATGGTAACTTAAAAGTCTATGTAAGTTTAAAAAATAGATATAAAGTAAAACACGTGCAAATAAAAAGCGTACCAAGTTCTGTACGGTAAAAAAGTGTTTGCCATTATTTACCCACTATTTATTGATTGCAGTTGCCAAAAGTGAAGGAAATTAATATAGCCACATGTAAATTAATTGGAGTTGCCATTACTTATCACTATTTATTAAAAGCATTTCCACTAATTGGGAAATCATTAATGCCATTAATAATATGGATTATTATATTTAATAAGATTCATTATTAGAATGATTTTGTCTATTGGGATTAAGAATATGGAAACGACAAGCTGCCATCATAAAATGGATTATTAACTCTATTATGATTCATTGCTACGAATAATATGAATCTTGGGATTGTCATGCATGAACAGAATCACAGCTTTAAGTATTGGAAACATCAAGCCTAAGAAACATCGTATTCGTAAAAGCTTGAATCAACATCCACAAGAATATTATTCTTAAAACTTCTTCGCCAAATTAAATTGTTCAATAATGAGTTGTAATTTACTGTCTAATTGCTGATGTTAATAATGATTTGTCAATTCGATGTGAATGAGATATGAATGGAATTCTCATAAAAATGGGAGTTGCCAATGCTCATAATGATAAGATGAAAAATGAAAAATAATTATAGGAGATATAGAATTTTAAAATAGAAGAATGAGTTTACAAAAAAAAAAAAAAAACAGAAGAATGAAAAATAATTTATTTTAATTCGAAATTTAAAATACTTAAACTAAATAGTTAATGTGAAAAGAGTTTAGCATTAAATAGTGGCAAATAAGTGTATTAATATCCGACTTCTTTTTTAAAATTAAAAATTTGAAGTTAATATAGATGGGAAAAAGGGTTTAACATCTTTTAGCAGGAGACAACTGTATTAAATTTTCATCTATTATATACTTAAAAGGAGAACAAAAAGTTTCACTAAAAAAAAGGAGAACAAAAAAAAACTGATGTGTCAAGCTCTTATGTAGTTTCGGCTTTGTGTTCACACTGTGTGTTCGCACTTGCATGTCAATTTAAGAAAAATTACATGATAAATTTTTAATTATATTAAAAATCAAAATTAAGAAATTAGTAGGAGCCATCTAATTAATGACACACTGTCATTTTTACATTGAAACTGGAAGGTTTTTAATTGTTGTATTGGAAGATGGAATGTTCTTTACTAATGTTACTTAGCTTTCGTTTGGCTTTGAAAGGAAAGCAATCATCACTCATTCATAGTTTTATGTCCATGCAAAATAGCATCCCACTTCCCACATGCATGAGCCAGCCACTCCCTATATATATATATATAGGGTATCTATATACTCGTCTTCCAGAGGTGTGAGAGTGAAACTAATATAGAGCTAGCTTCCCTTCAAACCTTCCTTCTCCCCCTTCACACAAGGGAAAAATGGAAGACAGAGAGAGTGAGACTCCAAAACCATGAGCTGTGTTTTCGTCTTTGGGATTCTAGGTATTTACACAGAAATTTCATTTGCATTCTCTTCTTTTTCATTTGCAGACCGACATTTTGTAAGAAGAAATCAACCCAAGGGTTCCAATCAATTCCATATGTGGCTGCACTCTTCAGTGCAATGCTTTGGATTTTTTATGCTTTTGTGAAGACTGGAGAAACGCTTCTTTTCACCATAAATGCATTCGGTTGTGTCATAGAGACAATTTACCTTGTCATCTATCTCACTTAATATACGTATGTAAAAATACTGATAACAACAAGGACAACACTAATATCAACAAGAAGATCGAAATAGTCCAACTCAACCTCTATGATCTAGAGATCTCTATAGACGTGTGAAGTTGTAAAACGCATATAAGGGGAAGAAACGGGTAGATAATTTTTATCTATATCTCTACACTCAACTTATTTAACATTTTATGTAATTTCTGTTTTGTTTACCTCAAGCTAATCAATTATGCCCCGGTTTTGTTTACCTCTAGCACCTATCACTTATCACAAGCAGGTGCTGGTCTGTTGGAATTTCAATTCCTCTTATGATCTGATACCACTAATACACATCACAAGTGCTTTGGCACTTTATCTCTTTGGATCCCACATTTATTAAAAAAAAAAAAAAAATTTGCACGCAAATCGAAGGGTCACAACATGAGAAAATATTTTTCCCTTAAATAATTTGTCGGCAACCCCATCTTCAGTGGCGTAGATTGGCAAATCTTTTGTTTATCAAATCTTCAAATTTCAATGGCTGACTTGGTCTCTTTTATCCATACAACCTTCCACATGATTCTAGCTTGGTGATGAGTGTTCTTCATTCTTCTAGTATGGTGGTTGAAGTTGCAAAGTTAAAGTTGATTTCTAACATGGTCGAGTCTGCATGTAAAGTAATTAATAAGTTTTTACAGCAAGTCTCGGTTCATTCCCCTTGGAACTGATCGGTTCATTCCCCATGGAACTGAAACTATTAGTTATGGAGTAAAGTTGCTCTTATTTTAAAGGATGTAAAAATGTTATTTTAAGAGATAGAAAGAGATAGATAAAGGAGAAGAAAAAGTTAACAAAAAAAATAAAGATATGAATCTCACTTCTTTGTGAGAGTGAAATGATATAAATTATGTCGTTTAAAAGGATAAATAACCTTAAAATCACATCGTGGGTGACACGTCATAAAGAACCATTGAGGGCAATACGGTAAGAGAAGTTTTAGGGATTGTGTTAAAGTGAATAGTATTTAGGTGGAACAACTGGAAAGTATACTAAAATTGCATTGATCCTTCGCATTTCTAGGTAGCAACTTGACTGAGATTACTTCCTTTTTGCTCACTATAAATAGCCTCCCACTCTTCACATAACCTGATCCTAGGGTTTTCACTTGGAGAGCAACTATCATCTATAAAATACTAACACTTCAAAAATCCTATAAAAATGAAAAATGAAGCAACTATCATCTATAAAATACTAACACTTCAAAAATCCTATAAAAATGAAAAATGAAGAAATCGAAAGCAAGTAGCTGAACTCTTAGACTTTGGTTGGATTTAACAGATTGTCATAGCTCATTTTCCTCTTCAATTTTATTAGTTAGAAAACATAACAATTCTTGGAGAATGTATATAAATTATGTTATTTAAAAGGATAAATAATCTTAAAATCACATCGTGGGTGACACGTCATAAAGAACCATTGTGGGCAATACGGTAAGAGAAGTTTTTGGGATTGTGTTAAAGTGAATAGTATTTGGGTGGAACAACCAGAAAGTATACTAAAATTGCATTGATCCTTCGCATTTCTAGGTAGCAACTTGACTGAGATTACTTCCTTTTTGCTCGCTATAAATAGTCCCCCACTCTTCACATAATTGTAAGAGAGGTAAGATAACCTGATCCTAGGGTTTTCACTTGGAGAGCAACTATCATCTATAAAATACTAACACTTCAAAAATCCTATAAAAATGAAAAATGAAGAAATCGAAAGCAAGTAGCTGAACTCTTAGACTTTGGTTGGATTTAACAGATTGTCATAGCTCATTTTCCTCTTCAATTTTATTAGTTAGAAAACATAACAATTCTTGGAGAATGTATATAAATTATAGAGTTTTTTTTTTTTTTTTTAAAGTTTACATGGAATCCAGCACAGCTACACACACTAAACACACTCTCTATTACACACACCCACACCACTAGGCTAGCTGTAATGGATTAGATTATAGGGCTTTAAATGCATTAACTTTGGTGAATCTAAGAGCCCAATATCTACAATAATATATAAAATTCAGGTGAATTGAAGACAATGCAAAACTGTTGTCCTTCTCTCTCTCCACCATAGCAACTATTTTCTTTTTCTTTTCTCTGTTAGTTCATACTGGGCCCAGCATATATTCCAAAATCGTGATTTATGCCTATATTACTATGTTAAAATGATTCTGGGGACAGGAAAATCATGGGATTAATAAAATCAAACATTACAAAACGAAATGCAGTTGATTTTGTCTTTCCATGTTTGTCTCTTTCTTCACAATCTTTTTTATATTACAACAAGAACTATTTTTTTTTTTCTGGGGTGGTTTATACAACAAGAACTATTTAATTTGACCTGAGTGTTCTTATCATTTATCTAAGCATAATGATTCGGATGCACTTGTGCCCTGATTGGTAGGTAATTGAACAAAAGTATGTGCAAAATATATATCTAATTCGCAGGATAGTGAAAGCTAGAGGATTCGCAACATGACTTTTATTATGTTGTTTGGATCTTATGCAGTTCAAAGACAAAGATCAGGTTTTGAGTTCCATGAATCCATGATGATCAATACAAGATTGAGGGAAACATAATAATCAATTGGGGCAAGCACATGTATTATGAACCTGTTTAATTATTGATCTCGATCCATAATAAGCGAAATAAGGGGTTCATTTAATAACAACTTTAAGAGGTGAAATAATAAAGACTTGGGGAATAAGAAAGGCTGTAGACACACAACTCTATTGATAGCAACACAAAGTTCATAGGCATGATATCGTAATCCATTAATAGGGTATCACGCAAATGTGATAGGTTGTTGAGGTCACCTTAATCCACAAATGGGAATGTGCCGCAATATTAATGTGGCACAAGTATAATATGCCGTCTTAATATATAGAAAGGAGAACCAAACTTTGGAAATTTCGCTGACGTGTCACTTCCTCCTTAAATCTCAACTTTGTATTCACACTAGAGATAATTTGAAAAGTTACTTCTTTTGGAAATGTTTTTTATTTCATAAATAAAAAAGTTCTAAAAAAAGGAGAGTTTCTTTTAAATCATTATAAAATATTTGGTGGCAGACAGCTATATTAATGATGTACTCAATTCAAAATTCGAAATTGAAATTTAAAATGAGTGGGAAGAATAATTCAAAATATATAGTGGAAGACACATGTATTAATGATCCACTACTTTCTGCATGGGTAGGTAGAAAAGTATTAATATCACATTACTTTTTACATTGGTAGGTGGAATATTCAAATTCAAAATTTAAACTTAAAGGTGAGAAAAAAAGTCATCATTAATATCCCACTATTGGGCTTAATTATTAAAAAATGAAATTATCTTATATATATATATATATATATATATATATATATATATATTATAAAGGAAAACAGTTTGTTGGAAATTTTGATGACGTGTCGTGCTCTACTTGAATTTCAGCTTTGTGTTCACACCTGAAGACATTTGAAATGTTTCCTATTATAATAACTTTTTAAATTATTTTTTAAGCTTAAAATTTTAAAGAAACAATCCTAATCCGATTTAAAAAATATATTTTCAGAAACACAATTAAATTTTCACTATCTCTTTATTGGAAGCCGCAAAAGTTATCTGCTGCAACAATTTATTGCACGTTATTGGAAGTCTGAAAAAGTAATTAGAAGCCAAACCCAATAAATAGAAGAAGCGTGCTGGTGCGAGTATCCATGATGTTGCAGCGTTCAAACAATTTCCACTCATCGTTATAATTGTGGTGTTGCAGCGTTCAATTTATAATACAGTGTGTGCGTTCAAATTTTAAAATAGTTTTTTAGGCTTATAATTTTAAAATAAAATTTGAAAACCGATTAAAAAAATAGTTTTTGACACATATAATTAAATTTTCACTATCTTTTTATTGGAAGCTGCGAAAATTGGAAGCTGCAACAATATATTGAATCTTATTGGGAGCTGAATTTTTTTTAAAAATATTGAATCTTATTGGGGGTTGAGAAGTTTTTCAGAGTTATGCCTGAGTGGGATGATAGGTTTTTTTGCAATAAGAAATAATTTCAAATCTTTAATACGCAAAATTAAGTTTAATTTACGAAAAAAATTTGTGTATAAATTTATAGGATATGTTTCTGGATATTTTCCTTTGCTAATCGTGCACATATTTTTTCCATTCATTCTCTGCCTTTTTATCTTCTTCGTCTTCTAATATTGTTCTAACCAACACTCTGGCAAGCAGCTCTTCTCCACCTTGCAATCATAGGGCTCCGAACAACATCTTGAACCTCAAGATGCTTGCCTTTTCAGGTGTTGACGATCTTAAGCGCTGGATCGCTCTCACTCTGAAATCCTCAAGGATCTCGAAGCTTCTCATTCGCGTCTCCACAAGCATTTCAAGGTTTCTTGTTCTCACGCTTTCTTGCTCTCCTTGATTGCATCAATTCAATAGGGTTTGTGAAATTCTTTGTGTGTGGTTACTGATGACAAATTTTTGATGGCATCTTTTTTGTAGGTTTGAACCCCCAATAGAAGATATATTGCATGAGTTGAACCCCCAAGTTCGACGACATCGTTGAACTCCCTCTCTTCCCTCTCCCTCTGGTCCTTTTCCCGTCGCCATTCTTCCTCTCCAGATCTTCGAGTTCTGGTACCGGATAATGATGCACATAGATCTCATCTTCAATGCTCTCTACAACAATGTTGTTTCGGGAATACGTTTTATATATATTTGATGTCTTTTATAAATGATATTGTAATTTGATGATTTGTGTTTTGGGTATTGGGGTTTTTCTTTTTTCTTTTTCTTGTGTGTTTGTAAGTTGTGAGTTATTGGTTTTATACTTGATGTAAACTTTGATTACGCGAGAGTTTTGTCTTCCTTCACTTTCATGTTTACACAGAAGCAACCGATTTGCTACAAATATTATCATTAGATACTCAGCCCAAGGCCTTGGAAATTCCCGAGCCTGCCAAGAAGGTAAATTTTTTTTGGTTTTTATGTCTGTCACTGATTCATGATTGAACTCCACCCCTCTTGATGTTAGTGTAGCATTAGAAATATTATAATATTAGCAGCTGAGAATAAAATGAGATCTTTTTACCTGGCTATATGCATTTTCAGTTCTTTCTGTGGTATTAAATTAATATTTCAAATTTTGTGTAGGCTACTAGAAATCAAGATGGATCAGTTGAATGGCCAGATCCTTCCATATGAACGGTCTGTAACCCCAGTGTTACAAGATCTTATTGATCCCAACATGTGTTATCTTCCGAATGGTTACCCGTCCACTGCCTATTATTTCAGTGGTTTTTTGCTTTCCCTTTTTGTAACAGCCCGTGTTAACCCGGATTGTTAACGTACTATCGTATTAAGCCACGCTTAATTAAAATGCGGAATAACTTTTTCTTTAATTCAATTATGACGTCATTAATCTTAGCCAACTTGATTACTTAATCAATTTCATAAAATACTGCCTGTATGTAAATTGCAAGACAACTACTGAATACCTCATATATAAATATAATGTCAGTATCTAAAGTC
>JAVKPL010010799.1:0-48237 GCA_032173675.1 Gastrolobium villosum
AGTGTTTCTGCATTTGTTTTGGTCAATATTTAGTGTAGTCTATCATCAGGTGCACCGCGTCAGGCACCGAGTGCACCTCGTCCGGCACCAGGTTAAGCATCAGGCGCATCTCGTCAAGCACCAAGTCAAGCATAAGGTGCACCAGACGCACATCATGGGGCACTAAATCAAGCATCCGGGGCATCTCGTTGGGCACCAGGTGCACAGCCCACTGAGGTGTGGGAAGGCAGGCAGCTGCGGTGCACCATAATAGCCTTATTTGCAGTTGCCAGTTTTGCACAAGTAAATACCTTTTTTCTGAGGAGGAAGTAGTCCAAATTCGGACTTAGAAATTGAATTTCGGTCTGATATTTTGCATGCATGCTTGGAAAAACCATATCTTACTCTTCCCAAAGTCCCATGATTTTTCTCCATGGGATTAATTTAATATTAATTTCTCAAGAGGCGTAATTTGAGAAAATTCGAAAAAATGGAAAATCGTACCTAGACATCGAATTTTGATCTGATTTTTTGTAATCATCCATGCTTAAATATATCCAACATCCTCTCCAAGTTTCATTGGATTTCATAGAAGGATTGGTTTTAATGAATTTTTGGAGCCTATGTCTCCTCCCCCCATATAATAGGCTTATATGCATTAAGCCAATTTTGCCACCATACACCTTTTTTGCGAGGAGGAAGAAGGCCCAATTTGTAGAGGGTGGCCATCCGATCAAAACTAACCAGAGAATCATTACCCCCACCCTATTTTTGCCAAATTCCATCATTTAGACCACTTTTTCGGTACCCGAAATATTTTTTATCAATCCTTGAACAAGCGAAAATTGAAAAAATCTGAAAAAAATGGAAAAACATATCCCAACATCGAATTTTGAGCTGCTTTTTTGCAGGCGTCCATACTTAAATATATCCAACATCCCCTCCAAGTTTCATTGGATTTCATGGAGAATTTTTACATTGACCTGAATATGCCTGCTCCCCCTTAACCTGTAGGAAACTTGCCTTGTTTGCATGCAACTGCCAAGACTTTGTGTGTGGTGCTCCCACGATTTTTGAGTTCCTCCAACTCATTTGATAGTGTTTCTGCATTTGTTTTGGTCAATATTTAGTGTAGTCTATCATCGGGTGCACCGCGTCAGGCACCAGGTAGACCTCGTCCGGCACCAGGTCAAGCATCAGGCGCATCTCGTCAAGCACCGAGTCAAGCATAAGGTGCACCAGACGCACATCATGGGGCACTAAATCAATCATCTGGGGCATCTCGTTGGGCACCAGGTGCACAGCCCACCGCGGGTGTGGGAAGGCAGGCAGCTGCTCCCCCCATAATAGCCTTATTTGCAGTTGCCAGTTTTGCAAAAAGTAAATACCTTTTTTCTGAGGAGGAAGTAGTCCAAATTCGGAACTAGAAATTGAATTTCGGTCTGATTTTTTGCATGCATGCTTGGAAAAACCATATCTTACTCTTCCCAAAGTCCCATGATTTTTTTCCATGGGATTAATTTAATATTAATTTTTCAAAAGGCGTAATTTGAGAAAATCCGAAAAAATGGAAAATCGTACCTAGACATCGAATTTTGATCTGATTTTTTGTAAACGTCCATGCTTAAATATATCCAACATCCTCTCCAAGTTTCATTGGATTTCATAGAAGGATTGGTTTTAATGAATTTTTGGAGCCTATGCCTCCTCCCCCCATATAATAGGCTTATATGCATTAAGCCAATTTTGCACAAGTAGACTCCTTTTTTGCGAGGAGGAAGAAGGCCCAATTTGTAGAGGGTGGCCATCCGATCAAAACTAACTAGAGAATCATTACCCCCACCCTATTTTTGCCAAATTCCATCGTTTAGACCACTTTTCGGTACCCGAAATATTTTTTATCAATCCTTGAACAAGCGTTAATTGAAAAAATGGAAAAGCATACCCCAACATCGAATTTTGAGCTGCTTTTTTTGCAGGCGTCCATACTTAAATATATCCAACATCCCCTCCAAGTTTCATTGGATTTCATGGAGAATTTTTACATTGACCTGAATATGCCTGCTCCCCCTAACCTGTAGGAAACTTGCCTTGTATGCATGCAACTGCCAAGACTTTGTGTGAGGTGCTCCCAGGATTTTTGAGTTCCTCCAACTCATTTGATAGTGTTTCTGCATTTGTTTCGGTCAATTTTTAGTGTAGTCTATCATCGAGGGCACCGGGTGCATCTCGTCAGGCACCTGGTGCACCACTCCATGCACCTCGTCAGGCATCGAGTCAAGCATAGGGTGCACCATGCCTGACGGTCGAGGCACCACGTCAGGCACCAGGCGCTCCTCATGGGGCACCATGTCAAGCATCCGGGGCATCTCGTCGGGCACCAGGTGCACAGCCCACCGCGGGTGTGGGAAGGAAGGCAGCTGCTCCCCCCTATAATAGCCTTATTTGCACTTGCCAGTTTTGCACAAGTAAATACCTTTTTTCGTAGGAGGAAGAAGTCTAAATTCGGACCTAGAAATTGAATTTCGGCCTGATTTTTTGCATGCATGCTTGGAAAAACCATATCTTACTCTTCCCAAAGTCCCATGATTTTTCTCCATGGGATTAATTTAATATTAATTTTTCAAGAGGCGTAATTTGAGAAAATCCGAAAAATGGAAAATCGTACCTAGACATCGAATTTTGATCTGATTTTTGTAAACATCCATGCTTAAATATATCCAACATCCTCTCCAAGACTCATTGGATTTCATAGAAGGATTGGTTTTAATGAATTTTTGGAGCCTATGCCTCCTCCCCCCATATAATAGGCTTATATGCATTTTGCCAATTTTGCACAAGTAGACTCCTTTTTTGCGAGGAGGAAGAAGGCCCAATTTGTAGAGGGTGGCCATCTGTAACGCCCTCCCTTGTATGCATCCAAGAGAGTCGTTTGCTAAGCGGAATTAGAGTCGTTAACGTCACATGAGTTAACAAAGCAGTATACACATCCGTATAAAAAATTTCAGCACTTAAATTCTTTTCACAAAGGTTTTCCAAAATAGCCATTGTTCATAAAAGTTCAAGCTAACATAATTATGAGAAAGACTACAGTCATCCAAAAGTACCAAAACATTAATCATTACAGTTATCCATTTAAACAAACAGCAACACTGATAATCCACGCATCAGCAATCAACAGCAAAATATTACTCCTTCAAATGCTTTTGCGTCCTCCTGCCATTTTGGAAAAATAGCAGCCCCGAAGGGGTGAGAATAATCCCAGTAGTGTGGCAATAAAACCAATAATATAACAATATTAACTAGGCACAAAATCATAAACAGTCACTTCAACATATCCTTGTTCCTTTTCCTTTTCATTTTATCATATCCATATATTGCGTATATAACGCCTTTCCTTTGCGCTTTTAGCACCGTCGTGCGCGCACTTCACAGTGGAATCAAATATCCCTTGGCACCTGAGCTCCATGTGGATTCCATCTGTGGGCCTATGCGGACTGATGCCAAGTGTCCCATACCCCGGTACCTTGGGGATGCCTACATGATGCTTGCTCAAACACATGGTCCTGTACATAACTATTCTACACAAGGCCTATATGATCTTGAAACATGCATGTCATGCTATGCTTTCACACACAAGGCGTAAAAATGCGGTATGATGTAAAATGCATGCTTATATACCTTTCATATGCATCATGCTGCCACATAACGTCTTTACCTCATAACCATATTGCCATCACGGCACATTTTGGCAGTTTCCTTTCATTATAATGGAACATAATATTTTTATGGCATATGGAGCATCATGTCACAATTCTATACCAGTAGTCAATAGTCACATTAGGCATCATCGCCTGACACTTACCTTTGCTTGCCTTAATTATTACCAAACAGCAGCGAAGTATCTCACTTCTTAAGCGCACCTAAATCAATTACAACTAATCATTTACAGTGGCTATATACAGCAGAAACAGAGAGCAAACAGTGAGCATACAGCAGCAAAACAGTGAGCATTTACAGTTTACAGCAGCAAAACAGTGAACATACAGCATACAGCAGCAAAACAGTGAGCATACAGCAGCAAAACAGTGAACATACAGCAGTGTTTACAGCAGCAAAACAGTGACGTTTTTAAAACAGAAACAGTGGTGGCATTTTTAAAACAGAAACAGTGGCATTTTTAAAACAGAAACAGTGGCACTTTGAACTTCCAAAACAGTGGCATAAATCTTGGTTTTTGGGCATTGAAACAGTGGCATATTATGGACTAAACAGTGGCATTTGATGCATAAAAACAGTGGCATTTTATGCATATAAACAGTGGCATATGATGACTAAAACAGTGGCATATTATGCATAAAAACAGTGGCATATGATGACTAAAACAGTGGCACATTATGCATAAAAACAGTGGCATTTGATGGCTAAAACAGTGGCTTTTTATGCATAAAAACAGTGGCATTTTAAGCATGGAAACAGTGGCATTTCATGGCTAAAACAGTGGCATTTTAAGCATGGAAACAGTGGCATTTGATGAGTAAAACAGTGGCTTTTTATGCATAGAAACAGTGGCATTTTAAGCATGGAAACAGTGGCATTTCATGGCTAAAACAGTGGCATTTTAAGCATGGAAACAGTGGCATTTGATGAGTAAAACAGTGGCTTTTATGCATAGAAACAGTGGCATGTAATGTGCAGAAACAGTGGCATCTAATGTGCAGAAACAGTGGCTTTTAAGTGCAGAAACAGTGGCATATAATGGTGATTTTGAGGGACCGAAACAGTGGCATTTTATCTCAAAACAGTGGCACATCAAACCGAAACAGTGGCACATTTCTTCTTTAAAACAGTGGCCTAATTATACAAAACAGTGGCATATAATTTTAAGTATGATCATGAGACTTTTACTCTACAACTCATGCCTACAAATCATCATAAAATGGTTCCATACTTATACTTTAATCATGCTCAACCAAGGATCCAAAGCAACACATATACAAGGAGATATTCACGCATTCATACATGGCTACACAAAGAAAGAGTTCAAAGTTCAAAGCCTACCTCTTGTAGCACACCCTTCCAAGTCAAGAATCACACCACCTTCTAGCTTCACTACACACAAGTCCACACTTCCTAAGAGGTTCTATGCGCAACAAGGTGAGGAACAAGGCTAGCACTAGCTTGGTGTATGGTTGAGGTGAGGGAAGGAGGGAGTTGTCTTAAGCAAGGTCTTCTAGCTCCAAGGAGGCTTGTAGGTTCGGTTATGGGAGTGAGGGAGTGAGGGAGAAACTTGGCTGCATATGTACATGGTGAGGGGGCTCAAGTGTGCGCATATTTAAGGAGGAGGTGAGGGGAAGTTGCCATCATGAAAAATTCTGATTGCTTGAGGGGATGGGGCTGCATACAAGGGCTGAATCAAGCAAGGGTTTGCTTCTAATTTACTCTATTTACATGCAAGGAGAGAGGAGTGGTATGATCAGATTTGGAGCTGTCCAAAATCAGAGAAATTTCTGCACAATTGACCAAGATTTGCGCACCTAGAGGAGTGGAAAGGAAGTGTCTAGAGCACATGCAAGAGCTTTGCTAAGTCAACAAGTAAAACAACCATGTGGCAGCCCAAAAATCTGCACTTAGGCAGCCTTGGTGCGCAATGATAAGGGGGAAAGAGGTGCAGTTTTGTGACAGCCCAAATTCAGATTTTGGAGCTGCACAAAATGATGAAAATGCAGCCAAAAATCCTCTTATGATGCATGTGAAAACAAGGCAGGTTTGGCTCATGATGGGCTGCAAAAGCTTGCCCAAAAATCTGCACAAAACAGTGTCATGATGGAAGTGCAAGAAGGTTCTCCAAGTCAACAAGTTAGGCAGTTTGTGTCATAAAAAAAATCTGCATCAAGACCCCTCCCATGTGCGCCCAAAATGGGGAATTATGCAGCCTAAAATCATGCTAAAATGCACATGTGTCTACCATGCAATGAGGTTTAAATCAAGTTATGCTTAAGCAAGGTGAGGTGGCGGTTTTAACAAGGGAAAATGGCAGATTTCAAGGTCCTAAATCACCCTTACTTGTGCGCAAAATTGAGTGGTAGAAGGGTTGCCATGTGAAGGTTTCTTGGTACACAAGACATCCTTGTTGGGCAAGGCTTAGGGAATTAGGTGTGGGTTTAACCTTGGGCTGAACTTGATGGATCCACAAGCCATCCTTGGGCCATTGGCCATACACACAAAAGGATCCATTCACACAAGTCCAATATTAACTAGTCCACACACACACACTAGCCCACATCCAAACACTAATGCCTTCTAACACACACTCACATTACTCATAAGATTAAATTCACATGTCTACATATGTACCCTCCTAAGATTTAATTTAATTAATTACCTTAGTCTTATCCAAGGAATAAAGATCAAACAATTCACAAGCCATTACACATAAACCATCCATCCGAATTCTACACATGTACATATAACATATAGTACTTATGTATTCTACTAATTATGCGGGATGTTACACTCTCCCCACCAAATAGGAATTTTGTCCGCAAAATAAACTTACTTAAGAGCTAAACAATTCTGGATAGCGTTTCTGAACGTCGTCCTCGCGCTCCCAAGTGGCTTCAGCTGCCGATCTGTTGTTCCATAACACCTTCACCAAAGGAATCTCTTTAGAACGGAGTCGCTTGACGGATCTTTCAAGAATTTGGAACGGTTGCACTTGATAAGTCAGATTTTCCTTGAGTTCCACTTCTTCCGGTTGTAACACGTGAGATGGATCAGAGAGATACCTCCGTAGCTGAGACACATGAAATACATTGTGAATTCCTGACAGATTGGGTGGTAAAGCCAACCGGTATGCGGACTCTCCAATCCGGTCCATAATCAGATACGGTCCTAAGTACCGTGGACTTAACTTCTTAACTCCCATTCTCCTTCCGAGTCCCGATGTAGGAGTGATTCTCAAGAACACATGATCTCCGACTTCGAAAAATAGAGGCTTATGACGCTTGTCGTAATAACTCTTTTGTCTGGCCTGAGCCCTCTGCATATTCTCCCGAATCTTCTTTACTTGTTCGGATGTTTCTTGAATTAGATCGGGTCCTAACATACTTCGCTCACCCACTTCCGTCCAACATAAAGGGGATCTGCATTTTCTCCCATACAAAGCTTCATACGGTGCCATCTGAATGCTGGAGTGGTAACTGTTGTTGTAGGCAAACTCAATCAACGAAAGATAACTATCCCAGCTGCCTCCTAACTCCAAAACACATGCTCGCAACATGTCCTCTAAGGCTTGAATGGTGCGTTCCGTCTGGCCATCGGTCTGCGGATGATAAGCAGTACTCAACCTCAATTGGGTCCCTAATGCTCTTTGAAAGGATTCCCAAAACTTAGATGTAAACTTGGGATCTCGATCACTGACAATACTCGTAGGAACTCCGTGCAGCTTCACAATCTCCTGCAGGTAAATTCTAGCAAGCCTCTCTGTATCGTATGTGGTTCTAACACGCAAGAAATGAGCTGACTTCGTTAAACGATCGACAATCACCCAGATTGAATCATATCCTTCTCGCGTCCGAGGAAGTCCAACTACAAAATCCATCGAAATACTGTCCCACTTCCATTCGGGAATCTCCAAAGGTTGAAGGAGTCCCGACGGTTTCTGATGTTCGTACTTCACCTTCTGACAAGTTAAGCATCGAGATACATACTCCGCAATATCACGCTTCATACCCGGCCACCAAAACGAGGTCTTCAAATCATGGTACATCTTCGTGGATCCAGGATGAACTGCATACTTACCCTTGTGAGCCTCCTGTAAAACTTCTTGTTTCAACTCTTCATTCGGCACAACCAGTCGTCCTTGGAATCTCCAAACATCATTCTCGTCCTTTACAACCTCTTGGTTGCCAACCAAATCACGGACTAACTCCTCATCTTTCTGAGCCTCCTTAATTCTACTGATCAATACATTCTCCACCTTTATATTTCCCAATCTTATGCTACTTCCTCTCTCGTCTACCGATAAGTTCAAGTCTCGAAAGGCCTCAAACAATTTCAGCTCTTCTATCATCAGAGTTGCAGTGTGTAGTGTCTTCCTGCTCAGGGCGTCAGCTACCACGTTTGCCTTTCCTGGGTGGTATTTAAGTTCAAAATCGTAGTCCTTCAGAAATTCCATCCACCGCCGTTGCCGCATATTCAGCTCCTTCTGATCGAACAAGTACTTCAAACTCTTGTGATCGCTGAACACGTCAAACTGCGAACCATACAAGTGATGCCTCCAGATTTTAAGTGCGAACACTATAGCTGCTAACTCCAAATCGTGCGTATGATAATTTTCTTCGTGAGGCTTCAGTTGTCGAGACGCGTAAGCTACCGCCATACGGTCCTGCATCAACACGCATCCAAGTCCTTTCAGCGACGCATCGCAGTACACTTCGAACTTTTGAGTAGGATCCGGAATCGTGAGTACGGGAGCACTCGTCAATATGCTCTTTAGCTCCAAGAAACATTCTTCACAAGCTTCAGTCCACTCAAAAGGCTTGTCCTTCCGAGTGAGACGGGTAAGAGGTTGCACTATCTGAGAGAAATTCTGGATGAACCTTCGATAATATCCAGCCAGTCCTAAGAAACTTCTTACTTCAGTGACAGACTTGGGTCGTTCCCAATTCATAACAGCTTCAACCTTGCTGGGGTCCACCGCGATACCTTCTGATGAAATGACATGGCCCAGAAACTGGACCTCTTTAAGCCAAAACTCGCACTTCGACCATTTCGCGTGCAACTGCTTCTCCTTCAAGATTTGCAAGACAATCCTCAGATGTTCCGCATGCAGCTCTTCATTAGCTGAGTAAATCAGGATATCGTCGATAAACACAATTACGAACTGATCAAGAAACGGGCGGAAGATGCAGTTCATGTAGTCCATGAATACCGCTGGAGCATTCGTAAGTCCGAATGGGATCACCTGATATTCATAGTGCCCATAACGAGTCCTAAAAGCGGTTTTCGGAATATCCTCCGGTTTGACCCGGATCTGATGGTATCCCGATCGTAAGTCTATCTTGGAAAAGACTCTGGCTCCTCTCAGCTGGTCCATCAAATCGTCGATCCTCGGTAGCGGATACTTATTCTTCACCGTTACTTTGTTCAGCTGGCGGTAATCTACACACAGACGTAAACTTCCATCCTTCTTCTTAATCAAGATGGCTGGAGCACCCCAGGGAGAAGTACTCGGTCTGATGAATTCCTTTGCCAAAAGCTCTTCTATCTGCTTCTTCAACTCGCGAAGTTCCAACGGCGCCATACGATACGGGGCAATGGAGATTGGTCCAACTCCAGGAACAAGTTCGATCGAAAATTCTATTTCCCTATGAGGAGGCAATCGAGGTATTTCATCCGGGAATACCTCCTCGAATTCTCTAACTACCGGTACATTCTGAATTGGATTGTCAACCGAGGTCTCAGCCTCGATCGACAAAAGATACCCTGCTGCTCCCTTGCGGAGCTCTTTTCTAACTTGCAATAAGGAAATGAGAGAGAAAGGTTGAAAATTACCATCTTTCGCAGGAACAACGACTTTCCCCGCTCGACAGTCCAATGTTATCCCGTTTTCCGTCAGCCAGTCCATACCGATAATCACATCGAAGTTGAATACCGGCAGGACCACCAAGTTAACTGTATACGTGTTCCCTTCGTACTGCAAGGTAACACCTTTGCAGATCTCTGATGCTGTGCACGATCCTCCAGTAGGTGTGCTGATGTGTAACTCATAAGGTAACGGGGTTGGGGTGATGCCTATTCTCAAGGCAGTATGCTTTGCCATAAAAGAGCCAGACGCTCCAGAATCAAAGATAACAGAAATTGGGTGACCATTCAAAGTGACATTACCTTTGATCAGGTTGGGAAACTTCTGCGCTTCATTTGCATCCAATGTGAACACCCGTGCTTGCGGAGGCTGTTGATCAGCGTTCTGGGGGCATTTGTAAGCAAAATGACCTTGCTGGCCGCATCTGAAGCATGCATTGTTGTTCTTGCGACAGACGCCAAAGTGATTCTTTCCACAAGTAGCACAAACAGTCGCGCCCTGACGTCCAGTCGACGATTGACCCACCGAAAAGTTTCTCTTAAAATTTCCAGGCCGCGCCTGCAACGGCGTACCTCTGCCTCGACCCCTACCAGGTGCCGCCCTGAAGAATCTGCCTGCTCGGTTTCCTCCGTGGAACTGTGGTGGTGGCTTGTTCAAGTTCTTGGCCTCCAGAATGATTCCTTCTGCCTGACGACTCTGGTTGATGAGTTCTGGAAGTGTACGATTAGCCGTCGTCAAGATGAGCTTGCGGATTTCCGAATGTAATCCGCTTTCGAACTTCTCCACCTGCCATTCTTCATCATAGATGTTCCGGTCAAAGTTGGCGTACTCGATCAGCTGCCCAAACTTTGCAATATACTCATTAACCGTCATGTTACCCTGCCTGAGTGACAGCAGTTCAGTGTGCTTCATCCTTCTCATTGCCTTAGGAAAATACTTATCCAGAAATACTTGTCTGAACACGGCCCATGTTAGTTCCACGTCCTGAGCTCTCAGCAGAGCCCTCGCACCAGTCCACCATGTTAAAGCTTCTCCCATCAGCTGGTACGACGCGTACTCAGTCTTCTGCGCTTCCGGGCATGCCATGCGTTCAAAGATATGCTCGATCATCTGCAGCCACTTCGCTGCAGCTTCAGGGTTGTCTTCACCCTCAAAGGTAGGTGGTTGGAAATTGCGGAAGTCTTTCAACCTCCGACGGGCAATTTCTTCTGCATTTTCATGCAGTGGGGGTTGGTTCTGATTCTGTTGCCTATGGTCGCGCCATTCTTGGCTCATATTCTGGATAAACGTTGCCAGTCCCCCAATGGTAGTGATAAGATCCTCTTCCGCATCGCCAGTCCTTCCCCGAGTTGAACCGCGACCACCCGCCATGATTCTGCACTCACAATATCAGGAAATGAGTTGATCAGGCTCACCGCAAGTTATTCATGGCAGCAGTCCCAAGTAGGTACTCGAGTTCAATTCGGACAAGTCAGCTATGCATCCGTGTCTTATCACAGAACAGTCTAAACCATCTAACTATCCTAGCTACATATACTTAAACTATAGCACATTTAGACAGTCAATCAGCAGATAAACACAAACAGCAGTCAATTCAATCAAACACAAGCAATTCCATGGACCAAACTGCTCTGATACCAATTAGTGTAACGCCCTCCCTTGTATGCATCCAAGAGAGTCGTTTGCTAAGCGGAATTAGAGTCGTTAACGTCACATGAGCTAACAAAGCAGTATACAAATCCGTATAAAAATTTCATCACTTAAATTCTTTTCACAAAGGTTTTCCAAAATAGCCATTGTTCATAAAAGTTCAAGCTAACATAAATATGATAAAGACTACAGTCATCCCAAAAGTACCAAAACATCAATCATTACAGTTATCCATTTTAAACAAACAGCAATAGTGGTAATCCACGCATCAGCAATCAACAGCAAACATCACGTCTTCAAGTGCTTTTATGTCCTCCTGCCATTTAGGAAAATAGCAGCCCCGAAGGGGTGAGAATAATCCCAGTAGTGTGGCAATAAAACCAATAATATAACAATATTAACTAGGCACAAAATCATAAACAGTCACTTCAACATATCCTTGTTCCTTTTCCTTTCCCTTTTTATCATATTCATATATTGCGTATATAACGCCTTTCCTTTGCGCTTTTAGCACCGTCGTGCGCGCACTTCACAGTGGAATCAAATTTACCCTTGGCACCTGAGCTCCATGCGGATTCCAACTGTGGGCCTATGCGGACTGATGCCAAGTGTCCCATACCCCGGTACCTTGGGGATGCCTATATGATGCTTGCTCAAACACATGATCCTGTACATAACTATTCTGCACAAGGCCTATATGATCTTTATACATGCATGTCATGCTATGCTTTCACACACAAGACGTAAAAATGCGGTATGATGTAAGATGCATGCTTATATACCTTTCATATGCGTTATGCTGCCACATAACGTCTTTACCTCATAGTCATATGGCCATCACGGCACATTTTTGGCAGTTTCCTTTCATAATAATGGAACATAATATTTTTACGGCATATGGAGCATCATGTTACAATTCTATACCAGTAGTCAATAGTCACATTAGGCATCATCGTCTGACACTTACCTTGGCTTGCCTTAACTATTACCAAACCGCAGCGAAGTATCTCACTTCTTAAGCGCACCTAAATCAATTACAACTAATCATTTACAGTGGCTATTTACAGCAGCAAAACAGTGAACATACAGCAGCAAAACAGTGAGCATTTACAGCAGCAAAACAGTGAGCATACAGCAGTAAAACAGTGAGCATACAGCAGCAAAACAGTGAGCATACAGCAGGGTTTACAGCAGCAAAACAGTGACGTTTTAAACAGAAACAGTGGCATTTTTAAAACAGAAACAGTGGCGTTTTTAAAACAGAAACAGTGGCACTTTGAACTTCCAAAACAGTGGCATAAATCTTGGTTTTTGGGCATTGAAACAGTGGCATATTATGGACTAAACAGTGGCATTTGATGCATAAAAACAGTGGCATTTTATGCATATAAACAGTGGCATATGATGACTAAAACAGTGGCATATTATGCATAAAAACAGTGGCATATGATGACTAAAACAGTGGCACATTATGCATGAAAACAGTGGCATTTGATGGCTAAAACAGTGGCTTTTTATGCATAGAAACAGTGGCATTTTAAGCATGGAAACAGTGGCATTTCATGGCTAAAATAGTGGCATTTTAAGCATGGAAACAGTGGCATTTGATGAGTAAAACAGTGGCTTTTTATGCATAGAAACAGTGGCATTTTAAGCATGGAAACAGTGGCATTTCATGACTAAAACAGTGGCATTTTAAGCATGGAAACAGTGGCATTTGATGAGTAAAACAGTGGCTTTTATGCATAGAAACAGTGGCATGTAATGTGCAGAAACAGTGGCATCTAATGTGCAGAAACAGTGGCTTTTAAGTGCAGAAACAGTGGCATTTTAATGTGATTTTGAGGGACCGAAACAGTGGCATTTTATCTACAAAACAGTGGCACATCAAACCGAAACAGTGGCACATTTCTTCTTTAAAACAGTGGCCTAATTATACAAAACAGTGGCATATAATTTTAAGTATGATCATGAGACTTTTACTCTACAACTCATGCCTACAAATCATCATAAAATGGTTCCATACTTATACTTTAATCATGCTCAACCAAGGATCCAAAGCAACACATATACAAGGAGATATTCACGCATTCATACATGGCTACACAAAGAAAGAGTTCAAAGTTCAAAGCCTACCTCTTGTAGCACACCCTTCCAAGTCAAGAGTCACACCACCTTCTAGCTTCACTACACACAAGTCCACACTTCCTAAGAGGTTCTATGCGCAACAAGGTGAGGAACAAGGCTAGCACTAGCTTGGTGTATGGTTGAGGTGAGGGAAGGAGGGAGTTGTCTTAAGCAAGGTCTTCTAGCTCCAAGGAGGCTTGTAGGTTCGGTTATGGGAGTGAGGGAGTGAGGGAGAAACTTGGCTGCATATGTACATGGTGAGGGGGCTCAAGTGTGCGCATATTTAAGGAGGAGGTGAGGGGAAGTTGCCATCATGAAAAATTCTGATTGCTTGAGGGGATGGGGCTGCATACAAGGGCTGAATCAAGCAAGGGTTTGCTTCTAATTTACTCTATTTACATGCAAGGAGAGAGGAGTGGTATGATCAGATTTGGAGCTGTCCAAAATCAGAGAAATTTCTGCACAATTGACCAAGATTTGCGCACCTAGAGGAGTGGAAAGGAAGTGTCTAGAGCACATGCAAGAGCTTTGCTAAGTCAACAAGTAAAACAACCATGTGGCAGCCCAAAAATCTGCACTTAGGCAGCCTTGGTGCGCAATGATGAGGGGGAAAGAGGTGCAGTTTTGTGACAGCCCAAATTCAGATTTTGGAGCTGCACAAAATGATGAAAATGCAGCCAAAAATCCTCTTATGATGCATGTGAAAACAAGGCAGGTTTGGCTCATGATGGGCTGCAAAAGCTTGCCCAAAAATCTGCACAAAACAGTGTCATGATGGAAGTGCAAGAAGGTTCTCCAAGTCAACAAGTTAGGCAGTTTGTGTCATAAAAAAAATCTGCATCAAGACCCCTCCCATGTGCGCCCAAAATGGGGAATTATGCAGCCTAAAATCATGCTAAAATGCACATGTGTCTACCATGCAATGAGGTTTAAATCAAGTTATGCTTAAGCAAGGTGAGGTGGCGGTTTTAACAAGGGAAAATGGCAGATTTCAAGGTCCTAAATCACCCTTACTTGTGCGCAAAATTGAGTGGTAGAAGGGTTGCCATGTGAAGGTTTCTTGGTACACAAGACATCCTTGTTGGGCAAGGCTTAGGGAATTAGGTGTGGGTTTAACCTTGGGCTGAACTTGATGGATCCACAAGCCATCCTTGGGCCATTGGCCATACACACAAAAGGATCCATTCACACAAGTCCAATATTAACTAGTCCACACACACACACTAGCCCACATCCAAACACTAATGCCTTCTAACACACACTCACATTACTCATAAGATTAAATTCACATGTCTACATATGTACCCTCCTAAGATTTAATTTAATTAATTACCTTAGTCTTATCCAAGGAATAAAGATCAAACAATTCACAAGCCATTACACATAAACCATCCATCCGAATTCTACACATGTACATATAACATATAGTACTTATGTATTCTACTAATTATGCGGGATGTTACATGGGGTCTGTGGATATCCGCATATGGGTATCCGGATATTTCCCCGATAGATATCCGGATATACTGGGTTTTCGAGGACATTATAGGTATTGTTCATACAGAACTGAGTTATGGGTTTGTGGACCCTAGATTGGTGAAGGGAGACTTCTGTATTAATTAATCTAAGTCAAAACCTAAGTGTTTAGGGGCTTAAGGCTTTGTGAGAAGCCTAAAGATGTAAAAGGTAAAGGGAAGGTGTTGTCTTTATATCACATGCTTGTTGTGCTTGAATATTGATATAATTATTCGAACAAACAGATTATGATTGTGTTGTGAGTGGATATTGAGCTAGTGTGGACTCTTGGCATTGGATAGTTAGCTTGCAAGGTAAGCTTTCGTGTCCTCGGTTTAGCCATTGTTGGTTCCACCATGTCCCATGGGGGGATGGTTTATATGCATGCTGTATTACATGCTTTTATACTTGAAATGCTTTTGAGCTGATATGTTCAATGGCTTATAATATGTATGTTTTGTTTCCACTTAGACGATAAGCCTGAGTATGTGGCGTCATACAAGATGGTGAGTCCGTGGGTGGGTGCAAGTGGCGTCTTGCACTACGTGTGGGCAATAGACGTATTCCTGCATTTCTCTAATCAGTAGAATAGTATTGACACACATAACATGATTATCTACTGCGTTGCACTATTTTGGAACTTATATTGTTAAATTGTTTTAGAACTTATATTGCACATGTAAGTGAGCTTGGGGTGGAAGATCCTTGAGGACCCCTTGTCTTACTGAGATTTCTACATAGAGATCTCACCCCACGTTTGGGGCACTATTTCATGTTCAAGTAATGCTGGGGTTGATACCTCTAGCGGTAGGAGGCAGGAGCTGAGTTAGATGATTGTTGTTATGATTATATGCTTGGATGCTGGATCATGTTTATTGTGTTATGCTTTTAGCTTCACTTTATGGATTACTTTGTTGAGACTCTGTTGGCTATCTTGTCTATTTGGTGAGCATGGGGACTGTCCAAGCCACGTTGACTTGACTATGTCTTAGTTTGGACTTGAGTTGTAATAATGTATCAGGATATTATCCGGGCTACCTGTTGTAGTTCCATGACTTAGATACTCACACTTTTACTTTATATATTGAGGTATTTTAGTTAGTTGTCTTTGCGATTTACATACAGGCAATGTTTTTATGAAAATGATTAAGTAATCAACTTGGCTTAGTATAATGACGTCACAATTGAATGAAAGTAAAAAGTTATTCTGCATTTTAATTAAGTGTGGCTTAATACGATGACATGTTAACAAATCGGGTATACACGGGGTGTTACACTATTACTCTGCCCATTGGTAGAGACGTAGAGTCATCTTTGCCATACACACACTCCCCTCTTTATGCACACCATGGGAAGCCTCATAGTGGTTTGGTCTCTACCATTACCACTATGAGCACCCCTTATACCAACATACTTCACCCTCCACGGGACACATCTTATGTACCCCCGCGGTACAATAGGTTATAGTTAAGGAACATGACCTGTAAGAACCCGCACAGCTAATTAAGGTAATTAATGATTTAATTGTGATAATTAGGAAATAATTTCATAATTGACCCTTATAATTATTATGAGACTCTAATAATTATAGTAATTGGGTAATAATGCTGAAAGTCATTTTTCGGGTGAAAAACACAGATACCGGTTCTGCTACCAGGTATAAATGCGTACCGATGAAGTATCCCAGAAAATTATAATAAGTGCATGATAATTACTAGAATAATATGTAGGACTTGTAAAACGAGTTTCAAGTCAGAATAATGAGATCTGATGCTAGAACTGATACTGGCTATGGAAATGCGCGTACCGGAAAGGTGCTCCGAAAAATAAAATAAAAATATGAAAAATCTTAGAAAAATGAGTAGGTTAAGATTCCAAAGTTTGGGATTAAGATCTTTTGCATAGCTATTAATGCTAATACTGCGCGTTAAGTGGCCATGTGGCCTATATATACTCACACTAAGGGCACAAAACCTAGAACCCTTATTTTCCTACGTGACTTTTGCTGCAGCTTGAGCCTCCCATGCTACCACCCCTTCCTTGCTTGGGAAATCACCATTTTGATCACTTTTCTCCATAGTTTTTCACTAAATCTCTTGGTATGAGTGGGCTTTGGACTTGTGAGTGTGAAAGAAGTATATTTCTGGGTTGAGTGGGCTGTCTTGGTGGGTTCATGTTGCTGTTTTAGAGGTGGTTTGGGTGAGAGCATTTGGTGGTGACCTTGGAGCTTCAAAGAGTCATTTTTTGGTGCAAAGAACTCATCTTTGTATGCCATTTTCGTGCTCTTTGGTTGGCTGAACTGTGAGGGTTCATTGGTGAGCTCAAAGAGCACACCTTGCTCTGTTTTGAGCTTTTGTAAGTGATACCAACCTTTTTTAAGAGCTTTTGTAAGGGTGGGTAAGGTTAAACACACCTAGAAATGCATGTTTAAGTGTCTATAATCGGTTAAAGTTGGATCCTTTAGAATGGATATTCACGAAAATGCAGAATTGCATTCTGTCATGAAATATCCGGATATTTGTCAAACAGATATGCGAATATTGATATCCGGATATGGTATCCGGATATTGATATCCGGATATGGGGATTTGGATATCCGGATATTGAATATCCGGATATGGTCAGTGTGATATTCGGATATTGCATATCCGGATATTGCATATCTGGATATTGCATATCCGGATATTCCCCCGAGTAATATCCGGATATTCTGGGATTTCGAAGAACAGTAGCTGTGCTGTGTGTACAGTAGGTTATTGGGGGTTTGTGGACCCTAGATTAAGGAAGTTGGACTTCTGTAATTAATGAACTAAGTCAGAATCATGTGATTAAGGGCTTATGGCTTTGTTGGAAGCCTTAAGACGTAAAATGTAACACCCTGTTGTTAACCAGTGTGTTATCACCAAATATGATATTAAGCGCAGTTACAATCACAGCGTTTCGTTTATAAAATACGAGTAAACTTTTTTCTTTTTAACATCTTTTACAACATTTAAAAGAACTGTGATCATAACTCAAAACTTATTGTGGAATTATTAAATACACAGCTTAATACCAAACAACTTACATTTAAAGATGCCAAGTGGCTCCCATAAACCAACAAGGCTGAATACTTATTTTGTTCAGATTCAATACTAGTGTATTCACTATTTTCTTATTACCCAATTCCTTTATAACTTCTCTTTTGACTCTTGTCTCTTACTATGTTATAGCTCTCTTCGTTAGCTATGCGTGGTTTCAAACCGCGCTCAATTTGGAGCTCTGTAGCTCAAGTTATGCCAATTTTACTAAATCATTTTTTTTTCGCACGGCAAGGCGCTTAAGTGCGCTCCAGGGCGCTTAAGCGCCCACAGGCAGAAGAAAATGCGGTTTTTAGGCCACCAAGGGCGCTTAAGCGCGCTCCAGGGCGCTTAAGCCCCCAACGGCAGAGGGTTTCCCCCCCTCACAGGTGCATCAGGGCGGGCGCTTAAGCCCCAATTTGGGCGCTTAAGCCCCCTCAATCAACTTCCTGCACTTGTGCAGGGCCACTCCAGGGGCTGAGTTCCCGACCTTCTACCGCCCCATTTCTAACTCCGATTAACCCCAAATTTTGATACGACATAGAGGGTAACTCCACCTTCAAAATGGTGTAAGGCCCAATCCTATTGGACCATAGTGGAGGGAGATACGTTCTCCCAAAGTTCACTAAAGATATGCTAATTTTCCCAAAAATTGGCCAGAGTTCCCTTTGTTTTTACAAAAATCCCCAATCTTGCTAATACCACCTAAACACATATAGGCATATAAAATCTCATGGGTGGCACACACAAGGACCAACAACGCCTTGGGGCACTTACAACCCATCACAGTCCATTTACATGTACAATATTCATTATGTTTCAATCACCAAAGTTCCATTTCATGCTTTTATTGACCATACATATAATCAACTCATAAATTAGGCCTAAAGCCCTTCAATTTACATTTACATGCTTCCATTGCATCATAGGTGGCTATGGACAAATCTCATGCTCACATAGAATATACATATACATCAAAGTAGAGTTATACATAACAAATGCATGGCATTTTCAACATGCACAAGTTCATGACCTCAATTCAAAACATAACATCCTATGCTAAATGTCTCCAACTGAATCCTCTAACATGCGATGCCTTCCATATGCACCTCATGCTCCACTCCTCCTGGCTCAACCTATCCTGAAATGATGCCCCAAAATGCGGGGTGAGATATACACATATATCTCAGTAAACCAAGGGTACTAGAGGATCACTCCACCCCATGGCTCACTCAATGTGCAACATATAACAAGGTATGACATGCATGACATACAATATCACAACAACTGGGCATAATCCAAGAACATTCACAGCTGGATTACGTTCAAGGACCCCATCGTATAACTCCCGGGATCTTCCTGGTGCCTCTCCCATGGTTGAGATGACTCCATGGCAAAACCCAACTGGAACTCCTCATGAGCCCTATCCAGTGGAAGTCCCACATTTGGATAATCCTGGTACCGCTCCCAGAGTCGGCCCCAAGGAAAAACCCGACCGGAATCCCCAGCGGAATATCCAGCGGAAGTCCAATGTTTGGATCATCCTGGTACTGCTCCCAGAGTCGGTCCCACGGCAAAACCCGACTGGAATCCCTAGCGGAATTATCCAGCGGAAGTCCAAACCAACACACATCTACTGGCCAGAGATCAAACAATTTACACACAACATGCTCCAAGCATGTCACACAATCAAGCAATAATGCATGAACATACATATTCATCCAATGTTCAAAAACCCAAATTCCAACCACAACCCTCCACTAGGCGTGGTAGAGCACACAAGGGACTAAACCCGAGTTCCAAAGGTTTACCTCAACTCCGAGCCAATGCTCCATACGTAAGCTCCAAGCTTAATCCGCTTCCATAGCGTCCAAGAGAGGCAACCTATATGATCAACAACATGATCATCAATCAATTTCCATGCCAACCACTCATTTACACAATTCATCATCAATTAGATTCACTTAGGCCCAATGGCACACAACCAATAATTATAAACAATGTCTCACCTCATATTTCTCTAAAACTGCACCATGGATCGAATTTCACAAGAGAACACACCACAAGGTTCTCAATCTAATTCACACTTACACTCATCATATAATCATATTATGCACTCATACAATTACTTATCAATCCATTTCTTACACAATTCAATTTTCACAAATCTTAGACATCATGCAAAAATACTAAGTTATGAGCATTTTTCACCAATAAATTTTATTGCATTTCTAGCTCAAATACATCATTCTAAGACATAATCATCTAATGCACATTTTCCATTTGAGCTATCTAACTACTCAAATCATCCAACACAACTTCAACACAAAACCCATTTTATGATTTTCACAAAAACTCCATGAAACTAAGAATACTTACAACCAATAGCTTCCTAAGGCTCCAATGGTTGAAGATCAAGGGTCCATCCAAGCCAAAGCATCACCAATGCTCCCCAAAATTCCATAATTTCGCACAAATGGGTGTAAAAATGATCTCATCCCACACTCACTTTCATGACTCTCTCAAGAAGGGTAATATACTCACAACCTCACTACAAACAACTTTGGTGTTGGAACTTTATCGATTTGGAGGCTCAAAAGTGGGGAAAATGGGCAAGAAAGTTTCTTGCCCAAGCTCCCATGGAGGAAACACACGAAGGAGAGGGAGGAAGAAGAAAGAAAAGAAAGAGAGAGAGAGAGAGGCGTGCGTGAGGAAAGAAAAGGGGAGGAAAACTTAAGTGGGTTTGGTGGGAGCGGGTCTCACACGCGATTTAACTTTAATCCTTCACCTAATTCCAATCACAAATTCACAATCTACATATTTTTCTGGTTCATGACATATTTTTATTTCCTCAAAATACTCATAAAAATTTCATCCCTATCGGTATAATTATACCATAGTATTTTTACACCGGAGAAATCACTATTCATCAAAATTTTCAAAATTTGCCTATTCACTCAATTTTTCGTCCTGAATGCATTTTCGGCATTATTTTTATCATTTGAGTTGTCCTACTCCATTTTTCATGCCTCTGGTTACGTCTGGCAAATTACCATTTTGCCCTTGGTACACATTTTGACCTCAATTTCAGGATTTTCACTAATCCTTCCCTTTTAACCCACATTATATCATATAAATTCATATTCAATTTTACGAGGTGTTATATAAAACGTAAAGGAAAGACGTAGTCTTTAAGTTGTATGCTTGTGATGCATAATTAATGATATATTATTGGTCCATAACAGATTGTGATACTGCTGAGTTTGGACTGTGAGAGTGGTTGGACTCTTGGCTTGGATTGATTGCTTGCAAGGTATGCTTTCGTGTCCTCGGTTTAGCCATGTTGTGGTTCCACCATGTCCCATGGGGATATGGTTATATGCATGCTGTGTTACATGCTTTTGATATTGGAAATGTTGTTGAGCTATTATGTGCAATGTGCCTTTATGATATGCAATGTGGTGTCCACATATACAGTAAGCCTGAGTATGTGGTACATACGATATGGTGAGGCTGTGGGTGAGGTGCAAGCGGTGTTCCTTGTACTCATGTGGGTATAGACGTATTCCTACATTTCTCTGGCCAGTAGATAGTATAAACACACATGGCACGAATATCTGTTGCACTGCATACTTTTGGAACTAATATTGGAAATACTGCTTTTTGAACTTATATTGTGTAACAGCCCGTGTTAACCCGGATTGTTAACACGCTATCGTATTAAGCCACGCTTAATTAAAATGCGGAATAACTTTTTCTTTAATTCAATTATGACGTCATTAACTTAACCAACTTGATTACTTAATCATTTTCATAAAAACACTGCCTGTATGTAAATTGCAAGACAACTAACTGAATACCTCGTACATAAATATAATATGAGTATCTAGAACCACAGGACTACAACACGCAGCCTGGGTCAAAATCCTGATACTTTAATTACAACAGCGAATTAAAAGACATAACAATCATGTGGCATGGACAAACCCCATGCTCACCAAATAAGGCAACAATGCCCACAAACAGTCTCAGCATACATAGAATAATCAATGCGGAAAACATAACAGTAAATCCAGCACATCATCATATCAACTCATCAGCTCAGCTCTGGCCTCCTGCCACCTGAGCCCTCAACATTACCTGATCCTGAAATAAGCGTCCCCAAACGTGGGGTGAGATCTCTAACAAGAAATCTCAGTAAGACAAGGGGTCCTCAAGGAGTCTCCACCCCAAGCTCACTTACATGTGTAATATAAGTTCAAAAACAGTATTACAATATAAGTTCCAAAATCATGCGATGCAGCAATTAATCATGCCATGTGTGCTTATCAAATCTACTGGCCAGAGAAATGTAGGAATATGTCTATGCCTACATGAGTACATGGATACTACCTGCACCTCACCCACAGCTTCTCCATCTTGTATGTACTGCATACTCAGGATTGCCGTCTAGGTGGACACCACATGCATCTCATAAAAGCTCATTACATATAAATAGCTCAACAGCATTTCCAAAATAATAAAGCATGTAACACAGCATGCATAAACCCATCCCCATGGGACATGGTGGAACATCAAAATGGCTAAACCGAGGACACGAAAGCTTACCTTGCAAGCAATCAATCCAAGCCAAGAGTCCAACCACTCACAAGTTCACAAACAGTAGTATCACAATCTGATATGGACCAATAATACATCAATATTAATGCATCACAAACATACAACTTAAAGACTACGCCTTTCCTTTACGTTTTACGTCTTAAGGCTTCCAACAAAGCCATAAGCCCTTAATCATGTGATTCTGACTTAGTTCATTAATTACAGAAGTTCAACTTCCTTAAACTTGGGTCCACACACACCCAATAGCTTACTGTTCATACAGTACAGCTACTGTCTGCGCAGATCCCAGGATATCCGGATATCAGAAGGGGCATATCCGGATATCACACTGGACATATCCGGATATGTCATATCCGGATACCCAGATCCCATATCCGGATATCACTATCCGGATACCATATCCGGATACTGATATCCGGATATCTGTTCGACAAATATCTGGATATCTCACGACAGAATGCAGTTTCTGCATTTCGTGAATATCCAACCCAAAGATCCAACTTTTATCACATGTACACGTTAAAGCATGCATCTTTAATCCATTTTAGGTTCATATACATTATACCCTCTTGTTTATTCATTAAACATGGCCAAGACATCAACTTTAAGCATTAAAACTTAAGATCAAAGGTGAGGGAACTTACCAAAACTCAAAACAGAGCAAGGTGTGCTCTTGGAGCTCTCCCAAGACACTTCAAACTCAGCCTAAGTAGGAGCACGAAAATGGCACACCAAGATGGGTTCTTGCACCACAAGGTGGCACTTTGAAGCTCACAATGACTACCACAAGGTAGCCATCACTAAAGCTCCAAACTCATGCTCACTAACCTCACACACACAGCCTTCTCAACTCAGAATGATTCCACCCACACCAAACCCAAGGATCACACTCACTCTTACCAAGTGTTTTTGTGAAGGAACCAAGAAGAAATGAGGTTTCTTGGCTCCAAAGGTGAAGGGATGAAGAGAATGGCAAGGTGGCTGCCCAAGGCTGCAGAAATTCTCACGTAGAGAAGCTGCATATGCCTAGGGTTATGTGCCATAAGTTGGTTATATAGCCACATGAGTCATAACGCGCAGTATTAGCCTTAATAGCAAAGTAAAAGATATTGATCCCAAACTTTGCAATCTAGACCTACGCATTTTTCTAAGATTTGTCATATTTTTATTTTATTTTTCGGAGCACCTTTCCGGTACGCGCTTTTCCATAGCCAGTATCAGTTCTGGCATCAGATTACGTCGTTTTGACTTGAAACTTGTTTTACATGTCCTACATAATATTCTAGTAATTATCATGCATTCGTTATAATTTTCCGGGATACTTTTCCGGTACGCATTTATACCGAGTAGCAGAACCGGTATCTGCGCTTTTCTTCCGAAAAGCGACTTTCAGCATTTTTACTCACTCCGTATAATTATCTAAGCCCAATAATAATTATTTAGGTCAATTATGGAATTATTTCTTAATTAACATAATTAATTTACTAATTACCTTAATTAGCGGTGCGGGTTCTTACATTCACCCCACCTTTTTAAGGATTTTGTCCTCAAAATCAGAAACATACATGTCTCGAAAGTCGGGATACTGTCGGAGAAGCTCATCCTCTCGCTCCCACGTGCACTCCTCAGGACTGCGCCCAGTCCACTGCACCTTGACCATCGGAATGATCTTGCTTCTAAGCTGTTTCTCGCCTCGATCGAGGATCTTGAGTGGTCCGACGGGAGTCTTTAGGTTCTCCCGAACCTCCACATCATCCGGCTGCACCACGTGCGAAGGGTCTGCTATGTACTTCCGAAGCTGAGACACGTGAAACACGTCGTGGATGTTGGCTAGGTTCGGAGGTAAGGCGAGTCGATAGGCAACTGGTCCTACTCTACCAAGGATCTGGTAGGGCCCAATGAATCGCGGGCTCAACTTCCTCACGCCGAGTGCCCGTCCAACACCGGTGACAGGTGAAAGTTTCACAAACACGTGCTCACCCTCACTGAACTCCAGTGGTCGATGCTTGACATCATAGTAGCTTTTCTGACGATTCTGCGCCTGCTTCAACTTTTCCCTGATCATCTGGATCTGAAGGGTAGTATCTTGGACAAAGTCCAAGCCAAATAGCTCTTTATCTCCAACCTCAGACCAGCAAGTAGGAGTCCGACACCTCCTACCATACAGCGCCTCGTAGGGTGCCATGCCCAGACTAGCATGAAAACTGTTGTTGTATGAAAATTCAACCAACGGAAGGTACCTATCCTATGCAGAACCCTGCTCCAACGTGCAAGCTCTCAACATGTCCTCCAATGTCTGGATGGTCCGCTCAGTCTGTCCGTCAGTCTGAGGGTGATAGGCGGTACTCAATCTCAACTGCGTACCAAAAGCCTCCTGCAGCGCCTCCCAGAACCGAGATGTGAACTTCGGATCCCTATCACTGATGATACTCTCGGGCACTCCGTGAAGCCTCACAATCTCACGGACATAAAGCTTGGCCAACTGCTCCGTAGTGAAGCTCACCTTCACTGGAAGAAATGGGCAGACTTGGTCAATCTGTCCACAATGACCCAGATAGAGTCACAACCAGCCTGAGTTTTTGGCAATCCCACCACGAAGTCCATGGAAATACTCTCCCACTTCCACTGTGGAATCTCCAGAGGTTGAAGTTTACCAGACGGTTTCTGGTGCTCGATCTTCACCTTCTGACATATAAGGCATTTGGACACAAAGACCGCTATGTCCTTCTTCATGCCCGGCCACCAAAAATTTCTTTTTAGGTCCTGGTACATTTTTGTAGCACCAGGGTGGATAGTGAACCGGCCCTTATGAGCCTCTGCCATAACCTCTTCGGTCAATGGCCCTCGAGGAATAACAATCCTCTTCTGGAACAGCAGCAATCCATCCTCGTTCCAAGACACGCCGTCCTGGTTCTTCACATAATCAAGGCACTCTCTCTGCACTTGCGCCTCTTTAATCTTCTCCATGAGCTCATTAATCACCTCTGTTGTTTCCATCTCAAGCAGTGCACCCCCAAACAAGGAGTTCACTCTCAAGTCTCTGAACTTCTCGATCACCTCGTAGTCGTTCATCATTAAACTGGACAAGCTCACGGATTTCCGACTCAAAGCATCGGTCACCACATTAGCCTTGCCAGGATGGTACCTCAACTCAAAGTCGTAGTCCTTCAAGAACTCCATCCATCTACGCTGTCTCATGTTCAACTCCTTCTGGTCAAACAGATACTTCAGGCTCTTGTGATCACTGAATACAGCAAACTTCATGCCAAACAAGTAATGCCTCCAAATCTTGAAAGCAAAAACAATGGCCGCCAACTCCAAGTCGTGAGTCGGGTAGTTCTCCTCATGAGGTTTCAACTGTCTTGAAGCGTAAGCAACCGCTTTCCCTTTCTGCATCAGCACACAGCCAAGTCCTTTACCAGAGGCATCGCAGTATAACTCGAATTGCTCCGCAGGATCAGGAAGGACTAACACAGGAGCAGTAGTCAGTCTCTCCTTCAACTCCTGGAAACACTCCTCACACTCATGTGTCCACACGAATGGAGTCTCCTTCCGGGTAAGGCGAGTCATCGGTAGCACCATCTTGGAGAATCCTTCTATGAACCTCCTATAGTAGCCTGCCAAACCCAAGAAGCTTCTCACTTCTGTAACCGTCTTGGGCCTCTCCCAGTCCATCACGGCCTCAATCTTGTTAGGATCAACTGCAACTCCATTAGCAGAAATCACATGACCCAGAAATTTCACCGCCTTGAGCCAAAACTCACATTTCGACGGCTTAGCATATAGCTTTTTCTCTTTCAGCACTTGCAACACAATCTTCAAGTGCTCAGTATGCTCCTCCTCCGTCTTGGAGTAAATCAAGATGTCGTCAATGAAGACGATCACAAACTGATCCAGGTACGGCTGGAAGATCCTGTTCATGTAGTCCATGAACACTGCGGGTGCATTGGTGAGTCCAAACGGAATCACCAAGTACTCATAGTGCCCGTACCTCGAGCGAAACGCTGTCTTTGGGACATCCTCCGGCTTTACCCGTATCTGATGGTAACCGGACCGGAGGTCGATCTTGGAATATACGCAAGCACCCCTGAGCTGATCCAGCAAATCATCAATGCGTGGAAGAGGGTACTTGTTCTTGATTGTCACCTTGTTCAACTGTCTGTAGTCGGTGCACAACCGCATGGTCCCATCTTTCTTTTTCACAAAAATGACCGGTGCTCCCCAGGGAGACACACTCGGCCGAATAAAATCTTTCGCTGAAAGCTCCTCAATATGCTTCTTCAGCTCTGCCAACTCTGGTGGCGACATCCGGTATGGAGCCAATGAGATAGGCCCCACACCAGGCAATAAATCAATGGAGAACTCTATCTCCCTCTGCGGTGGAAACTCAGGAATCTCCTCGGGAAACACCTCGAGGAATTCCTTCACCACAGGAATGCCAGTGAGATCCTCCTGTGTCCCACTCACCAAACCTCCCAACATGACATAGCCAAATGCCCCTGCTCTCAAGGCCCTCCTCGCCTGCAGGACTGAAATGAACGGTGAGGAACTGGCTGTGGACCCACCCGGAGACATCACCACTTTCTTGGCACAGCAATCAATCATTGCACAATTTCTGGACAACCAATCCATGCCCAGAATAATTTCAAGGTTGGCCATCGGCAATCCTATCAAATCTACCGAGAAATCACGGCCATCCCACTGAAACGCTACATCGCGATGAACAGTGGAGGTCAAACATTTTTCTCCGGTGGCGGTGGTCACCCGCATCGGTGGAGAAAGCACATCACTGGGCAACTCAAGCCCCACAGCAATAGGGGTAGCAACAAAAGAGTGCGTTGCCCCGGAATCAAACAATACATCAACAGCTGAACCACCAATGGTAACAGTACCTCTGACCAGGTTCGGAGCTCTGTCCGACTGCTAACGATCCAAAGTGTAAACACGCCCCGTAGAAGGTGGCACTGCTGGTGCCCCAGTAGGAACCATCTGCAATGGCACAGCCTGCACTGCAGCAACTCTTGCCGTCGGGCAATCTCTGGAGTAGTGGCCCTCCTTGCCACACTGGAAGCAAATCAGTTGCCCGGTAGAACACGGCCCAAAATGTGACTTCCCGCATCCCGAACATCTGGGAGCAGGAGGTCTAGCGGCGTTCCCCTGAGCAGCAGTCTTTCTGAACTGATTTGGCGCTTGCTTAGCCGCCAACGGTTTGCCCTTGCCCTTGTTTGCAAAATTTTTGTTCTTCCAGGGAGTAGAACCACCAGTGCTCTGTGGCACCTCAACCTTGGCCTTCTTGGCCTGACTCGCATGGCAGTAGTCCTCGATGTCGCGGCACTGCTGTACTAAAGCTCCGAAGTCTCTCGAAGCAGAACCAGCAAGATGTCCAGCAATGTCCTCATTAAGTCCCCTCCGGAACTTAGCCGCAAGAAAAACGGGAGTGGTCTCGCCATGCGGAAATGAGAGAACTTGACCAGCTCATTAAACTTGGCCAGGTACTCGTCGACAGACAACGAGCCCTGCACCAACCGGTCAAACTCCCCCTGCTTCCTCTCCTGTGAGTCATAAGGGAAGTACTGACCCAGGAAGCTCTCCTCGAAGAATGGCCACGTCATCACATGGCCCTGCATCTCGTAGACCTGAGAAAGGTTGGTCCACCACTCATGGGCCTCGCCCTCCAGCATATAAGTGGCGAACAACAGCTTCTGCGGATCCGTGCACTGCATGATCCGGAAAATCTTGTCCAGCGCCTGTAGCCATCTGGCAGCAGCAATGGGATCATACGATCCGTCGAAGGTAGGTGGCTTATGCTTGCGGAAAGCATTCAGCCGGCGATCGATCTCGTCACGATCCTCAGCAAGTACGGGGATAGTCTGCATAGCCCCCGTCAAGTGACTACCCTCACCCATCTGGCTCTGGGTGTCCTCCTGTTGACTAGGCAGAGGTGGAGGCGGTGGCGGCGGTGGAGGTGGTGGAGGACCCTGGCCAGCAGCAGGACCAGCCCTCAACTCCTCCAACATGACCCTCATCATAGTCATGTTGGCCATCCGGTTCTCCTCCAGAACCTCTGCCGTGGTTTGCCGATTCGCATCACGAATAGCGTCCAGCATCGCCCGGTTTGCCAGCCTCGTGGCTTCCTGGTCGGCTAGTCGGGCCGCCTGCATCTCAGCTAATGCAGCCAGGACAGGATCCGTCTGATCCTCACTCGTACTAGTGTTCCTCCTTGGGGGCACCATGACTCTGCACAAGTTACACAAAGAATGAGTTGATCAGGCCCACGCCATGTGGTCACATATGCATTATCATAACGCACACCAATCAGAGAGAACACAAAGTAGACACGCACGACACATCCTAAGTTATTGCAATACATACAGGATTTTCCCTAGAAAGTGCTCTGATACCATAAAATGTAACAGCCCGTGTTAACCCGGATTGTTAACACGCTATCGTATTAAGCCACGCTTAATTAAAATGCGGAATAACTTTTTCTTTAATTCAATTATGACGTCATTAACTTAACCAACTTGATTACTTAATCATTTTCATAAAAACACTGCCTGTATGTAAATTGCAAGACAACTAACTGAATACCTCGTACATAAATATAATATGAGTATCTAGAACCACAGGACTACAACACGCAGCCTGGGTCAAAATCCTGATACTTTAATTACAACAGCGAATTAAAAGACATAACAATCATGTGGCATGGACAAACCCCATGCTCACCAAATAAGGCAACAATGCCCACAAACAGTCTCAGCATACATAGAATAATCAAAGCGGAAAATATAACAGTAAATCCAGCACATCATCATATCAACTCATCAGCTCAGCTCTGGCCTCCTGCCACCTGAGCCCTCAACATTACCTGATCCTGAAATAAGCGTCCCCAAACGTGGGGTGAGATCTCTAACAAGAAATCTCAGTAAGACAAGGGGTCCTCAAGGAGTCTCCACCCCAAGCTCACTTACATGTGTAATATAAGTTCAAAAACAGTATTACAATATAAGTTCCAAAATCATGCGATGCAGCAATTAATCATGCCATGTGTGCTTATAAAATCTACTGGCCAGAGAAATGTATGAATACGTCTATGCCTACATGAGTACATGGATACTACCTGCACCTCACCCACAGCTTCTCCATCTTGTATGTACTAGATACTCAGGATTGCCGTCTAGGTGGACACCACATGCATCTCATAAAAGCTCATTACATATAAACAGCTCAACAGCATTTCCAAAATAATAAAGCATGTAACACAGCATGCATAAACCCATCCCCATGGGACATGGTGGAACATCAAAATGGCTAAACCGAGGACACGAAAGCTTACCTTGCAAGCAATCAATCCAAGCCAAGAGTCCAACCACTCACAAGTCCACAAACAGCAGTATCACAATCTGATATGGACCAATAATACATCAATATTAATGCATCACAAACATACAACTTAAAGACTACGCCTTTCCTTTACGTTTTACGTCTTAAGGCTTCCAACAAAGCCATAAGCCCTTAATCATGTGATTCTGACTTAGTTCATTAATTACAGAAGTTCAACTTCCTTAAACTTGGGTCCACACACACCCAATAGCTTACTGTTCATACAGTACAGCTACTGTCTGCGCAGATCCCAGGATATCCGGATATCAGAAGGGGCATATCCGGATATGCCATATCCGGATATCACACTGGACATATCCGGATATGTCATATCCGGATACCCAGATCCCATATCCGGATATCAATATCCGGATACCATATCCGGATACTGATATCCGGATATCTGTTCGACAAATATCTGGATATCTCACGACAGAATGCAGTTTCTGCATTTCGTGAATATCCAACCCAAAGATCCAACTTTTATCACATGTACACGTTAAAGCATGCATCTTTAATCCATTTTAGGTTCATATACATTATACCCTCTTGTTTATTCATTAAACATGGCCAAGACATCAACTTTAAGCATTAAAACTTAAGATCAAAGGTGAGGGAACTTACCAAAACTCAAAACAGAGCAAGGTGTGCTCTTGGAGCTCTCCCAAGACACTTCAAACTCAGCCTAAGTAGGAGCCCGAAAATGGCACACCAAGATGGGTTCTTGCACCACAAGGTGGCACTTTGAAGCTCACAATGACTACCACAAGGTAGCCATCACTAAAGCTCCAAACTCATGCTCACTAACCTCACACACACAGCCTTCTCAACTCAGAATGATTCCACCCACACCAAACCCAAGGATCACACTCACTCTTACCAAGTGTTTTTGTGAAGGAACCAAGAAGAAATGAGGTTTCTTGGCTCCAAAGGTGAAGGGATGAAGAGAATGGCAAGGTGGCTGCCCAAGGCTGCAGAAATTCTCACGTAGAGAAGCTGCATATGCCTAGGGTTATGTGCCATAAGTTGGTTATATAGCCACATGAGTCATAACGCGCAGTATTAGCCTTAATAGCAAAGTAAAAGATATTGATCCCAAACTTTGCAATCTAGACCTACGCATTTTTCTAAGATTTGTCATATTTTTATTTTATTTTTCGGAGCACCTTTCCGGTACGCGCTTTTCCATAGCCAGTATCAGTTCTGGCATCAGATTACGTCGTTTTGACTTGAAACTTGTTTTACATGTCCTACATAATATTCTAGTAATTATCATGCATTCGTTATAATTTTCCGGGATACTTTCCCGGTACGCATTTATACCGAGTAGCAGAACCGATATCTGCGCTTTTCTTCCGAAAAGCGACTTTCAGCATTTTTACTCACTCCGTATAATTATCTAAGCCCAATAATAATTATTTAGGTCAATTCTGGAATTATTTCTTAATTAACATAATTAATTTTCTAATTACCTTAATTAGCGGTGCAGGTTCTTACATATTGCACATGTAAGTGAGCTTGGGGTGGAAGATCCTTGAGGACCCCTTGTCTTACTGAGATTTCTTGTTTAGAGATCTCACCGCACGTTTGGGGACGCTTATTTCAGGTTCAGGGAACCCAGGGGTTGAGACTCCTAGTGGCAGGATGCCAGAGCTGAGTTAGATATTACTGTGATATGCTGACGTGTTGGATGCTGGATATTGACTGTTATTTATGTTTTATGCTATCTTTATGATATTTGAGTTGAGACTTATGTTGGGCATTGTTGCCTTATTTGGTGAGCATGGGGTTTGTCCATGCCACATAGACTTGAGTATGTCTTGTTTAAGTAAAGTTGTATTAATGTATCAGAATTTTGGTCCAGGCTATGTGTTATAGTCCTGTGACTTAGATACTCACTTTATATTTATATATTAGGTATTTCAGTTAGTTGTCTTGCAATTTACATACAGACATTATTTTATGATATTGATTAAATAATCAACTTGGCTAAGGTTAATGACGTCATAATTGAATTAAAGAAAAAGTTATTCCGCATTTTAATTAAGCATGGCTTAATACAATAGTATGTTAACAATTCTGGTTAATACGGGCTTTTACATGACCCATGTATAGGGGTGTGTATGGGTCGAACTGAACCAATTTTTTTGAAAAATCGAACCGAATTGGTTTAAATATTCGGTTAAAAAATGATTTGGTTCGGTTCTGTAACATCCCGCATAATTAGTAGAATACATAAGTACTATATGTTATAGATGTATGTGTAGATTTCGGATTTATGGTTTATGTGTAATGGCTTGCGAATTGTTTGATCTTTATCCTTGGATGAGACTAAGGTAATTAATTAAATTAAATCATAGGAGGGTACATATGTAGACATGTGAATTTAATCATTTGAGTAATGTGAGTGTGTGTTAGAAGGCCTTAGTGTTCATTGGACTTTGGAAGTGGGCTAGTGTGTGTGGACTTGTCACTAATGGACTTGTGTGATTGGGTTCTTTGTGTGTGTGGCCAATGACCCAAGGATGGCTTTTGGACCTAGCTAGTTCAGCCCAATGTTGAAACCACTTTTACCTCCCCTAAGCCTTGTCCAACAAGGTTGTCTTGTGCAGCAAGGAACACCACATGGCAAGATGCATTTCACTCCTCTTTCCATGCGCATAAGAGAGTAATTAGGACCTTGAAAATCTACCAATTTTTCCCTCTTGTTGACCGCCACCTCACCTTGTTTATGCATCACTTGATTTCAATTTCATTGCATGGAGGACACATGTGCACTTTAGCATGATTTTTAGGCTGCATACTTCCCCATTTAGGCGCACATGGAGGGGTCTTGGTGCAGATTTTTTTTTTATGACACAAATCTGACTTGAGTGTTGACCAAGAGAACCACCTTACACCTTCCATCATGAGGCTGAATTGTGCAGATTTTTGCATGATTTAGGCAGTCCATCATGAGCCAAATCTCCCCCTTTCTTCCACATGCAACCAAAGAAGATTTTTGGGCTGCACCTCCCTCATCATTGCGCACAAGGACTGCATCAATGCAGATTTTTGGGGCTGCCACATTGTTGCCTTGCATGTTGACTTAGTAAACCTCCTTGCATGTGCATAGAGTAACTAAGAAGCAACCCTTGCTTGTTCAAGCCAAGAGTGCAGTCCCACCTGCACAAGAAATCAAATTTTTACCATGATGACCATCATTGCAACCTCCTCCCTTCTTCCCTTATTTATGCGCACAAGAGGGGGCTGTCCCCATTCACTTGTGCAGCCAACTCCTTTCCCCTCTCCCACACACTCTAGCTGAACATTGCAAGAACCTTAGGAGGAAGAAAGACCAAGCCAACTCCCTCCTTCCCTCACCATCAAACCGTGGCCTAGACACAAGTGAAGTGTGAGTTTCCCCTCTTTTCCCTCTCACTGCCCAGCCTTGTCTTCAACCTTAAAACTGTCCAAGCTTGTTCATCCTCACCTTGTGTGCGCATAGATCACCATAGGAAGTGAGGACTTGTTGTGAAGTAGAGCTAGGAAGGGTGTGGTGAAGTGTGTGCTACAAGAGGTAAGCCTTGAACTTAGAACTCTTTCATTGTGTAACCATGTATGTGTGCTTGAATGTCTCATTGGATTCAAGTATGAGCATGATAAAAGTAGAATGGTGGAGCTATTTTATGATGACTTGTATGCATGAGTTGTAGAGTGAAAGTCTCATGGTTATGCTTAAGATACTATGCCACTGTTTTTATGCATAAAATACCACTGTTTTAGTCCATAATATGCCACTGTTTTTATGCATAAAATGCCACTGTTTTAGTCATCATATGCCACTATTTTTATGCATAAAATGCCATTGTTTTAGTCACCATATGCCACTGTTTTTATGCATAAAATGCCACTGTTTTAGTCATCATATGCCACTGTTTCTATGCATAAAATGCTACTGTTTTAATGCTCAAAAATGTACCATTCATGCCACTGTTTCTGCCACTGTTAACACCACTGTTCTGCCACTGTTTTGAGGCCCAAAGTGCCACTGTTTCTGTTTTAAAACGTTCATTGTTTCTGTTGTATGTTTACTGTTTTCCTGCTGTAAAACGTCACTGTTTCTGTCCACTGTTTTTAAGGAAAATACCACTGTTTTCTGCTCACTGTTTTAAAAGAACAACTCACTGTTTCTGCTCACTGTTTTAAGCACAAACGTCACTGTTTTCTGCTGTAAAAATGCTGCTGTATGCTCACTGTTTTGCTGCTGTAAACACTGCTGCATGATCACTGTTTTCCACTGTAAAACACTGCTGTATGCTCACTGTTTTGCTGCTGTAAGACACTGCTGTATGCTCACTGTTTCTGCTGTAAATAGCCACTGTAAATGATTGGTTGTAATTGATTTAGGTGCGCTTAAGAAGTGAGATACTTCGCTGCTGTTTGGTAATATTTAAGGCACACAAAGGTAAGTGTCAGGCGATATTGCCTAATGTGACTATTGACTACTGGTATAAAATTGTGACATGATGCTCCATATGCCGTAAAAATATTATGTTCCATTATGATGAAAGGAAACTGCCAAAAATGTGCCGTGATGGCTATATGATTATGAGGTAAAGACGTTATGTGGCAGCATAACGCATATGAAAGGTATATATAAGCATGCACCTTACATCATACCGCATTTTTACGCCTTGTGTGTGAAAGCATAGCATGACATGCACGTATCATGATCATATAGGCCTTGTTTTAGAATAGTTATGTACAGGACCATGTGTTTGAGCAAACATCATATAGGCATCCCCAAGGTACCGGGGTATGGGACACTTGGCATCAGTCCGCATAGGCCCACAGTTGGAATCCACATGGAGCTCAGGTGCCAAGGGATATTTGATTCCACTGTGAAGTGCGCGCACGACGGTGCTAAAAGCGCAAAGGAAAGGCGTTATATACGCAATATATATGAATATGATGAAAAGGAAAAGGGAAAAGGAACAAGGATATGTTGAAGTGACTGTTTATGATTTTGTGCCTAGTTAATACTGTTATATTACTGGTTTTGTTGCCACACTACTGGGATTATTCTCACCCCTTCGGGGCTGCTATTTTTCCAAAATGGCAGGAGGACGTAAAAGCACTTGAAGGAGTGATGTTTGCTGTTGATTGCTGATGCGTGGATTTTCACTGTTGCTGTTTGTTTAATTGGATGACTGTAATGATCAATGTTTTGGTACTCTTGGATGACTGTAGTCTTTATCATCTCTATGTTAGCTTGAACTTTTATGAACAGCGGCTATTTTGGAAAACCTTTGTGAAAAGAATTTAAGTGCTGAAATTTTTACAGTGCACCTTACGGGTGGTGTTTTTACGAGCAAACGAACTCGGAATTACTATTATTTTATATGCACGCGAAGCCCCAAACGTGCTCTTTCTAACTTACTTGAAATATTTTTTATCGTCCAATCAAAGTTATAAGAACTATTGAAATGCCTTACGGATTTGTATACTGCTATGAGACTCTTTGTTAGCTCATGTGACGTTAACGACTCTAATTCCGCTTAGCAAACGACTCTCTTGGATGCATACAAGGGTGGGCGTTACAGGTTCGGAAGTAGTACTGTTCGGAACTGGTTCAGGTCAACCCTATTTTGAAATTTTTAAATTTTTTTTTTAAAATAAATTAATAAAAATTAGTTTGGTTTGATTCGGTTCAGAAATAGTTCGGTTTAGTTAAAAACGATAGGTTCTTGAACTGATTCTAAAAATCGGTTCGGTTCAGAAATATAATTTAACTATAATGAGTCATTTGGATAGTTTGTATTAGAGTGTATGTTTATTTTTCATATTTTATAAGTTAATACAGATTAAAAAAAAGTATGATAATTATGATGCTATTATTTTAATAATATTTTTTTGATATTACTATGTTCGTAATGAATTAATATTAAATTTTTATTGTTTAATCAAGATATTTTTACAAGTACAAATTTATTCTTTAAAGTATATTAACATATTTTTATTTTTTGTTTTAGTGGAATATGAAATAATTTTATCCTAGAAAACAAAGTTATGTATATCTTATAGAAGAAATATCAATTCAAATAATTATATATTAACTTTTAATTTAAAATATATCGGAACATACAATACAACTTACCTTGTTGTAAAACAAAAAATCATCTTTCACATAAATCAAAGGAAGTATTGAAATCCACCTTATCTCATAACAATCGATCACTGAAATGGCAACCAATGCTTTGATGGTCCTTCCTTCCTTATGGAGCTCACTACAGCTACAACTACAACTACTTGCGCGCCTTTTGTATGTTTTTATGGGCTTCGTTACAAACACCTTCAGGTTTTTTATTTAATTAATTAATTATTATTATTGTTATTATTTCAATATGGGTTTTTATCTATATGTCTTTTTGTGCTGAGGAAACTGTGCATTTGTAAGAAAATATGAGTTCTGGTAATAGAGGTTAACTTAATTGGGAATGCTTCAATTAGGATAACACATGTACTAATTTTGTGTCATTGACTCTATTGTTCAATAATTGAAATGATTTGTATTATTATAAGTGCCGTGCATTGTCCACATTTCAAGCCCAGTGGGCTCGTGTGAGGGGGCATGTTGAGATATATAAAACCATTAATATAGCCTCACCCAACTGCTTAAGTTTTTTGGTTGAATTGGTTCTTTACGATGGTAAATTCTGAATGTGTCGTACTTTGGCTATTTGGTGTTCTATTCGTTGGAGTTCCTTATAATGAAAGAGGGAGATGTTCTGTAAATAGTGTGAGAATGAGAGTGTTAGTTCTGACTTTACATCTTGGTTGGAGCCTGGTATTGTTACAGAGTATTTCAATACTTCGTGGGGATCTCATAAAACTACACTATAGTTGTAATCAGTTTGGGTAAAATAGAGGTTGGTTCAGAAATTGGTTAGGGTGTGTGAGGGAGATATCATCCTTTGGACTGTTTGTAGTGTGTCGGCCAGTTTACACCATGAACTGTAAGTTTGGGATTTGATATTTTTGTGCTGATTCATGAAAGAAAATAAATGTGGCTTTTATAACATTTTTTTATAACCTCAACTACTTGAAGCCTAGCTATAAGTGAAACCTAAATAGCAAAGTATAATCCATAAATAATCATCCAGGTCCAATTCGAGCACATTTGAGGGAAACACAATATAAGGTACCAACTAATTAAATCTTGAACAAATTTAAAATTTGAACGTATGGATATTAGCTATTTTTTGGTGTTCCTGTTCTGAGTATTAGCTGTCACTCAAAGAGCTTTCCTACTTTTGCATGAGGCAAGGAAGCATTGACCTTCAAAACGGTTGTTGTACTAGTGTCAGACACGTCTACGTGTCAAATACCCACCAGACACCTACTTATGCTCCTATTTTGTATTTTCTCTTGCAAGGGATTCAGTGGCCCATAACATATCCCCTTTGCAAGGGATGATACTCGTTGAAGAGTTGCTTGAATGTCAAAGGATGGAATGTCATCCAATATGGATTTGGAAAGTGGGAATATTTGATAACTGTCATTACAACTTCAAATTTTTTATGACTGACTGTTGTGGCCAGTGCTTTTGTTGCTAGTCTTCTTACTTTTTGGAGAAATGCATTTATTTTTCTTACTATCTTCTCAAATTTTTTAGGCAGATATGATAAGAGTCATTGAACAAGAGAAAGTTTAGTTTGTGAACTCCTAAAGTTCAAATCATTATTTTAGTTGCATCCTTTGATAAAACAATTACTTTTTAGAACAGTACCAAAATATAAAACTTCAGATGCTTTAGTTGGAAGGAAACAAAATATATAATATGAATCTTTGTGGTCTTATGTTTTTTATTTATGAAGTTGGTGATGATTGCTCAACAGATGCTCTATTTTTCATAACTTTGATTTTATGTCTGATTTCTAATCTGTCATATGCAGGAAGAGGTTGCTAAAGAGTTTGGCATACCAGTTGAATTACAGAGCATTTGGCTATTGGCAAAGCATAAAAACTATACATATCGTCCTAATCGGCCATTGACACATTGAGGAAGCACAACCTATAAGTTTCTGAGCTTGCAAGAAGCTTTTCCCTATTATTTTAATTATAATTCCCCCTTCAAGCTTCTTATATATGATTTTTCCAGCTCTGACTGTTTAGGTTCTTGCTTTTATGGCAATGTTGGTTTTCTAGAACAAATGAGCTCCTTTTACCCCACATTTATGTTTTTTTGTTGAATCTGTTCTGTGCTTTTTTTAGATTCCATTTCTCAGGCTGGACCAACAGTTGATTCTCTATGTTGGCTTTGTATTTTTATTTCTGCCATCTATGGCTAGTTGTTTTATATTCTCCAATCTTAAAAATGAATAAAAAATGCAACCAAAATAAATAATTTTCACGCTAATTGTTTTGGATCCTGTAGTTTGTTCTTGTTATGTTGGTGGGGGTGATCAATTTTTGGTTAATCATAGCTGAAGTTGTACTATATTTTTTCTCAGTACGATATACATTGGAGGTTGGACAATTGAGAGAGTTTTCAAACAAGGTTCAAAATGCAGAATTAAAATTGTTTTTGGAAGTGGAGCTTGGGATGGTAACATTTGAATTGTGGAAGTTGTATACTACTTTGATAGCATGATAATTGATACTCAAACACAGTAATGTTAACAAACTACTTTATTATTTAGGATTTACGACCAATTGCACCCCCTGACAAGAAAAAGGATGATATATTATTATTCTTTAAGTTATATGATCCTGAAAAAGAGGAGCTATGGTATTGAGTAATTTCTGTATTTTAACATATGTTGGGGTAAAAGGTGGACCTAGTTTGACATGTATGTATTTCCCTATGATTGCAGTTATGTTGGAAGGCCTTTTGTGAAGAGTACTGGTAAGCCATCAGAAATCGTGACGAGGTTAAATGTAATGGGTGGTTATTATCCGGATGAAGTGATTGAACTTTATGAGGTTGGTTTGTGTTGTATCCTTTAATATTAATCAGTTGAGAAATTCATGATAATTTTGATACTGTAGCTCATCTATGTATGATCTAAAACTGTATGCTTTTTGTCACGAATTATCCCTCTCCAAAGCTTAAGTTGTTAGGATAGGTGAGGATAAAAGAATGGTTTTGTGTTATATTTCTTTAGCCTATAGGTACCCTCACACAAGAGACCTTTGTGCTGTAGTAGGGACAATGGATATGTCCACCTACCTTATGCTTAAATTTAACTTTTTATTGTAGGGCTATGATGCCATGTAATGAATGAAATCTCCCACAAGCTTAAGCTGTTGTGTGAAGATACATGTACAATTTTGTATTAAATCTCTAACATCTCATTACCTGCTTCCTGCTGAGCTTGGGTCAGACAGTTATGGTTTCAATTGTTTAGTAACTAAGCTTGTTAGTGATTGATGACCAATAAAGTGCATCATGTTCCACTAAAAAATTTCTGTTTTGATTGAAGTATTCTGCATTTAATGAAAATCTTGTAGTATCTTGGCATTGATTGAAGTTTATTTTATGTTTCGTACAACACCACTACATGGTTTTGCATTTTGGTTTGATGTTGAATTTAATGGGCCTGTGATAGCACCAACCAATTATCAATTGTCAACTTCATTTATTTACAGTCATCAGGTGAATGGTAGTCAGAGAAAAAGAAGAACAAATCCAAATGAAGCACTGGTGCTGTCCACTGCACCTGAGGATCCTCCAACCCATTGGCAGCATGTGCAGTATTTTATTTATTTATTTATTTTAATTTCCAATTTCTATAGGTGATTCTAGTTTCATTGTTCAATGAAGCGTACATTCTTCTGTCAGTGCTTATCTTAAGCATATTTGAAATTGTTGTATGTTTTCCAATGATGTTTTTAAGATGTATGTGCTAACGATTTTTAAGAAACATAAAAATAAAATAAAAAATATGAAGCAATTTCAGAAGAGAAAGAAGTATAAAGTGTTTTAAAAATTGTTAGATGGCCATGTTAATATTTTCCACTACAATTATAAAATAAAAAATGACATAAGGGTAAATTTCAAATACCTCTAGTAATGTGTTTTGCTCTTCGATCACTTGCCTATAACAGTATCTCAAATTTGAAGAAAACAAGTATTATGCCATTTTAATTTGGACCATCTTTTCCCATAAACTTGAATTGCACTAGAGATTTGGCAAAGCGGGTGAAACCAATGGATTAATCCGCCAACCCACCAAATAACCCTCCTAAATGTGTGGCAGGTAAAAACATGTTCAAGGCAAGGCAGGTCAACACACATCTCATTATTTATTGATATTTGATTTGGCATAAATAGAGATTAACAAAACAAATAAAATAAAAACTTAAGCCTATTTTTGGATTCTGATCCGGATATAATATAAGCCCACACCAGGGCCCAATAGCTTGTGAAGGCCCGAACCCATTAAAGGGTCCCGAACAAGGTACAAAGGGCAGGTACGGACGCGATGACCCTATCGTGGCCCAACAGCGCGATGACCACATCGCGGCCCAACAGCGCAATGACCCTATCGCGGACATGGATTGAACCCATCGCGCCATACAAGGCACGATGACGTCATCACAGCACATAAGATGTACTTACCCTACACGCAACGGGATACCTTCTACAGACAATAAACTTAAGGGCTAAGGCAGCACCACCGCGCCCTCATACCAGTAAGCAATGGACAGCTCCTGCTCGCCGTAACTCTACTACTAGACACCATGGCGGCAAGCTCCTCAACATTAAAACCATGACAGCTACACTACGTTGGCACCAAGGAACCTTTGCCTTCACCAAGAAGCAAGGCATCCTCCAGAGCATACGACTCAGCTACTAAATAAACACATTATATACCACCAAAGTACGATGATCCTTTACTTTCATAACATAAACACCTGCCTCTGATACTTACTTAAGCATCGGAGTGTCTTCGCACGTACCCCCATCTGGTACAACGTGAAAGACGAAGGACCAAGAGCACAAAGCTCACCCCAACAGCAGATATCAGGCCCAATACAGAAGCAATCCAGGAGTCTCAACCGTGTGTGATTTGGGCTTAATACGTATTGGGCTATCCTTACTGTATTAGGTCCAATCATTGGCGCCGTCTGTGAGGAACCTGTTTTACCCACTTTTCTCTAAAAACATGGTTGACACTCGCAACAAGTCTTAGAATGGCTCCAAGGGAAAGCAGAAAGAGACCCCTGCTTCACGTGAAAAATCAGTCTCATAGGTGGCACCAATTCCCATCCACCTAGATGACCCACCTATATAACACCTCAAATATTTAAATGTTTATTTTAATGTTATATTGTGAAATGAAAGTTGATGGATTAGTGAAAATCCAAGTATTATGGCCAAAAGGGGCAAAAAGGGCAAAATGGTAATTTGCCAACCGTGTGTTAAGAGGCAAAAATACTGAGTTAGAGATTTCAAATGGCAAAAGTAATGCTGGAAATGGAATCAGGGCGGAAAATTGAGTAAATAGGCAAATTTGGGAAAAATTGATGAATAGTGAATTTTTAGTGTTAAAATACTGAGGTGTGAGTGTACCGATAGGTGTGAAATTTTTATCAATATTTTGGAGAAATAAAAATATGTCATGGACTGGAAAAATATGTAGATTAGGAATTTATGATCGGAATTTTTATTGGAGTTAAAGTTAGATCGCGTGTGGGACCCGTGTGACCGAAGTCACTTGGCCCCACCCTCTTTTTCTTCTTCTTTCCTCCTCTTTTCTTCTCCTTGTGCGCGCTCCTTCCCTGCCAAGAAGAACAAAACACCATTTCTCACCATTTTCTTCATCTTTTCTTCATTTCATCATTTCTCCACCAAATCGCTTGATTTTGGTGTCGAAATCTACCGTAAACAACCTTCCAAAGCCATTGGTAGCTCCTAGAAGCCTTGAATCCATCTCTTTGGCCGCGTTTTTGAGCAACTCAGATTCGACCCACTTTGATTTGTGGAGATTTCTTGGAGTTTTGATCTTCAAATGGTTTAGTGAAGCCTTGGTGGTGATCATACAACACATTGTAAGTATATTTGTGGTCTTTTGATGGTTGATTTCATAGATCTATGAATTTGTGTTCTAAGCTTTGATTTTAGATGTGTGATGATAGAGAGCTCAAATGGAAAAATGCTATTAGATGAAAAGGCCTTAGAATCATGTTTGTAAGCTAGAAATGCTATGTTAATTTTTGGTGAAAAATATAGGTTTTTAACTTAGAGGAATTTGAGGAATTTTCATGAAAAATGAGTTTTGGTGTAATTTGGATTTAATGATTGTTGTAGGGTGCCTCACACGGTTGGAGTTGTGAAAAGTTGATTTGGAGCATACGTTTGGAACGGTATTGCTAAGTATTGAGGTAAACTCTTGGAACTTGGGTTTAATCCCTAGTGAGCTCCACCACACCTACAGGAAGGTTGTGGTTGGATTTTGTCGTGATGACATGATGTGATTGTGTGCTTGTATGCATATTGCTTGTATTTTGTGAAAATTGTTTGGTCACTGGCCAGTTGACGTGTGTTGGGTTTGGACATCCGCTGGAACATTTCGATGGCGAAATACCAGTTGGAATGCCATGGGGTCGACTCATGGGAGCGACACCAGGATGAGCCAAACGTGGGACATCCGCCGGAAGGTCTCTGAGGAGTTCCGGTTGGGTTGGCCATGGAGTTTTCTCAACCATGGGAGAAGCTCTAGGATTGTCTCGGGAGTTATATGATGGAGTCCTTGAACATGAATCCATGAGTGGATGTTCTTGGGTGTCTCCAGGTGGATGGTGATATTGTTTTACTTGCATGTCATATTATGTTATTTTGATACATTTTAGTGAGCCATGGAGTGGAGAGAGCCTCTAGCTCCATTGGTTTATTGAGATATATCCGTATATCTCACCCCGTGTTTGGGGGACCACATTTCAGGTCACTATGAGCCGGGAGGAGCTTCGGGCAAGAAGCCCGTATAGTGGACGTTGGATTGGCATGCGGTGCATTGGATTGCATGACCTTTTGGAGGAGTTTATGGAGTGCACATAGCATACCATTAGTATTTTGAGACTTAGGTCATGAACATATTGCATGATGTCATTTCCATGCTTTTGTTAGTGTTCATGGTCATATGCTAAGTCTTGTTTATGCTTTATTATTCATGGCTTGGATAACTGTATATTTTGAGTGAGCATGGGACTTGTCCATTGCCACAATCATAGCCTTGAAGTCTTGATGAGTAATGTTGTAAAAATGGTCCATATTTGCATGTAAATGGCCATTGTTTTGAGGATGTTGTAAATGATGTTTAATCCAAGGTAAATGCATGATGGAAGGGCCTAGAGCCAACATTAGGACATGATTGTGTGTTATGTGGAGTACCAAGGGGTTAGGGATGGATTACACACCCTTTTTGGGGCTCAAAACTGCTGTAATCTGTCATTTTGCTGCATAGTAATCGATTACCCAAGCATGGTAATCGATTACCATGCAACAGGGGACGAAAAATTGGCTACTGTCTGCACTGGTAATCGATTACTGGCCTTTGGTAATCGATTACCATGTGAGGTAATCGATTACCCAAAGTTGGTAATCGATTACCAGAACAGAGGATTAAGAAAATTGGCTACTGCCTCATTTTTGACAGGTGGTAATCGATTACCACCCACTGGTAATCGATTACCACAGTGTAAATTTCGAAAATTCAGGTTTTTCTAGACCTTAACTTAATGGGTAGAACTCCAAATGATACGTGGTTTGAAACCACGCGTAGAATAACGTAAAGGACTATAACTTGGTAAAATGAGAGAGTAAGATGGTGAGTTTAAATGAATTGAATAAAAAGAAAGATTTATGATGTTAGAAAGTGAATGATTCCGCAAATGGCATTTACAATTATAGTGTGGTTTCTATTGATTACGGAAAATGTATTGATGTAAAAGAAAAGGAATATGTTAAAAGAAAAATTTGCCCGTAATTTAATTAACCTAATCACTGTGATTGTAACTGCGCTTAATATCATAATCAATGTTAACAATACCGGTGTACAACGGGCTGTTACAACCTACACCCCAACACCTGTTGGATATCATCACACAACAAAACAAGAAAATCGCTCAACAAAATCGAGATCTAGCTCGATTGAAGAAAGCCCAAAAGAACAAACAAAAAACCAAAGGAAAAGAAAAAGAAAAAGAAGCAGAAAAGAAGAAAGTTCCTGAAAATTCAGCTGAAAGTGAATCACCTCATGAACATTCAACTGATCTTCCAGGACCATCAAGTCACAAGAACAAAAAGGGTGAGGAAAAGAAAGATACTCATGAGAACGAAAACTCTCATGGGAATTCCAGAATATTTTCGCGAATTGTTCACCCATTCGTCCCTTGCATAATGAACGTCCCATTTCCTAGGGACGTTAAGATTATTACAGAAAAATACAATGGCAAGGGAGACCTTCATGAACATCTGGAATAATTCTAGACAAATATGATGGCACAAGATGTTGCGGATCCAATAGCACGTCGCCCGTTTCCTACAACTCATAAAGAGATAACCCTTAGAAGGTACTCAGCATTGCCGCCTAATTCGGTACAAAGTTGGGAAGATTTAACCAACCAGTGTCTTCTGCGGTTCACAACGAGTAAAGTGCAATACAAATCCACTCACGCGCTTAAAGCAGTTCGACAAGAGTCAAATAAAACTCTGCGCGATTATCTAAACATATTCTTTGATGAAGCACTTTTGGTCCGAGATTTAGATCCACAAGTCTCACTACACATCATCACTGAAGGACTTCTGGAAGGACCTTTTTCTATGTCGCCAGCCAAACAGCGACCTCGCACCATAAAAGAATTGCGTGCGCGTTCAGAGAATTCATCAACCTTGAAGATTATAAGCGATCGTGACATATTTCCAACACCAGGACTAACACAGACAATTTTGAAAGAGATGTCCAGAAGAATTTTCAACGCAAATTTCGCCAAAGGAGAAAGTGGGGGAAATACGATAACTATACCCCGTTGAACACATCTCCCAAGCGGATTTTCAAGGAAGTATTCCAAACAGGGTATGTCCGGGTCAACAGGCCTCCTCCAATGTCAAAAGGAGTTCAGTGCGATGAATCTAAATTCTGTGAGTTTCACAATGACAAAGGACACACCACCGACGAATGTCTCGCGCTCAGAAATACAATTGAGGCACTCATAAGAGAAGGCAAGCTCCAAGAATTTGTTTCCAATTGCAGGGAATACAAGACACAGCAAAAGCGCGATAGATGTTTTGATCACGAATCTAATCCTAACGAGCAAAGGGCACGTCCCAGAAGAAATTACAATTCTACTCACAACAATGACAAGAGAGAAAACAGAATAACTCAGACTGATAGACGTCACAGAACTCCACCAAGAAATAGAGAACAAGTTATGATGCAACACTGTGATATATTACCTAACAATGCGGCAGGTATTGTAGCCACTATTGCCGGTGGATCAGCGGGAGGAGGTGTAACCAAATCTCAACGGAAAAAGCATTTGAAATCATTAATGACGGTATGCGATCACACACGCCCATCAAACTCGCGCGATCATCGACAAGCCATCAGTTTTAACGATGATGACTATGGCAAAATCATACCAGATCATGATGACCCGCTGGTAATCTCAGCATGCATGGCTAACCTCCAGGTAAAACGTATTATGATTGATAATGGTAGTTCTGCTGATATTATTTTATGGGATGCCTTTTGCGCAATGCACATCCCAGAGGAACATCTTCTCCATAGATGTTCGGAGTTAATTGGCTTTGTAGGAGAATGCGTACAGCCTAAAGGCACCATTGAGATATGGGTCACTTTTGGAAACATGCCTCTCGCGCAAACTATCAAAGTATAATTTTATGTCATTGAATACGCATTTGCGTATAATATCATCCTGGGAAGACCAACTATTGTCGCATTAAAGGCAATCATTTCTATGCCTCATCTATTGATGAAATTCCGTAACAAGTCTGGCACAGTAGTTGCCATCAGAGGAGATCAGAAAACAGCTCGCAGCTATTATAACACCAGTTTATGAGCCAAAACTCCTTTACAACCTGATGACAAAAGCAAAGCATCAGTGAATATGACTGATCTTGACATGCGCGATGATCTGCGCGATACCCATCCACAATCTGATGGGGAGTTGGAAGACCTTCAAATTGGCCCACTCCCTGCGAACATCACCAAAATTGGAAGAAACCTCCCCGAAGTTGAGAAAAGTGCGTTGGTAACAGTGTTACAAGATATTAGAGATCTTTTTGCGTGGGCAGCCGTTGACATGCCTGGGATTGACCCAGGGATAATATGTCACCGTCTAACCCTGGATCCCAAAGCAAAACCCATTGCGCAGAAAAAGCGCAAAATCTCCCCAAAAAAGCAACAAGTAGTTGAAACTGAGGTATCAAAATTGCTTGATGCTGGAATAATCAGAGAAATCACATACTCTACCTGGCTCTCTAACGTGGTCTTAGTTAAGAAACCTAATGGAAAGTGGCGCATGTGTATTGATTATACAGATCTTAACAAACACTGTCCAAAGGATTTTTATCCACTTCCCACCATCGACAAGCTGGTTAATAATTCTACAGGATAACAAGTCTTATCCTTTATGGACGCTTATTCTGGCTACAATCAGATTCCAATGTTCACTCCATACGAGGAAGCCACAACTTTTATCACTGAAAAAGCTACCAATTGCTATAATATGATGCCATTTGGTCTTAAAAATGATGGGGCCACTTATCAAAGCATGATGAACAAAGTTTTCAGCCAGCGGATTGGCCAAATGCTTGAAGTATACATTGATGATATGATAGTCAAAACAATGACTACTTTACAACATCCTCAAGATTTGGCACAAGTATTTCAACAACTGCGCAAATATAGGCTACGGCTCAATCCAGCTAAATGCGCGTTTGGAGTGCCTGCTGGAAAATTTCTAGGATTCATGCTTACACATCACGGGATAGAGGCCAATCCTGACAAGTGCAATGCCATTCTCAGCATGACAAGCCCGCGAAACGTAAAAGAATTGCAACATAACATTCCCAGATTTAAACGTTGCTGTCCCCAGCAATGTAAAAGACTCAGTCCAGGACATATTTAATTAATCCAACATAACATTCCAGAGACACTCTCAGACACAATATGCCATGCATGCCTGACTCAACATCATAAACTCCCAATAATGTCATCAGCTTCTTAGAGATACAAGTCTACATTGGTTACCCCTCACACAGATAAATAATATTCACTCAACAGACAGTGTTTAAGGGTATAATGAGCACTCAATCACTCAAAGCTATAACACTACCATAGGCTTGATTATATTCTAAAAAAAATTCTTAAAAATGAAGAATCACACACATGCATTAATTGATCAAAAGGACTTCACAGGTTGTAACTTGGCCGGGGTAATAGGGTAGGAATATATGGATAGTAGCTCAAACAACAATGAGATTGAAAACTGATATTATTTCACTTTAACACATTCAATTCAATGATTTTTGCTCCACTAACATCCCCACAGAATTTCGGGAATTAATTCCTTCCAGCCCACCTTTTACTCTTTTCCTTTTTTTTATAAGGGCATAGATGATTTTTTTTTTTTTATCCCTTAATCACTTGACCTTTGTGGAGCTTACCTCAATTTCTTTATTTTATTTTCAACACATTCAATGATTCAATCTCAATCAAGGTAAGTCACGAAAAATGGATATAGGCTAAGCCATCAATCAGGCCACAGGTCATTTATCAAGAATTAAGTTCAGGCTCAAAGGGCTAGCAAGGGGAAAATCTCATACAGGTGAGTTATTTTGGCCAATAGCAATTAAGAACAAAATGCCTTATCATATCAATCAATGCATGCATAATAGAGAAACAAATCAAGTTCTAGAGTATTACAACAGTGAGACCTCTCAACAAAAATTTCAGTGTTTAGGCTCAAAACCTCACAGCTATGGTATCAATGCAGACTCAAGAAAATTGACCTCAGACATTATCAGAATTTCACAATATTAATTCAGACAAACGAGCAATCATGCAATCTAATTATGCCTATGCAATGTTATGTTAGAAAGTCATACAATATATTCCAAGAATTTAATCATGTACATTAACAAGACGAGCACATTTAAACCTGGGATTTGTTCAAAACACACATTTTTTTTATTATTTTTTTTTATTTTTTTAATGGCACACCAAATAACTATAAAAAATAACTAAGAAAATGAAAAGAGTTAGGATATCTCCCCTGATAGAAGAATTGCAGTTCTAAGGC
>JAVKPL010010800.1:0-48144 GCA_032173675.1 Gastrolobium villosum
TGTTGTCCAATCGAATTGGCGTTGTTGCATCAAGTGCCACCGTTGGGTCTGTGTTGCTCGGTGGTTGCGGACACTTTGCTTTCAACCATGCAGCGTATGAAGGATCCATAGAGGGATCTTGAGCATTTGTATCATTGAATGAGTATAGGCGTTTAGAGAAAGAAGAACAGTGTGATACACCAATTGAATGGGCTCCTGAAAGTGTCACCATTTCATCTGCTGACAACCCTTTTCTTGCAAAATTGGCAATAAGTTGATCAACATTGAAGGTTGGTGCTGGTACATTTTGTGGCACTTCATCACCGATGGAGACGCGACCATCTTTGCGTCCTGATGGAACGTCGTAGTTAATGCCACGAAGTTTGAGAGCTGAGTCTCGAGCTGCAAAGGCGATAATGTCAGCACATGAGACTGTGTGAGGACATGCTGACTCTAATTGGGACTTAGCATCCTCAATCACTTCAAACCCACGTAAGCTTGGATTGTTTATGAAGTTGTCTCTCTCAGCAGGTGGGTTACCCGGTGTGGATGCAAGTAACACTGAACCATCACAACCCTGTTTATATATATAGATAGAGAAGAACACATAGTAATGTTAGACACTAGCATACCAGTTACATATAGTCAGAAGTTGAAACGTTATATATTTAAACAGTGAACTTACCCTCACAAAACAATCATGGAAATGCATTCTAATAAGACCAGCACCTATGCCAGGGTTAAGAGAAATTTCTTTGTTGACTGCTCTTCTGACAATTGCCTCAGCAGATGGACATGTGGAGCTATAGAAACCCACCTGCAATGATGCTGAGCCCAATGATGAAATGGACAGAATGATCATAACCAAGCTAGAAACCATTATTAGCTGCATGTTTGGAGCACTATCCACCATTGTGTTGTTATTGCTAAATGGCAGTGGGAAACTCAGGAGATTGAATGTTATAACTAATTAATTTAAGCACAAGACAAGGAAGAGAGTGTTATTTGATGTTGTTGGCTACTAATTAATTAGGAGGAGAATGAGAAAACATATGCTCAAGCGAATGTATTTATAGGATGGGAAACTTATGATTTTGAAAGGGTGAGAATGAGATGAAGGGTTCACTTCGTCAAATAAAATGCGTGTATTTGTATTCTGCATGAATAGGTAGTAGTTGAAGTTGTCTGCCATTGAACATTTCTCTTCGGGCTCAACTGTAACTCTTATTTTAGGTAAATATATCATATTGACTTTTGGAAAAAGAGTGATGCCTATATCAGCTTGAGTCCATTGGGAATTTTTCTTCTCTTTTGGTGGTGGCTGCATGTTGCCTTTAACTAGAACACCTCGATTAAGTCTTGACATTTATTTACAAAGAAACTAAATAAACTTTCTATAACAATAGCTTGCCCTCTTGTAACACCATAATAATGGAGAAATGGTCAAAGTAATGAACATAACCCCGTTCAACATCATCTCTGTTTTCAGGTTAATGCTTCCTATACTTTTTGTTTATGTCAATGTCCAATTGCAATTTCTTTTCTTTTTTAATAAACATGTGCAGGGTGCTCAACTTAGCTAGGATGGCGGGTTCAGCCGTTGTGACCCATCACCATTCTAATAAAAATAAGGTATTATATATTGGGGAAGGATATTGTAACAACTAAGTTGTGTTACTACCATGTTACTACTAATCAATCTCACCGTTAGATCGCGTATGTTGATCCAATGGTTATATTTATTTTCATCTTTGTATGATTATGATTCCCCAAATTTAAAGTGAAAACATTAAATATGGAAAATCATAACCATACAAAGGTAGATATAAATATAAAATATTAAATTTGGGAAATCATAACCATACAAAGATGGAAATAAATATAACCATTGGATCAACATAAGTGATCTAACGGTGAGATTGATTGGTTGTTACAATATCTTTCCCTAATATATTTTGGTAAAATGAGTTAGAAAGGTGAATCCATCATATTTTCATGGATAGCAAGTTAAATCATTCAAAAATATTTAAAAAATTAAAAAAAATATATAAATCAAATATAAATAAAAAAGAAAAAAAATACTGAGACTAAATTGAATTCCCCGATAGCTCATATTTTGTAGGTCTTGACATCAAAAAATTTATAGCTCTTTATCTAAGATTTCCATAAAGCTAAAGAACATCGAAATCCATATTTTGTAGCTCAAGTTATATAACAAAAGTATTCAGACTAGATTGAATTCCACGATAGCACCCCTATAGTAACTTTGAGCTCAGTTTTATGAACTTGTCGGTCACGGATAAATCCAAGAGTGGGGCTCGATTGAGTTATATAAAATTTTTGGATATAAATCAATACTAATTTTTGAATAGTAACTTTGACCAATAAAGAAAGGGAAAACCCATAGCCATTGCGAAAAGTCAAAAACTCATGAGAATACCGGTGGAGTCAACTCGCCTAAAAAAATAGAGAATGACTCATCAAGGGTTGCTTCCCCAAAGTGAGCACATGGATCTCAATGCAGAGTATCCCTCATTCCCGTTACAGCTCATTACACACATGTATTGATGCACGTCCCCACTCAAGCAGTGAGACATAGGGCAAAAATGATTAGGCTCTTCTTTCTTCCTCATCATCATAGAATATTTCTCACCTATTTATATCTATTTTTCCCCTGAGGAGGTATCGCGTATCCATTACTTTTATGAGTTGTTACTCTGCCAAATTATAGAGCCACCGAGTCCTTGCACATTCCCTCTCTCTTAGCCATACCTGAGATAACATTTACATAATTGATCTAATGGTAAGATTGATTGGTAGTAACATGGTAATAACACAACTTGGTTGTTACAATATCCTTCCCCTTTTTATTACCCAAAAAAGCCGAAATTTTCAACTACCAAAAAATGAAGAAATTTTCATTGGAGGGGAGGGAGCGACTAAAGAAGCGTTCTAATTATAATAGTTGGTTCTCCTGTACATAGTACGTCAATAATGGAGAAATTGTCAAAGTAACGAACATAAAAGGTATTACTATTGCATGACGAAGTGTCACGTATTCAGGATTTATTATTATATTTACATATAATATTTTAAGTATTCTTTTATCACTATAAATAAGCCAACATCATTGAAAAAATAGGATATGATAGGCTATGATATCATGCTCTTATCCATTATTTAGTGAATTAACAAGATATGATAAGCTTATACTATTGACTTATTTTATCTAGTGAACATCAAACCCAGGATATATACGTGCTTATAAGGCTCATATCATATCTTATTCTTATCCAATATTTTTATAATATCCATTTCTATCCTATCATGTCCACCAAATAAGCCCTAAGGGTCTTAAGCACCCTTTTATAGACCAATAACAAATCAATTCGTAATTTAAAATCTTATAGACACAATGATAACTACATTTAAAAAATAAATAAATAAACAATTAGCGAATTACAATTAAATCATTCAAAAAACATCTCAAATCAAGCTAAATTTATTATATTCCTTTTTTTGCCTAACAAATCATAATCAAATATTTTGTTTCATTTTGACATGGATTTGGTCGCTAGATTTCAAATTGTTGCTTCTTCAAACAAGCTAGCCATGCTTAATGAGCTATACTTCTATTTGACTCCAAGCTTCTTGAATCAATTCGTTAATTGGTTGGACCATGCGTAATGACCAACTATAAGTGCATCATTCTCCCCCGCTAAGAAAAGATTTGCCCCTGAATGTGCTTTATATTCACTAATATCAATCTCTTTAATTGTCAACTCAAATGAAAACTTTTCCTCTATTTGATATTCATCATATCATTCTCCATTAGTTTTATCATAAACTAAATGATCATATATTGGGTTATGTTGTGAAATTTTGCACACTAATAATAATCACACAGTAACACAAGTGCACATTGTCAACTAGAAATACGGATGTGTGAGTCTAAGTATCGTTATCATAGAGGAAAATTATAAAGCTACGGCCTAAGTGAAGCAACAAGGATGATAATGAAAGTAATTAAGGACTGAAGTAAATCTACATTGATTAATCACTAACTATTGAATCAGCTTAAGCTGAGATTATTGACTAAATATAAGAACACATTATAAAATACTAAGTTTCAAGTATAAAAAAGATAAATTAGGATCAATTTTCACTATATTGCAATTTCACTAGAATGCTGGAACAATGTTATAGTTATCTTCCATCAGTAACTAGAACACATGCTTGTATGTAGGGGCTTCCACCAACTTACATATATACCCAATAACCACTTCCCATATCCCTATGCAAAATTAATTATTGAATTCATTAACTTCAAGTTCTCTTTAGTTATATGGTGTGAACTATACCTGTACCCACAACTTAACTAAAATAAATTAACTTAGTTAATCCACATTATTTAATAAGTTTCCATGTTCATCTATATTCCTATAGCCCAAACCCTGAAACACTTGCAGCTTTTTCCCAGCATGTCAATAAGATTAAGAATGAAATACTTTATTAAACAACTAAAGAAAAGATAACATAGCAAAATTCAGGAAAGCATGATTACATCATAATACGGGTACACTATCACCTAATCCTAAATAATTTAACTCATACTTGAAATAAAAGAAACACAAAAGAAAGAAAAAGACTCAATAGAACTAATATAAGAATAAACCGTAGGTTATTGTAGCTTTGCTTCTGCAGCAACTCCACGTGCCGCCACTCTCTACCATCTCTAAGCTTCTGGAGAAATGTTGGGATAATCGGATCTAATGATTCCTCTATTGGACCCTAGCTTCACTCCTTGACCAACTAGATTCCTCTCCACGAAGTCTTGAAATATCTTCAACCAATTGCGCTCTTCCTCCTATAGTTTGGACATAAATGGGCTTCTTATTTATAAAAAAGTATTGACTTGTGTACCAAGTATCTTTCAAATTTTAATTCCCTCAGAATTAGAATAAGCAAACTCGTTGAAAAACTAATTAAACATTCATAAAAACAAAGTTTAGGCATCCATCACAATGTTACAACATAGGTACTTTATCACCTAGCCTAAGGAGCAATTTAGATCATAATGGAATAAAAGAAAACATAAAAGAAGAAGAAAGAATCCATGGAAAACCAAAAAAGAAGACTAAAAAGATGTTGTAAAACTCTGTCATAGTCTTGCTTCGACAACGCTTCTTCCTCCAAGAATCTCCCCTTCTCTCTCTCTCTAAACGTGGTGTGGTGTTACCTTCAGTCGTTCCATCCTTCAAAATCCGTACGGGACTCCTCTTTAAATAGAATAGGTGGTTGGTTAATTGGGCTTCAAGTTTGGGAGTGAAAATCCATGAATCGTGCTATTGTAGCCTTATCTTATCCCTATTTTCTTGGTCTACTTGCACTTGATTGGTTAAGATCATGATCTTATTGATTTTATTCTGCCAATATTGTTACTGATTAGATAAGAGTTTGTTATCCTTGATTGTTGGGATATGATATAAGATTTGATCTTCAAGAACGTCCTTGTCCCTTGCTGGTGATTTATCTATTTTTTGGGGAGTAGCTAACTTTTAAATTTTGAATTCAGTTGTTCCCTTTCCTCACCATAATGTCGTCCTGATTGCTATATCATTACTTCGTCAGCTTCTCTGCTACAACACTTGGGAATCAACTCTTCCTGCAAAGATAAAGCATTCAACAACTTATCTTTTCTTACACAAAACCAATGAATATTGTCTTATTTTCCATACTTAGTTATCTCAAAGCACTTAATCATAAATATGCAACATTTAGCTAAATTATCTTGCAATTAAGACATTTTATATGGAATTTATGCAGCAAATTCATCATAAAAATACTAAATTATCTCTCATTTGGGAGAGTTAGCAATAAGTGACTAAGACAGTTGAGAGTATTCTATTTTACTCCTTTTTCTCCCTCGGTGTCAGACAACCCCCTTCTCCGAGTCTGAAAACTGAGCCACATGGAAGAGAGAAGCAAGCTTAGAATATCATCCTTTCAGTTTTACACCATGACCCTTTGATGAAAGTTGTAGCTTAGGACCTTAGGAACAAACCCCAACCGTTTATTTTCCATGAGAAGCTCTAGTTTGAGAGATATCTCCCCCTCAAGATTTCGGTACTATTCATTTTCTTGGAGCAATGATGAGTTTTTGAAGTACTTGAAGCTTGAAAAAGGATATTTGGATGATTTTGGGGACATCCATGGTAAGAAAACAAAATTTGAACCATTTCTTCTTAGTGTTCATGATTCTAGGTTTTTAGTTGGATTTTGATGTTGGTAACCATGGCTCTTTGTTGTGAGTTTGATGTTAGTTAATGTTTATTAGTTAATGTAGTGTTGAATGATTTAAATTATAGCCGTGGGAAAGTTTTGATTATTGATGGATTATTTATGTCTTTAATTCCACCAATGCATGAATGTGTATGTTGGAAGCTTGTGTAATTTTATTTGGAGCTTGGAAGACAATTACAAGACCATTTCAAGTGATTACAAGGTGAGAAAACCTTGCATTATTTGTTGGCTTATGGTTAAGCACCTAAGGTAGTCATTCTTAATGAAGGACAATAACATGTTCATGATTTGAATGGACTTAAGTTGATAATATAAATTAAGAAATGATATTTAATGGAAGAAAAGTCTTGAAATAGTTGTTTTCACCATTGTGGAAATTATGGTGTGAAAATAAAGTAAGGGTGCTTTATGTATAAGTAATGCTTTATCAAAGTGTTGAAGTTTTGTGTTTAACACTTGAAATGTAACCTACATGGTGTTGATTTGTGTTGGTTCCTACTCTAGGTTTGAGCTTAGGGATATTGTGTTGAAAGACCAACAATTGGAAGAAGGTGACTAGCTTTCTTGGGTTGCAAGTAAGCATTGATTTGGAAGCTTCGAGAGGTAAGCTTTCGGTGCATGAGTTTTTTCCTCTTTGTTTGTTCCACCATGTTCTAGTAGGATTATGGTTATGATGTGTATAAACTATGATGAATGTGGATACTTAGTATAGTTACATTCAAATAGGACATGTATATATGATGTTTTGATATGAAATGATAAGACATGTATATTGTTAACTCTCCCAAATGAGAGTTAATTTGGCATTTTTATGATGAATTTGCTGCATAATTTCCATATAAGTTATCTTATTTGCATGATAATTGAACTAAGTGTTGTATATTCATGATTAAGTGCTTTAAGATTATTACGTACGAAAAAAGAGACAATATTCTTTGATATTTGTGTAAGAATAGATGACTTGTTGAGTGCTTTGGCTTTGCAGGAAAAGTTGACACTCGAGTGCTGTAGTAGATAAACTGACGAGGAAGTAATGATATAACAATCGGGACGACAATATAGCGAGGATGAGGGAATAACTGAAATTCAAATTTTAAAAGTTAGTTATGATCCCAAAAAATAGACCATGCACCAGCAAGCAAGAGATAAGGATGTTTTGAAAGATCAAATCATATCTCTAATCCTAACAATCAAGGATTATAAGCTCTTATATCTAAGCACAATATTTTCAGATTAAATCAAGAAGATAAAGATCTTATCCAATCAACTGTCAATAGCCCTAAAATATAGGGATAAGATAAGGTTGTAGCAATACTATTCATGGGTTTTCAATCCCAAATTTGAGGCCCAAGTAACCAACCATTTGTTCTATTTAAAGAGGATTGCCCTACGAATTTAAGAAGGCTGTAACGAATGAAGGTAGTAAGACACCATGTTCAGAAAGAGAGAGGGAGAATTCCATGGAAGTGAAGGCAAAGAGCAACGTTCTACTATAACATTGCTTTATTTTAGAATCTATCTCAATATTTCTTCTTCCCTTTCTTTGTGTGTTCTTTATTTTCATTATGAGCTAAATAGTTTCTAGATTGGATGATAGAGTACCTATGCAGTGATATTGTAATGGATGCCTATGTGTAGACTTTTGTTTATTTTTAATTAGTTTTCATTGAGTATGTTTAATTTTATTTTATTCATTATGCTTGACCAAAATTCATATACATGATATTGAGGAGATTCCGAATCCATACCCTTATTGAATTATGTGGATCAATCAAGTGAAAATAAGTAACTCTAATTGGTTTGATTAGGTGAAAAGAAAGTAGCTTGATTGAATTAACTAAGTGAAAGGAAAAGTAACTCTAATTGGTTTGATTAGGTGAAAATTGTAACTTAGTTAATTTGGGGAAAGGTAACTTAAGACTTAAGCTTAATAAATTCAATAATTAGTTTAGCCATAGGCCCGTGGGAAATTGGTTATTGGATATATATGTTAGGTTGAGCTAAATGATTTCTGCTATATTCTATTATCTGACATATCATGCAGGAAGTGAAATCATAGGTGAAGACTACTCCATAAACTCTGAGTTTACCGAGATGGTTAATGTCACCCCATTTGGGAATATATTTCAAGTACTCCAACAGCAGCGGGAGAGCCCTCCCAAGGCAAGAGGCCTGTCTAGGGCTAGAGGACCCAACTGGATCATTATAGTGTTTTATCTTGGGGATTATATATATATATATATATATATATATATATATATATATATATATATATATATACATATATATATATGGGTCATGATGTATGGCCATCCATTTTTATATATGGCTTATTATTATTTTGTTATATGATAAGGCATATATGTATTTATTCAGTGATATGCTTTTGTTAGTAGAATGTACAAGTAAATATGTTGTCAAGTTATATAAGATAATTAGTGGCATGGAGTTAATAGTTGATCGAATCCATGGATGGATTCTAGGTACATTGATTGGACTATTTGTATATGTATGTGTTGGACTTGTCTGATTTTCAGGGATTATGTGTAAAGGTGGGATTTCATCACTAGATTGTCTAGTTTATAGCAAAACTGTTGTCTGTGTGACTCTATTCAGGTTCGTATGTGTTATCATGCCCGGATAGTCATTGACCATTGCTTATGGTTACAGGGTTAATAAGTAAGACTGTTGTGTAGGTTTGAGACTGTACAATTAGATTAATTATGGAAAAAGTGCAATGCAATACATCAGGAAAAAGAAAAGGAAAAAAGTTAATTCATAAAGTTACATCGGTTAACAGTGAACCTTGGATATAAGTCTTCCACTTAAACATTCAATTTATGCAGCGCTCTTGTAGCATTTGCATGTTAACTAACCGGTCCGGAATGAGGTGTTACACAAATGACCGATTTTCTTGTAGTCTTGGGTTTTCTTGTTTTGCGCTTGCATAAGGTATCACTCCAAATCATGGATTTTTCTACTCTACTCCTACACAAGTTGTTTCTCCAAATATTGTATTTTCTTTCTCAATGCTCGCACATGTTGTCGCTCTAAATTGGGCTTGTGGATTTTTTACGCCTCCTTTTGAAGTTTTTTCCACGTAATTGCTTGTGTTATCTCATTGCTACTTTTTTATGGGTTTAGTGTGTGTCCTTTTAAAGTATATAAGTTATGTCCTTTTAGTTTTTTACTCTATGTACTATCGGTAGTACATAATTATAACATGAAAAATTGCTCTATCTTTTTTCACTTTCCAGGTCAGCTGACGTGACTGAAGGGAGAGAGTAAAAAAGAAAATTTTTATGTTATTATTATATACTACCAAAAGTACATAGAGAAAAAAAAATTAAAAGGACATAATTTATGTCTTTTTAAAAGGACATAATCTGAAGTGCGGAACTAGTAAAGGATGAAAAGAAATTTAAACCCTTCCCAATCAAATGTAGCATGTGGAGATATAACTGAGACTCTTTCTTTTTCTCAGCTACCTTACTACTAAGGCTTTGTTTGGGAGTTGGTTTTATGAGGGGAAGAAAAGAAAAGAGAAGGTTTTAATAAGATCTCTCCTTGTTTGTGAGTTTGAAAAAGGAGGGGAAGGAATTGGGGATTTTTACTAAACCCTCCAAAACCCTCCTTCTTCCTAAAGTTAAAGTTCCCTCAATTTGGGGGGTTTGAGTGGGAAATATTGAAAATTACTTATCTATCCTTAGCAATAAAATGTAAAGTTCACATAAATGTGTATCTTTTTTAAACTTGAAATTATTAGAAAAGCCTCAAATACCGACAAATTTTATCAACGGAAAATATTTCGTCAAAAATAGTGATGAAATTTTTTAAGAAAATCATATACGTCAAAAAATTGTCGTCAAAACTAAAGACGAAACAAGATTTTGTCATAATCATTGACATAATTTTTTTACGGGAAAAAATTCAGTCAAAACTATTTACGGAATCTAAATTCCGTTGAAACTTTCAAAGAAAATATTTTTGTCCAAAATTTGAAGAAACACATCTCCACCAAAAAAAATCGACGTAAAACAATTACGTCTAAATTTTTTACTGAGAATATTTCCATCAAAATTTTCCGCAAAAATTTTTGACGAAAAACATTTACATCAAAATTTGAGACTAAAAACATTTCTGCAAAAAAATTTGACACTTTTTTTTGCCAAAATTCTTTACAGAATCTAAATTTCGTCAAAATGTTTCACAAAAAAAATATTCATCGAAATTTTTTACGTAAAATATTTCCATCAAAATTTTCAATGCAACACATTTCCTTCGAAGATTTTTGCTGGAAAAAAATTTCACCAAAATTCTTTACAGAATTTACATTCCGTCAAAAGTTTTCAACGGAAACATTTTCGCTAAATTTTTTGACAAAAATTTTCCGTCGAATATTTAAGGAAACACATTTCCATCAAAAAAAATTGACGTAAAATATTTTCGTCAAATTTTTTGATTCAAAATATTTCCATCAAAATTTTCAAGAGAACATATTTCTGTCAATAAATTTCAACAAAAAAATTTTCCGTAAAAATTTTTGATGAAAGATATTTCGATTAAAATGTTTGGCGGAAAAATATTGTGTCAGAATTCTTTACAGAATATAAATTTCGTCGAAAGTTTCGAATAAAACATTTCCCTCAAAAATTTTGACAAAACAATTTCCGTCAAGATTTTCATCAGAACACATTTCCATTGATGTTTTGAACGAAAAACATTCCTTCAAAATTTTTGACGAAATATTTTTTTCGTTTAAAGCATTTGATGGAGGAAATCATTTTCGTCAGAACTTTTGACAGAAACTAAATTTCGATAGAAAATTTATTTTTGTAAAAATTTTCATCGGAGAAAAAATTTCTTCGATTTTCGACAAAGAGTATTCTGGTGAAAAAATAATTTTGTGACAATTTTCGTAGCTTGCAGCCTAGAAATTTCATAAATAATATGATCTTTTTTAATATTGTGAAAAGTACATAAATAATTTTGTTAGAAATTTTAAATTTAATTTAGTTTGTAACATATAATAATTATATTAATTTTAAAAAAGGGTAAAATGGTAAAAATATCTCATTAACCCTCCGTTTTCCTCTCTTACCATTTTTTAACTCACAAACAAGGGAAGGGAATATCCTCCAATTTCCTTCCCCTCCCTCCCCTTTGGATCCCCTTCCTTCCCTTCCCCTCTAAACTCTCAAGCAAAGCTTAAAGGAGCTACCACCGTTTGGTTCCCTTCTCTATTGTCTAGAACAATACACAAATGCCCATGTAAGAGATCCCAATTTCCTTCCCTTCCTTCCCCTCCCTCCCCCGTGGATCCCCTTCCTTCCTTTCCCCTCTAAACTCCCAAACAAAGCCTAAAGGAGCTACCACCGTTTGGTTCCCTTCTCTATTGTCTAGAACAATACACAAATGCCCATGTAAGAGATTGTGAGTTGTGACTTGTGACTAAAGAAAATTTGTTGATGTCAAAATTTATACATCGCAAATTAAGCTTGCGTTAATATGAGAAAATGTTAATAAATTTGGCTTGAACGGATTTGACAGAGGCTTATCCAGAAAATCACTTAAATCAGGGCGAAGCAATGCCAAGTAAAACATATATCGGTTTCCAAGATCAAAAGATCAAATAATCAAGCAGAAAAGGTACTGAGAGAAATGAAAATACCTAAGTTTCCATTAAACTCTGGAGTTTGCGAACTTATATCCATCATGTTCTTGACTCTGAAAACTAGCTTCACCAATGCACCGCGCTGTTCCACTTATGCGCATTCAGTTTGCAAAAGAGAACCAATAGATGAAGTCTTACCCAAAGTCGGAATCAAAGATATTGAGGATCCAACTGAAGAGACTGTGACATGAAAATGTGTAATGGAGAGTCGGGGTTAGACTGTTATTGAAGACAGTGAGTGATATTAAATCACTATAGCCTTGAACCCATGTATTGAATAGAAGGGGTAGATCATCAGAGTTGTCATTGTGCAATAATAAAAATAAGAACAGACTTACTTGTAGACAGAATACAGAATTAGACAGATGAATGTATGCAGTAGAGGAATTAAATTCGAGCCCACAGAACGTGTCTCCTTAAGACAATTTGCCCCCTCACTGATGCCTAAGGTTGATGGACATTTGTCTCCCAGAATAGAACGGATTCCGTCTGAAGAATGGTGGCACTACCAATCAACAGCCCAAACGAACACAACAATATGCCGGAGGAATTCACACCGGAGGATGAACAACAGTATGCAATACCGGAAGAACAAAAATTCTGGCAGAGTTTAAGTGCAGAAAAATCGGATAGGATTTCTGAATGTGTTAGTGTCTATTTATAGACACTGACCGGTCACGATGAACAGTCGCTGGCGGCAAACCGCCGTGTCTGACGGCGGCGAACGGGTGTGACCGGTGACCATTCCGACGAACAGGTACAACCGGTGACTGGTTCGGCGAGCAGACACTACCTTTGACCGGTTCGCGAAAAGGAAGAACCGGTTCGGTTCAAAATTGCTCAAAAGCCGGCGGGTGGGTTCGAATTTTGGAGGGAAGCAACGTTTGGACAAAATATTAAAAATAATTTAATAAAAAATTATTTTTAATACACAAAACTGAACCGAACCAAACCGAGTCGGGCCGGCCGGACTGACGGCAGCGGCGCGCGCGCATGTGTGTGTTGGTGAACCAAAGCCCACCTATCTCCTCCCCCTACATAAAACATGTAGTGACCCAAGGCCAATTAAAGAGATGGAGGTGGGAGCTTATATACTCTCCCACTTCCTACTAATTGTCCAATGTGGGACTTGTTAAAAACCCACACAATTCTTCATCTTCCCTTTTTCTCTTTTCTTTATTAACTCATTTCTTATTCTTAACCAATGGATCATTGTACATTAATTCTCTCATTAATTCCAACAATCCCCCACATGGATAAGAATTCAAATCATCGTGACAAAATGCATAAGAGTATAAATGCAAAGTGTAAATTCCTCAACGAGAAACAACTGCATCGAGATAGGTGGAGTTACCTTTGAACCTTCTCTAGTGAAAACCTATCGGATATACTTGGTGAATCGGTGGTCTAGGGCGACTTGAACCGTCAACCTTTAGTGTATACCTAGACAATAGGAGTCACACAATTGCTTCTCTAGCAATGTTGGTCCTTTGTTGCGCCCATTTTGGCCGTGGGACACCTGCCTGGTTCTGCGAGTGTTGTTAGAGAATCGGCCTTTGAAAAATTCTCATACAAGCGGCCCTCACTTCACACTCACATAGGTGATTTCTTGTGATGTAACTCACTATACATCATCTGGACACAACAGATTAAGAAATCATTAAAAGCCTAAGTGCTTACCCTCATAAATACACTGTCTTGTCTAGGAATGAGTATGAGTTTTAAAAACTCCACAGTGTTTGGACAGTCGAACATCACTTAGTTGTCTCTTTGAACCTAGTTCATGGGATCTCCACTCTTCTAGGTAGAGTTACCGCAACGCTCAAAAATTGATAGGCCTTAAACTCATTCCCTTCGACAAATATCCAACCAACTCTCTAGGAATCCCTTTGGTTAACGAATCCTCTATGTTCTCTTTAGACTTACCATAATCAATTGTAATGATTCCGTTCGAGAGTAGTTGTCTTACGGTATCATGTCTATGACGTATGTGTCTAGACTTACCGTTATACATGACGTTCTTGGCCCTTCCAATATCGGCTTGGCTATCACAATGTATGCATACAGATGGTACCGATTTTGGCCAATTAGGAACATCCTCAATAAAGTTACGAAGCCATTCGGCTTCTTCACCAACCTTATCTAAAGCAATAAATTCTGCTTCCATGGTTGACCATGCGATGCAAGTCTGTTTGGACGATTTCCAAGACACGGCACCTCCACCAAGGGTAAACACATATCCACTTGTGGATCTAGTGTCATTAGAGCCGGTGATCCAGTTTGCATCACAATACCCTTCTATAACTGCGGGGTATTTCTCGTAATGCAAAGCATAATTTTGAGTATACTTCAAGTATCCCAAAACTCTTACCATAGCTTTCCAATGATTTTCATTTGGATTACTAGTAAAGCGACTTAGCAGACTTACTGCATAAGCAATATCAGGTCTGGTACAGTTCATAACATACATCAGGCTACCCAACACTTGAGCATATAGCTTTTGTGTTGTAGCTTTACCAGTGTTCTTTAATAAAATAAGATTACAATCTACAGGGTTCCTCACAGGGGTTATATTCAAACTTATGAATTTCTCAATAACCTTAGCTATATAGTGAGCCTGTGATAAGGCCAACTCTGCAGATGTTCTATGGATTTTAATACCTAGGATAACGTCTACTATCCCCATATCTTTCATATCAAATTTACTTTTCAGTAATTTTGTAGTAGCATTAATCATTTGACTATTACTACCCATAATCAACATGTCATCTACATAAAGACAGACAATGGCAAATCCTTTTCCTGTATTTCGAACATAGACACACTTGTCACACTCATTAATTCGAAATCCATTTGATAACATAACATTATCAAATTTCGCATGCCATTGCTTTGGAGCTTGCTTTAACCCGTAAAGGGATTTTATTAAGCGACAAACTTTCTGTTCTTGTCCTGGAACAACAAAACCTTCAGGTTGTTCTAAATATATCTCTTCCTCCAGGTCGCCGTTTAAGAATGCGGTTTTAACATCCATTTGATGTACTTCTAGTCCATTCAAAGCAGCTACTGCGATCAACATCCTAATGGATGTGATCCGTGTAACAGGAGAATAAGTATCGAAATAATCGAGACCTTCACGTTGCCTGTAGCCTTTTACCACAAGTCTTTCTTTATATTTATCAATAGTGTCATTCTCTTTCATTTTTCTTTTGAACACCCACTTACTCCCTAAAGGCTTATTGCCAGGAGGAAGATTTACCAATTCCCAAGTGTGGTTGGACAAGATAGACTCTATCTCACTATTGATAGCCTCTTCCCAGAATGGTCCTTCTGGAGACATTATAGCTTCCTTATAAGTACGAGGCTCATTTTCTAATAAATACGTCATAAAATCAGGTCCAAAGGATGTGGTTGTCCTTTGCCTCTTGCTACGTCTAGGTTCATCTTCTATATCCTCTACAGGATCAGTATTAGTTGTAGCATCTCGAGGTATAACAACCTGATCATCATTGTTATCACTTGATATCTTATCATCATTATTGCCACTGGATTCATGTATTTTCTTATACGAAAATATATCTTCAAAGAAAGTAACTCCCCTTGACTCAATAACCGTAGTAGCGTGTATATCTGAAACATCTGATTTATACACTAGAAACCGATAAGCACTACTATTAAGTGCATAACCGATGAATACACAATCCACGGTTTTAGGTCCGATCTTCAACCTTTTAGGTTTAGGAACCGCAACCTTAGCCAAGCACCCCCACACTCTAAAGTATTTCAGGGATGGCTTCTTACCTTTCCATAGGTCATATGGTATGTTTTTTGTCTTTTTGTGGGGCATTCTATTAATTATATAGTTAGCCGTCAACATGGCTTCCCCCCACAAATTCTGTGGAAAACCGGACGTAATCAACATGGCATTCATCATCTATTTTAATGTCCGATTTTTCCTTTCTGCAATCCCATTTGATTGCGGTGATAAAGAGCTGTAGTCTGGTGTATAATACCATACTCTATACAGAATTCCTCGAAGGGGCCATCAAATTCTCCCCCACGATCGCTCCTTACCATTTTAATTTTCTTGTTGAGTTGATTCTCAACTTCACTTTTATATTGCTTAAAAGCAATAATTGCTTCATCTTTACTATTAAGTAAGTATACATAACAATATCTACTGCAATCATCAATAAATGTAATAAAGTATTTCTTATTACCCCTAGATGGTGTAGATTTCATATCACATATATCAGTATGTATTAAATCTAATAATTCGGTTGATCTTTCAACTGATTTAAAAGGTAATTTTGAAAATTTTGATTCAACACATACTTGGCTCTTATCATTTAAACATTCAAATTTAGGTAATAAATCTAAATGCATCAAAGTCTTAATTGACCTTAAATTAACATGTCCTAATCTATTATGCCATAAATTAGAAGACTCAAGCAAGTAAACAGAAGTAGAAGTATTATTAATAATATCAGAATTGTTTACAGTCATCACATTCAGTTTGAAAAGGCCCTCACTAAGGTAGCCCTTTCCTACATACACATCATTCTTAGTAAGTACAAACTTATCGGAAACAAATACAAGTTTAAAGCCATTCTTGCTTAACAGAGATCCAGAGATTAAGTTTTTGCGAATATCAGGCACATGCAGCACATCATTCAGTGTCACAATCTTGCCAGATGTCATCTTCAAAGCCACTTTTCCCACACCTTCAACTTTTGAAGTAGATGAGTTACCCATATAGAGTTTCTCACCATTATCAGTAGGAGTATAGGAGGAGAACATCCTCTTGTTTGAGCAGACATGTCTTGTGGCCCCAGTGTCCACCCACCATTCCTTGGTGTCTCCAATAAGATTGCATTCCATCACCACTGCTGCCAGATTCAATTCTTCAACCTGATCAGCAATATCAATCATATTGGCCTGAGTGCTCTTCTTCTTCTTATTGAACTTTTGTGGCTTCCTCTGATCTTTCTTTTGTTCCTTCTTACAATCCCTTGCACGGTGGCCAGGATTCCCACAATTGAAACAGTTGCCTTTGAACTTATTGCCCTTTCCTTGCTTAGCATTTCCATCTTCAGAATATTTCCTCTTCTTTGACTTAGATCCCTCTTCAACTACATTAGCCTTGGAGATCATAGGGTTGTTGCCATTCCTCTTGTCAGACATCTTATTGTCTTCTTCTATTCTCAATCTGGTAACCAGATCTTCAAGTGACAATTCCTTGCGCTTATGCTTCAGATAATTCTTGAAGTCCCTCCAAGAGTTTGGTAATTTCTCTATGAAGGCAGCAACTTGGAATGACTCACTGAGAGACATTCCTTCTGCATGAATTTCATGCACAATCACTTGAAGTTCCTCAACTTGACTCACAACAGATTTGGAGTCTTGCATCTTGAAGTCTAAGAATCTGCCAACAATGAATTTCTTCAAGGCAGCATCCTCAGTTTTATACTTCTTGTCCAGACTTTCCCAAAGTTCCTTACTGGTCTTCAGGGTACAGTACACATTATACAATGAGTTGTCTAGAGCATTGAGAATATAGTTCTTGCAAAGGAAGTCAGAATGCTTAAAAGCATCAATGGCTGCAACCTTTTCCTTGTCAGATTGTTCTCCCTCATTCAGTGTGGGAGCATCTTCCTTGAGGAAACGATCCAGACTCAGTGTTGTCAAATAGAACAACATCTTCTGTTGCCAGCGTTTGAAATTTGTTCCATTCAGTTTTTCAGGCTTATCAGCATGCATTGGAACAGAGGCATTCACATTGGCATTGTTTGTACTTACACTAGCCATTTCTGTTACACAAACAGAATCCGAAATTAATCACACAGATTAATTCGTCACACAGTAATTAAAACAGATACAGTATAACGAAAAATAAAATATACTGATCACAGGTTCAAAACACCGAGATTGTCTTAAGATTGTTATAGAAGACAGAGGGTGATATTAAATCACTATTGCCTTGAACCCATGTAATTTACAGAAGGGGTAGATGATCAGAGTTATCACTGTGCAATAAAAATAAAATAAGAACAGGCTTACTTGATATGTTTGAAACAGACAGAAACAGAAGAATGAATGCAGTAGAGGAATTAAATCCGAGCCCACAGAACGTGTCTCCTTAAGACAATTTGCCCCCTCACTGATGCCAAAGGTTGATGGACACTTGTCTCCCAGGATAGAACGGATTTCGTCTGAAGAGTGGCGGCACTACCAGTCAACAGCCCAAACGAACACAACAGGATGCCAGAAGAATTTACACCGGAGGATGAAGAACAGTATGCAATACCGGAAGAACAAAAATTCCGGCAGAGGTTTTGTGCAGAAAACCGGATGGATTTTTCGAATGGCATTGTTGGAACAGAGGCATTCACATTGGCATTGTTTGTACTTACACTAGCCATTTCTGTTACACAAACAGAATCCGAAATTAATCACACAGATTAATTCGTCACACAGTAATTAAAACAGATACAGTATAACGAAAAATAAAATATACTGATCACAGGTTCAAAACACCGAGATTGTCTTAAGATTGTTATAGAAGACAGAGGGTGATATTAAATCACTATTGCCTTGAACCCATGTAATTTACAGAAGGGGTAGATGATCAGAGTTATCACTGTGCAATAAAAATAAAATAAGAACAGGCTTACTTGATATGTTTGAAACAGACAGAAACAGAAGAATGAATGCAGTAGAGGAATTAAATCCGAGCCCACAGAACGTGTCTCCTTAAGACAATTTGCCCCCTCACTGATGCCAAAGGTTGATGGACACTTGTCTCCCAGGATAGAACGGATTTCGTCTGAAGAGTGGCGGCACTACCAGTCAACAGCCCAAACGAACACAACAGGATGCCAGAAGAATTTACACCGGAGGATGAAGAACAGTATGCAATACCGGAAGAACAAAAATTCCGGCAGAGGTTTTGTGCAGAAAACCGGATGGATTTTTCGAATGTGTCAGTGTCTATTTATAGACACTGACCGGTCACGATTAACAGTCGCCGGCGGCGAACCGCCGTGTCTGACGGTGGCGAACTGGTATGACCGGTGACCGTTCCGACGAACAGGTACAACCGGTGACCGGTTCGGCGAGTAGACACGTCCTTTAACCGGTTCGCGAATAGGAGGAACCGGTTCGGTTCAAAAAACGGCGGTTGGGTTCGAATTTTGGAGGGAAGCAACGTTTGGACAAAAAATAAAAATAATTTAATAAAAAATTATTTTTATTACACACAACACAACCGAACCGAGCCGAGCCGAGCCGGCCGGACGGCGGCGGCGCGCGCGGGTGTGTGGTGGTGAACCAAGGCCCACCTATCTCCTCCCCCTACATAAAATATGTAGTGACCCAAGGGCCAATTAAGGAGATGGTGGTGGGAGTTTATATACTCTCCCACTTTCTACCAATTGTCCAATGTGGGACTTTCTTAAATAACCCACATAACTCTTCATCTTCCCTTTTCTCTTTTTCTCTCTATTAACCCACTTCTTATTCATAACCAATGGATCATTGTATATTATTCTCATTAATTCCAACAACAGGTACAACCATTTTTTTTAAAAATATTGATTAGTATTAATTTTTTAAGAAAAAATCATGTATATTTTAGTAAATGTTATAATCAATTTATCGCTATCCATTTCCGTTATGCCTATTAGAGAATTTATGGTTGTTGAAAATATCATGATCGTTCGAGAATATCTTCAGTTATTGAAATCTTTATGTATAAATTAGGCATCATTGTATTATGACAAGATAATAAGAATATTTTCCCTATTTTTTTTTAATAAATTTCAATGTATACTCCAAATATAATCTAATTCTAATTCTCATTGAGTACTGTCAGATCCTCTGGTGGCTCTCCCAAATCCTTTCCCCTGTCTCTCTTATCTCTTCTATCCTAGTTCTTATTAATTTCACAACACATACTGCTCCATTGAATATATATTTTAGGATATATCTATTAACTTCCTCCGAGTAATTAATAAAATGATGATAGAATCGTCATTCGATTTTGGTTATTATCGATCAAGTAATAGTGATTAACATTAGTAGGGTACTGTGAATGTTTTTGGATCATGATCTTTTTGACTTTACAATATTATTTTTTTTAATTGTGATCTGTTTGTACATGTGATCTCCAAAAACCCGTCTTAACAATTATTTTATGATCCACGTTTATTAAATGATTCGGAATTAATTTTACTTGATATTGTTGATAGAAATCACTTTTGAATGTGTTATTCTTAGGGTTAATAGTTTGAGTCAACTTTTACCTAAAAATATTGACTTGACAATTGTCCTGAACCAATTAAGCTTCTGGCGTTACAAGTGGTGATGGTGAATAGCCATTAATATATATTTAATTTTTCAGAATCTGTTACGGGAGACTAGCAAATTGGATTTTTTTTTCCAAACATAAGGACAACTAGGTTGTATGATACTAATTGCAAATAAAGAGTATTGATGATATGTAATTAAATGCATTTTTTGGGAATCAAAATTAATGTCATAATTATTGTTTTTATTGCATTTTATGATGACTACTAATTAGTCTTTTATTTGAGATTTAACCGTTAAAACAACGGTTACAATTGTTTTATATATGATTTAAATCTTATAATTGTTACCGTTGTCTCATGCTCATGCATGAGCATGGTTAATTGTTATTCAATAATTTAATTTGTGAGTTGATATGATTATTCAATAATTTTTTATCTGAATGGATGATAATAATTATAATTTTAGACCTATTGTTCAAAAGCATTGCCTCAAGGTAATGCCAAATATATGAAAGACTCCGGCTATTTTGAGGGCTATGAGCACATTAATGATATAATCCATAAAGGGATGACAAAAAAAATCTAACATTGGATCAAATCACGAAAGAAACCAAACGAAAGTGACTAATGAAATAAATATGGCAAATTATTATTATGAATCTCATTCATGCCATTGAAATTAACCTCACTGTTAAGGCTAACAATATTTTTTTTTGGTTATTGCTCCTGAAGTAGCAAAATTCAAAATGATTTTAATACCTCAATATGTGATGCATGTAATTGCATATATTAATATGGATGACGCAAATTTTAATATAATAATTGGCAATATAAAGTTCTAGAAGAGCTAATTTGTGATTACCAAGGGGAACCAAATTGGTTATAAATGATATCACATTGAGACCACAAATGGTGATAAAATTGACTATTATTACAAATATAAATTACCTGTTTTTCGCATGATTAAAAAACATGCCTTGGTAAATGAAAAAGATATTGATTATAATAACTTTATTATTTGGCATGACCGGTTGGACCATCCTGGATCATATATGATGTAAAAAAAATTATTGAAAATTATTATGATCATACATTGAAGAACCAGAAGATTCTTCTTGTACTGCTAGTTCTCGAGAGAAATTATCACCGCCTAAAGTTGATATTCAATCTCTTGCATTTTTAAAATGCATATATAGTTACATATGATCCAGGGGTGCTTATAAAGCTCCAGTGGCTGATGTTTAGCATGGGTGCTTATAAAGCTGCAGGGGCTGATGGTTATCCTACAATTTTTTTCCAAAGACAATGGAATAAAATTTGCCTTCAAGTGTATGAAGCTATAAAGAAGCTTTGGGTGGAACCAGATTTAATAGCTGGTGTTAATTCTACTTTATTGGTTCTCATTCCTAAATCAAATAGTGCAGAATTTATTTCTCAATTTCGGCCTATTTCCTTGTGTATTCACTACCTATAAATTGTTGTCAAAGGTAATTGTGCAAAGATTGCAGCCAATTATGGAGAAGATTGTTTCACCATGGCAAGTCAGTTTTGTTCCTCACCATCAAATTCAAGACAATATTATCATTGTGTAGGAGTTGATACATTCAATGCATAAAATGAAAGGAAAAAGGGCTTTCATGGCAGTGAAGATTGATTTTATGAAAGCCTATGATAGAATTAGCTGGAATTTTTTGAAGCGTATTTTGGAGGAAATTTCTTTTCCAGATCAGTTTACCAATCTGATCATGAATTGTGTTAGCTCTTCAAAGATTAATGTCCTTTAGAATGGTGGAAAAACTGAGGATTTTAAGCCATCCAGCGGAATTCGGCAAGGTGATCCATTATCACCTTATTTGTTTGTGCTTGCATTGGAGAAGTTGGCTCATATAATCTCAACTGTTGTGGAGGGCGGTTTTTGGAAAGGGATGCGTGTTGGGAAAGGAGGGCCAGAAATTTCACATTTAGCTTTTGCGGATGATCTCATGATTTTTATGGAGGCTTCGGAGGATCAGATTAATATTCTTTTGAAGTGTCTGAATTTATTTGAGGAAGTTTTAGGTCAAAAGCTTAGTGTGGAGAAAACTTCAATTTTCTTTTCAAATAACACAGGAGAAGAACTAATTGATAGAATTATCCAGAAAAACAGGTTCAAAAGAGTTAAGAATGTTGGTCGTTACCTTGGATCAATGATGCAGCACGGGAGAGTTAGTAAAGATCTTTATGCTAATATTGTGATGAAGGTGAAATATAAGTTGAATAATTGGAATATGAATTGTTTATCTCAAGCTGGCCGAATTACTTTGGCTCAATCTGTTATGGCAGGGTTCATTTTTTTCAAATGCAGAGTTGCAAATTACCTGTCTCTATTTGCAAAGAAGTTGAAAGAATTCAAAGAGATTTTTTCTGGGTGATAAGAATGGAGTCAGAAGACATCATTTCATTAACTGGAACATAGTTACTTCTCCAAAGAGGATTGGTGGGTTGGGCCTTAAGAGACTTAGATGTAATGAATGATGTTTTTTTTAGCAAAAAGGGCTTGGAAAATATTCTCTGATCAGAATCAGCTTTGGATTAGAGTTCTTCAAGCTAAGTATATGTCAAATAACAGAAAGGACATGCTTTTGTGTGGAAAGGAATGGAGACTCCAATCTATGGAGAAATATATGCCGAATTTGGAAGAAACTAGAAGAGTTGTTGGTTTGGGAGCTTGGTGATGGTAAAGAAATTAAATTTTGGTCTGATAATTGGTTAGCTACTGGTATTTGTATGCAAGATATGATATTACCAGGTACGGGAAATATAAATTTTAATGAAAAAGTTTAAGATTTTATTTTACATACAGGGGAGTGGGACTTGCCTAAGCTGCAACAATGGATTACACCGACTACTATTGACTTGCTGCAAACAACGCTGCCTCCGTTTCATTCTGAGGGCCAGATAAAAAGCGGTGGACTATAGGGAACAGTACATCAGTTGCTGTTAAATATGTTTATCAGTGGTTGTCTAATGATAGAGATGCAGCTGTGGGTGATAATTCCTTATGGCATCTGCTATGGCATTGGGCTGGGCCTCAAAAGGCTAAAATTTTAATGTGGAAAATTTTAAATAGGAGATTGCTTATCATGGAAAAAACTGCTCAATGGGGAGGAGGGTCAGATTTATGTCCTATTTGTAAAACTGCAACTGAGACAATTCTCTATGCTCTTCGGGATTGTGTTGAGGTGAAAAGTTATGGAACTTGCTGATTCCCCAATCTTTTCGTTCTGTATTCTTTGATGCAGATTTGGATTATTGGCTCGAGGTTAATATCAAAGGCAGCGTGGACTTTAGCTTATCTGATTACTGGGTTTCTATTTTTTTTTTCTCTCAGCTTGAAAGTTTTGGAGCTGGCGGAATGATATTAATCATGGGGCTAATATTCTGGATTTATCTACAAGGGAGCGAATTATTAGAAATCTTGTAAGGAAGGTAGATCAAGCTTTTCAGTCATGTAATAGTCATCAGTTAGGTAGGAGAACTGTGATTATTAAAATTTCGTGGCAATTTTCGGAAGCGGGATATGTAAAGATTAATACTGATGGAGCGGCTAGAGGAAATCCAGGTCCAGCTGCTTATGGGGGGTGTCATTCGAGATTCGTCTAGTAGGTGGTTAAATGGTTTTCCTTGTAAACTTGGTGTCTGTTCAGCTTTCAAAGCTGAATTGTGGGGAATTCTCTGTGGTTTAGAGCTTGCTTGGTGTGAAGGATATCGTAATATTGAAGTTGAAAGTGATTCAAAGAGTGTTATCTCCGTGCTCACTAAGAATGGTGCAGCAGTCCGTGAGGGTCATTTGATTACTCGAATACGGACTTGGTTACAAAAAGATTGGAGAATTAAGTTGAGCCATATTTTTAGAGAGGGTAATACTTGTGCAGATTGGATGGCTAACTATATTCTGGATGCTGAAAAGGGGGGGTCAATTTAGTTTCTTGAGGGGATCGTCCTAATGGTATTTCTTGGTTATATTTAACGGATATTTCTTCTGTCGGGAGAGATCATATTTTAGTTGTTGTGTATTTTTTTTGTTTGCTTTGGGCTTTAGCCCTTTTATTTACAAAAAAAAATAAAATAAATAAAAAACAATAAATATTTTTTTGGATGGATTGGATTGAATTGAATTTTTATACAATTGGTCCAGATAAATAATTGGCCAATAACCGGGCCAAATTAGATTTTTATATAATTGGAAATCAAGATCGATTTCTAAATCATTTCATAAGAACTTGCGTTCACTTTATTTGAGAGATTTTGTCCCAACATTAAGGAGATGCAATAGGATAATAATGGATTAGAGTTCTTAATTTGCCATGGAATGAGAAAGAAACTTTGTTTGAAGTAAAATCATGATGGATGAAAATGATTTATGGTCATATGCTTCAGATTTAGTGTAGAACAAGAAGACTTTCGAATCAGTTACAAATCATAAAAATGCGATACAAGGCCATGAGGCAGGGAAGAAATGCTGTGTTAATCAGCTCATTTGGGTTATTTACTTTTTCTTTTTCCTACTTTTTTCGGAGGATTTCTTTATCTTGTACTCGTTTCTCTCTTCTTCACCATAAATTTCCGTTTACTATCCAAAAAAATAAAATGTTCGAAAGATTTTGACAATTTTGTTAAGAGTTGTGTCTTATATGCTGAAACATTTTAGGGAGAAATCAAAATGTTTGCTATTTTTTCTTTATATACTTTCATTATTTGAACTAGGTATATAGTTAATTGTTTAATGTGACCTATGAGAATATGCCTTCTTGCTATCTAAAAATTACAATTGTGGATGTCCAAAATCAAATACAAATAAACCACATATTAATTAGTAGGAGTGTTATTTTTTGTTTTTAGTACAATTGTTATTTTGGATTTGAGTATTTGGCCCTATAATTTCTTTAAGCCTGACCGAAATGTTTGATATTCGGCCATTGATTTAGGCTGGACCGATGAGGAAGTAGGCCCAAATGAACCAGCCCTTAATAATTTATTGAATCCAAAATTTTAATAGGATAATACATAATACTATTCACATCTTTTTATTAAATAATTAAAACACACTTATTTAAGGATAAATTAATTTATTATTATAATCCCTTTAAAAAGATAAACGCATTGTCTACAATATAAATTATGTAACTAACTCAGTCAATAATAAAAAATTATTACTTTTTATTAAATAATTACATAAATCTTCATGTTACGTTATCATATATATACCGTTGATTAATTTTCATTTAGTTTAAATATGATTTATATAAGTATTTTTTTCAATGAAGAATGGCATATGTCATTCTTATATTTTTTAATGTTTAATTTTATTTTTTAATTTAAATATGTATATCTTCCTTTTAAATTTTAAACATATTCTCTAATTTAATTTATTTTCTTTTTCAAATTCAAAATAAACTTTTAGAAAAACCCTACACATTGTACACAATACTCACTCTTATAAACTATTTAATGTTTTGAAAATTAATATTAATTTATCAACAGATCGATTTTATATTATTATACATTAAATATTAATGTTTTACATTAGATCCTTTCCACGCAAATTTACATATAATTAAGCGACTCTGCATATTCACTACATATCCTTTTGTTACTTGAAATATTATTTGTATTATAACATCAAAATAATTATCCATTCTCATTTTGACTGTTAATACCTAAATTTAACCCTAAACGTTAAAACCAAATGTTAATTGTACCTTAACCGTTCTGGAACTATTTATACTCCTTACTTTTATTTTTTATCTTCATCTTCAGAAGTATACATATATTTTTTGTTTTTCGGTGGTTTAAGAATACATATTTTTATATAGGAATAAGGGAGAACATATTACACATATATATACAGTTAATTCCTAAGGAATTTGATTTTGATAATTTGTATTAGTTTTCTTTAACTTTTTCTAAGTCTTGATATTTTTATCTTCTCTCCTTACAACAAGTTCCTGAAGAGTGAAGATGATGCGCAACGCGGGAAAATCGCGACAGTGACCAAAGTGTTACGCTTGTATAAAAAAATTATCAGATTGTCACGTTAATCGTAAATTTTGTCAAAATGTCACACGGCATAATTCGCTATACAGTGTAGCAAATTATGTATGTAATTAATTCGCTACACAGTGTAGCGAAATATGCCATGTCAGGATGCTCCGAACCAAAAAATATCTTGTTTAAAATTGTTGAAATTCGCTACATAGGGTAGCGAATTTCAACAATTTTGACACATGACACTTTTTGGTTCTGATGTGGCATATTTCGCTACACTGTGTAGCGAATTACTTGCATGCATAATTCGCTACATTGTGTAGCGAATTATGTCGCGTGTTATTTTGACAAAATTTATTATTGGTGTGGCAGTCTGATAATTTTTTTGTCCAAATATGACAAAATGGTCACTCTCCCCAGAAAAATCTTTGAGGGAACAAATAGGGTCGGAGACTTGGTAGGGTGGGTCCTTAAAGGATTCAATCTCGCAGCAAAATAACAGGAACACTAATGATTATGGCTAAGCTAAGGCTAGTTATATAGATAACAAATCAGGAGACAAAAGCCAACAACGAACATGACACATAAGGCTAAAATAGAATATATTGGTGCTGGATAAAGATCCTGTCTAGTGTCCAACCACTGTCCCATAGATTCGTCCACCTATTCAAAAAAAATAAAAAAAATCCTTCTTCGAATTCGAAATTTATTTCAGACCTTTTTCATTCAGCTTGAGGTTAGTTTATCCATTTCCCTGCGCCGCAGTCACCGTTGGCACTTAGCAGTGTCGCGCATGCGCATATCATTTAAATTATAAATATCACGTAACGCAAAATTTATTTGCATATCCTACGGCGAGGTTAAGTCATATATATGATCAGCACATGCACTAAAAGATACAGATACGAAATCTCTTTACATGGATAACAGGATAAGACAATGTGAATGATTTATAGATCTTTACATGAATAACAGGATTACAGGACAAGACAATCTGAATGATTTATCGATCTTGGTTTTCTCCATGCCGTGGGATCTAGAGTTATATATATATATATTGGGTTTTATACTTCTATAAGAGATATGTCGTAGGAAAAGTGATTTTGTTATGTTATAGAGATTCATTTTGCGTGCTGATTTTTTTTTGCTGCGGGTCCCATAAAATATTGTGTGTGTAGGAAAATTATTGTGGTCATGTTAAATGATAGATAATAAACCTATATATATATATAGGGCTTAACATTTATGCGGCAGCTATAGACAAAAGTGGACCCCACGATTTAAAAAAAAAAAGATTCGGCAACGGATCCTAGCTTGCTGTAGGTGCGGGGTAAACATTTCTACCGCCGCTTTAGATAAAATTATCTACAGCTATTCCAAAAACTACGTCGTTTTGATTAATGAAGGGTGTTTCTGTAATTTTATGTGAATTAATGAAGGGTGTATTAATAAAATGCATATGATAAAAAAAAACAAAATTACAGAAACACCCTTCATTAATTCACCTAAAATTACAAAAACACCCTTCATTAATCAAAACGACGTAGTTTTTGGGTAGCTGTAAGTAACCTTATCTAAAGCGGCTGTATAAATGTTTTTTCCACACACATATATATATAGGGATAAATAAATCTCATGTGGTAAGAAAAAACTCCTCTCATGTCAGTGAAAGCTCGATTTCCGTGTTAGTATTTTTTTCATTTTTTTTTAACTAATGGGCCCACTTGGTTGTATGTATAGGAGAAAAGCTCCTCTCATGTTGCATGAGAAAATACAACCCCATATATATATATATATATATATATATATATATATATATATATATATATATATATATATATATATATATATATATATATATATATATATAGGCAAAATAATTTCTACAGCAAGATAGCGGATCCTGATTTTTTTATAAAGCTGTGGGGCCCATTTTCTGGGTCAGGTGTAGATAACGTTGTCTACGGCTGCTGCATAAATGTTATATATATATATATGGGGAATACTTTTCTCCAATTGCTTGAAGGAGAGTATTCTCCTCCATGCCAAGAGACCTGCAAAATTTTAAACTATTTTTTTTTAGGGGTTTGCGTTTGTCATTTAATATGATCACAAAAAACTTCCTACATACATAATATTTTATGGGGTCTGCATATTTTGAAGTCAAAAAAAAAAATTTATGGCACGCAAAATGAATCTCTATAATATAACACAATCACTTTTCCTATAACATAATTTTTATAAAACCCTTTTTTTAATGAGAAACGTGGTAGGCTCCATGCATTCCTCTATCTGCAGGAAACGAGATCATTATAATATGACAGGAGAAGGAGAATATATATATATAAAGGATCTTTAACTTCAGTGTTAAATTTAAAATTTGACACCTCATCTGAAAGTCATTAGATCAAAAAAGATCAATGGTATCACATGCTTACAAATCAAAGCCATTGATTTTTTTTAATTTAATGGCTCTCTCTATATATATATATATATATATATATATATATATATATATGAGAAAAATATTTCTGCAGCAACTTTAGATAAGATTGTCTACAGCTACCTTTTAAACTAAGTATGACCGGTCGTACATTTAAAATGCATTTTCTCTCTCTGCCACGTCAGCCAACAATGTTCGAGGGAGAAAAAAAGAGGAGCTTTATTATTATAACAAAGTACGATCGGTCGTACTTAGTTAAAAAGAGTAGCTGTAGATAACATTATTTAAAATAGTTGTAGAAATACTTTTCCATATATATATATAAGGTAGGATCCTTTAACACTGATATCAACTTTTGAAATTTGACATCAAATCCTAACCTTTGATTTCCGTCAATCAATGGCTATTATTTATTGAAAATTAAACTTATTAATTAATATTAATTTTCAATAAATAATAATCGTTGATTTACACGGATAAGTGATATCAAATAAAGATTTGATATCAAATTTTAAAATTTGACATCAATATTAAAACATCATGTCAATATGTAACAACTCTCGTGGTGGGGGCTGATCCTTTGGATTTGATTCAAAGAACCAAATTGACTGCACCCATTACGAGGAATAAGAGTTCGAATTTTTTTTTCCAACATCATATTGCGGACCACACACATATCACATATATAGCTTATTAACCATTTGGAAGGCTAATGATATAAAATGATACTTGACACTTTTTGGATCTTACAAACTTCACATAAACTTTAAGCTAATTAAACTGTGGGATCAAAGTGTTGTCATAGTACTTACATGAAAGTCAGTGAGAAATTTACGAGGGGTAAAATGTGTTTAAATATTATTATTCTATTATCATGCTAATGTATGGAAGGCCATGACCATTGAGAAACCGGCTTCGAATGAAATGGTCTTTTAGTTGTTGTTTTTTCCCTCCTGACTCCTGTGCACATGCCTTCGATCCATCCGCGGAACAGTGGCTCACGAGACTATATATTTAGAATTAGCCTATAATTAAAAAGGTAAAAAGTGAGTGGCATGTTCCATAAACCTATATATTAATAACCTGTAATTAACCAAAAGGAAAGGTAAAAAATTATAAGAACAAAGGTGAGGGGTATCTGATTCTAAGGGAAAAAATATTGCAAAATTTCGGAAGAAAAAAATATAATCCTGAAAAAAATTCCGCTTTAAATATTTTTGGGAAAAACTCGAGCTTTTAAATTTGTATGAAGGCTTGGCTTTTTCCGAACTTTCATTTGATCTTAAGGAAAAGAAGGAAAAAGAAGAAGAAGAAATAGAGAACACATGCAAGTGCAGCAGTAAAGATACGTGGCTTGAGAATGAAGGTTGTTGGCAGTTTTTAAGTTTTTCAATCCCTAAAAAAGAAGATGAAATAAAGCAACACACATGCAAGGTGATGCATATTGTTAATTTCCAGGATACCTTATGATGTACATATATAAATAGATGTGCTTATACACATGGCAAAAAGCAAGGAACACTAAAGCATTATTGAAATTGTAATCATACGCATACAAACCTTTAGCTGTGGTCTAGCTTTGGACATGTCGTGATCAACTGAAATAATATTTAATGATAAAAAAAATTCTTTTTCTTTTAAGTCGAAAGAATACTTACAACTTTGTCTCTTTTATTCCTTTCACTGTCGTGAGAATTTGATATCACTATATTTATATATCTTTTTCCTTACATTATTATTATACAATTTTTTAGATATAATAAAATAAAAAAATACATATTTTAATACACATTCTCTTTATTTATTGTTTGGGTTTGTTTTTTCTAAAGTTACTTTATATAACTTTATCTAATGTTCATCGAAATGACGTCGTTTCGAGATGGAAATCATAATCTTTTTGTAATTTTAATTTATTTCAGGGTTATAATAGTTTTTATCATTATAACTTTTTAATTTTTCAACATCAAAATGACATCGTTTCGGAGAACATTAGACAAAATTATCTAAAGTAACATCAGAAACTTTTTCCCATTATTTTTTATATGTGGTATAATATTTTAATATGAATGTTATCTTTCATGCACATTTATGTTTAAGACTCAACAGCCACCTAATCATCATTGCTCACTAGAGTAGTTGAATGTTGAAACTTGAAAGTGTTTGGACACTCCATGACACAAAAGCTAACCAAGTAATCAGGACCTTGAAGGAAGATATTATATAGTGATCAAGAGCAATGATAACATGCCTATGATTGAAACAATAATCCATCAAGGGTGAAACGGTTGAAAATGGGAGTGGATTCTCTCACGTGAAAAAATAATTATGTTATTTGATCACAATCATTCATTTAAAAATTATATATATATATATATATTTTCTTATCTCATTACCAATAAATGATTGTGATCAAATAACATGACCACATAATCACTTTTTCATATAAAGGATCCACTCCGGTTGGAAATAGATACACAAATTGAAAACAAAAACAAAAAAGAAAAGGAGAAGAAAAACTGAACTGATCATTTATCTTGATGTTCGGTTTTTCTATATTATATTTGTTTCACCCACATTAGTATGAATCATACCTAACATTTGGAATTAAGGAGCGGGTAGCAATGGGCAGCCGCTCTCTTAATTTTAATTTAATTATTATTATATATATAAAATAATTTTTTTAATAATTAATAATTATTAGTATTAATAATTACTCTTTTTCCTCGAAAATATTTATAAAAATTTACATCTCTTATTAATCTTAATAATACCTATAATTTTTTTAAAAAAATTAACTTCTATTATAAAAAATTCTGGATTCACTAAATTAACTTCGAAAATATGACAATAATAAAAATTGAGAGACATCCACAAACACACTCATTTACAAGAAGAAATATTAAACCTAGCTAGCATAGCAACGTGGTCAAGTGTAATAGGATAAGGTGGGCACACTCTCACTTTATTCAACTGATACAGCGTGTTAGGGTCCTGTAGAGTGGGTTTTCTTCCTCACTAGTCACTCCAACACATGTTATTCTTCTCCTTAGTAGATAAAGACAGTTACCTTCCTCGTTGCTCTTTCAGGTATCACCCTTCTCATGGAAGCTTGTCGATCAGTAAAATTCTCAAAAACTCGAGCGAATATCGCTTTGTTTGAAGTTTGAATTTAACAATATTCAATCAATTTGAAACAATAATAATAAAGGGACAGACATATTATATATTGTTATGTTACTGTGTGATCATTATCATCCTAAGCAAGGCACGTGAGGAGCATGGAGGGAGGGAGGGAGAGTGAGGGCGCGTGTGGGAATATATCCCTTGCTTGTGGGAAGAGGGAGAGTGGGTCCCGCAAATAGAGAGTGGTCTCTCTCTAGATACGCGTTCTTTATCGAGGACCCAAATATTCTCAGCTTCTGTCACTTCAGACAGGATTATAGTATGACGTAACATGCCCCTATTGCTGACTATCACAAATAGCCCTCCTCTATATATGTACCAAATCACCATCAACGCTTGTGATTATCCTATACCAACCTTCAATAGTGATCCCGAACGAATCCAACCGTCCATTTGGCAGTGAGTATTTGGTCAAGTTGAGATAAGCCGTGGGGTCAGCATAATAAAGAGACATTGTCACCGACGGAGTTTATGACCATGTCACTCACTCGGTTCAACTTTTTCTTCCTTCTTATTCACTGTCTCGTCCCAAGTAACACTTCACATTCTCATACACTAGCATACAATAATTAATATCATTATTCTTCACCCCCCTCACTCTCTACACCTAACACTTCCTCTACCTAACCTAACCATCTTCGTTCTCTGTTCAAATGCTGATCATACAGTGCTACTAGAGGCACTTAATTAAACTACTTTTCTCTCAGCTGGAATTTGCTTGTGAATGGGTTTCTCCTCTCTCCACGTCTGCATGGAATCATCACCAGATCATTGGCTGCAGGTATGAAAATGTATACACTTATCTGCCTCTAATTTTCAAACTCAGTGGTTTTCGCCAGTTTGATGCTTTTGTGCAAATTTAATTTGATTGGGATGATGAATTTAAACTCCTCATACTTCTCACACACTAATATGAAATCCATAAAGTAACGGCTTTAACAACAGAGTTTTTGTTTATAATAGTTATAAAGTAAGTAAGCTGCTATAACACAATTAAAATTTTAATCAAGAAGAGTAACATTATATATATAGTGTCACGTTGCACTCTGCTATATATGTTTTTGTTTATGCTATTAAAAGGGTCGATCCAGTTCAAATACCCACTTCGTGAGTGTCTGGGGAGGGAATATTCTAGGCAGTCTTTCCCCTGCTTTTTACAGAGAGACTGATTCGAACCCACGACCTGACACACCACGACAAATAAGCTTACCACTGAGTCAAGCTGACCTTCTGTTTATGCTATTCAAAAGAGGGAAAAAAATTGAAAAAGCCAAGGGAAGTAAAATTTAGGAAAAGGATAAAGCAAAAGAATAAAAGCAAAAGGACAAAATCCAAAATCACAAATTTGACAGCACGTAATAAAAAATACATTTTCATATTCCATTCTCTTTTTTTCCTTTTTTAATATTATATAAAATGTCAGGGCACAATTCACGAGGAGACTGGGATGGATTCTTCTTCTTCACCATGTGGTGACATGCTTCAATGCTCGAGGCCCATGATAGAGAGGAAGCTAAGACCCCCAAATGACCAAGCCCTAAAGTGCCCCAGGTGTGATTCAACACACACCAAGTTCTGTTACTACAACAACTATAGTCTCTCTCAGCCAAGGTACTTTTGCAAGACTTGTAGAAGGTACTGGACCAAAGGAGGCACTCTTAGGAACATCCCTGTTGGTGGTGGTTGCAGAAAGAACAAGAAAGTTTCTACCAAGAAACCCAATGTCGACCAATCACCACCTATTAATCAAAACCAACCTGATCCTATAACCTCTTACAATCACAACCCCAATGATCTTCAACTTTCTTACCCAGATGTGCAATTTTCCCATCTCAACAATTTACTCGGGACTAATGCAGGGCCACTTCGAAACCCTAATTTCATGGAGAGTACTGAGTATAACATGGGAATAATTAGGACTTCAAGGAATTTTGATTTTTTTGGAAATAGTGATATGAGTGGTTACAATGGGTTGCCATCAAATTATCAAGGTCTTTGCTCTTCAGCATTTGGGGGCATGTCTCTTGATGGAAGCAATGGTGGAAATTATATAATGGAATCTTGCCAGAGACTCATGTTGCCGTATGATGCACGTGACAACCGTAATGGTTCAATTGATATGAAGCCAAACCCTAAACTATTGTCCCTTGAATGGCACTCTGATGCTGAAAAAGAGTCATTTGGATATCTTGATGGTTCAGGATCATGGACTGGCGTGATGAATGGCTATGGATCTTCCACATCAAATCATCCTATGGTCTAGAACTAATCTCATATTCAATCTCGTTCCTTTATAAATTATTATATTATTATACGTAAATCCTTTTGATGGTAGGATTCCTTGTATTTTTTTCTTTGTGGTGTTTTGATTTTCGTTGACTTAACAAAATGAGTGTGAAATGAGAAGCTTCAGTGTCTAATTTGACTGCTTTGGTGCGTTACCTTTCGATTTATATATTCATATGTCTTTGTGTGCACAGAAGATCTCTGAAAGCTTTAGGATTTTGATGTAACATCGAGGATGATATGGTAGTTCTTTACATGTTGAAGAAAATGCAGTAGTACTATATTATCTTTATGAAGCCCGTATCTTTTTGTGGGGTTGTTTATGTTTAAGGAATTTTACTAATTTGCTGATTTATTCTGACTTCCTTGTAAGATATTTGAGTAATATATTTTTTTTATACCAAATCTAATTATCTCTTTGAGGTAAGTAAATTTTTTGGGCATTTCTACAAACTTCGGCCCAAAAACTAAAATCGAGTGCGGGGCAGGTCAAAGATTATGAGTTCTATATTTCTCTTTTCAAGATGCCGTTGGTGGAGATTGAATTGAGATCTTTCCCCGCCCAATTAATTCCTGTCCCAATTGAACTGAGTAATATTGCGACTATTCCATAACATTTGGGGGCCATGATTTGTAAGAATTTGAATATTTAAGAAGGAAAATAAAAGACAAATACAAGAATATTTATGATGAAAATCAGTTTGAATTTGATATTTCGTAAAGAAAAACATAGAACAATTAAAAGTGAAACTCAAACCATTTTGTCTGTGATTTATAGCCCACTTGTGCAAATATGAGCTACATGTATGTGAGTGCACGCTCACTTAGCTTCAAATTTGGAAGTTGTTGCCACCATAGAAACTGGAGGATAAATAAAATGAGATTGAACAGAAACAAATCAAAACACTGTTACTATCTTCACATCATCCTCTGATCTTGTTGAGAAAAATCAAAATTTAAAGGGGGGAAATTGACAAGTTAAGGCTTAGCCAAGTTTTTCAATAGTACAATGAATCTTGAAAGCCAAAAGTATGCCTTTGACAAAGCTAAACTAATTAGCTGTCAGAGTACAAGAGGTTTTCTATTCCTTGTTTTGGGAGCTCTACTCCTATAATCATTAGGATTTGTTTTAAAACTTTTGAACCAAATCTAGTCCAGTGTCCAACCGGCCAACACTTTAATTTATCTGTTCTTTTTTATTTTATTTTTATTTTGGAGAATTTAATTTATCTGTTCTAATACCAACAATATGGTGATCTACTATATTACAATGCTGATCAATTAAAAAACTTTGCTGTAAAATTTACACTATTTCAATCATGAGAAGCATTTATATAAAAGATTATTATAAAGAAACAATTTAATTTTAAAAATAACTTTTTTATTTCTTACTTTTGCTTCTTGAGAGAAGTATCAAATTGTGTACTTCTAGCCTATAAATTGTGTATTTTTAGCCTATGTACCACTGATACTGACACGGAAAATGTGACACGATATGATACGACATTCCAACACGTTAAATCTAAAAAATGTTAGATTTCGACATGTTAGGACACGTTTTGATATTAAATAATATTTTTAATTTATATAGTGTATATTATATTTAATATTCAATAATTTAATAAAAAATGAATCTAAACTTATAATATTCATAAATTTTGCAAAAAAAACATAGGATTTCCCAAATATTTATATTAGACTCAAAAAAATAATAATTGTAATCCAACAAATCTAATAGTTGGAACTAAAAACTCAACGCAATGTAATCTTTAAACCTTTTTTTGAATTTCTATAACGTGTGTTGGAATGTCGGGAAGTGTCGGAGTGTCCGAGAGTGTCGGGAAGTGTCAGACACGACACGTCAGGATTTTTGAAGTGTTGATGTTTCATAGCTTCTAGCTCACACAAAAAAAAATTTGTACTTCTCTTTCTACGTTAGTTTTTCTGTTGCTTCTTAAAAACAGAAAATTTTGAAAAATCTTTTATTTGACAATTAAGTTTCTTAATTCAAAACAAAATCAAAACAAGCTCCATATATGTTGTATTTAATGTTGTTTATGAACTTAAATTTATTTAATTTTTACATGGCAAAAGAAACTTTAAGTTGTCCAGGGAGATTTGTTAGTAACGGGATCATCAAATCATCATCATGGTTGTCCATGATAGCTAATATTTCACACCGATTCCTTATAGTTTGATTGAGAGAAAGTTAATATTTAAACAAAAAAAAATTCAAAATAACTTTATTTGTTAGTTGAAGAGAAAAAATAGAGAGGAGACAACTGAAGAATTTTTTGGTGGGATCCAATTTTGGTGTTTAAGTGCTTTACTAAGCATGTTAAAAGCTCATTTTGGATGGATTTCTTTACCTCGAAAAAACTGTGTTTTATGATATAACGGTTACACTGAGATTCGAATTTATGACTTTATGTAAACTATACAAGCTCCTTATGTAAACTACTCAAATCCCTCCCACTATACCAAAAACTATTTTTTTTTTGTAATTAAAAAAAGTTCTTCTAGTTATTAGTGATGGTTTGAATTTCAGCTTTTAAATAAAATAGAAGTAATAATAAAGACAAATATTTTTCTTAAAATTTAAATTTATCCCAAACCCAACCTAGCTCATTGCTATCATCATTGTCATCCTCACCACCACCCAGCCATCTCCACCACCCCCACCATCACCCCACAACCATCCCAGCATCATTGTGATTGCCACCACCATTGTGATTGCCACCACCATTGCCATTGCCACCTCGCTGCCTTTATTATTGTTGCTGTCATTATCACTACCAATATCTTCTTTTCATGATTTGTTTTGACATATCCTTTTTAGTACTTTCATATGAGATTAGTGCTTCTCATGTTATATGAGATAATTTTTTCTCCTATACATATATAAAAGTGTGTGAAAACTGTATTTTTTTCTCTCTCTTCTCTTCGCAAGGCCTCACCAGGAGATAATTTTATCTCCTACAATATAAGAAACATTAATCCCATATTATATATAAAAATGTTTTTTTAATTTTAACATCCTACCATTTTTTTTAGTTAAAATTGTTTTTCTCACACTATATCCAAATACAAAATAAATTTAACTTTTAAAACAGTTATTATAAAAAAAGCATAAAAAAACATTTTTGTTAAAAACCCATCAAAACGGACGCAAAAACTTTTCATATTCTTTAGCATACAAAATCAAATTTTATAGTATTAAAATAAAAACAAAATATTTTAAAATAAAATGCACCTTAATCATTGAACAGTCTTGGAGATGAAAGAGTCTTGTTTACGCATTGAGAAAAGATGAAGAAATGATGGTTCTTAGTTATTAAAAATCACATTCCAGAGAGGGATGTGAATTATGATCCTCGATTTCACTAACAACAAGGCTTCCAAGTTTTTACTGTCAATGGTAATTCTTATTTATTAAAAAGGATAATATTACTCTCATATTATATATATGAGAGGGAAATTCTCTTATGCACTCATAAATTAAAAAAGAAAGAAAAGAGAAAAAAAATATAGAAAGATTGATTTGTTAGTACACGAGAGAAAAAATGTAATAGAGAAAATGAGAATAGGGATGCGAATTTTATGATTCTTGATTTTACAACATCAAGGCTTCTAATTGAACAATGGTCACAACTGTTCAGAGACGAAAACATATACACTTTCAAGAAATTCAGAGAGAAGAAAGTGGAAACCAGAAAAGAAGAAAAGAGGAAGAAGAATGTTTTTGAATGTCATCGATCATACTAAAGCAGAAGGGCAGAACCAGTATTTAAAGCACAGGAAGAAAGCTAAACTATTAGTGCATGTCATGCAACACTTAACACTAACAGACTCCTAACACCTGTAACCAAAATCTAACAAACTCCTAACACCTGTAACAAACTCAAACTAACAGGAAGACAGCTGTTACAACAAGCTAACAGCAATAACCACAATGCTAACAGCAATATCCTATAGTTACAAGAGATAAGAGAGAGTAAGGTAATAGTTATCAGTGATGTTAATACACCCCCTCAAACTCAGAGGCAGTGGGTGAGAGAAGTAGAGTCCACAACTCTGAGTTTGTCACGAAGAGAGATAAACCGAGAAGCACCAAGAGGTTTAGTGAGAGTATCAGCCACTTGATCAAGAGCTGGAATATGAAGAACATGCAGCTCCTTGGCAATGACCTTTTCTCTGACAAAAAAGATATCAAGGTCCATGTGTTTCGTGCGAGCATGAAGAACTGGATTGCGAGATAGAGCAATGGTGCTAAGGTTATCACAGTAAACAAGAAGGATGCTGAACTGAATATGCAGCTCATGAAGAAGAGATTTTAGCCAAAGAATCTCAGCAGTGACAAGAGCCAAACTCCTATATTCTGCCTCAGTACTGGAACGGGCAACAACAGCCTGCTTCTTGGACCACCATGACACAAGATTCTCTCCAAAGAAGACACAGGCACCAGAAGTTGATCTCCTGTCATCTGGATCAGTGGCCCAATCAGCATCACAAAAAGCAGTGATAGGGAAGTGACTGCCAGGATTGCTCGGTTGCAGGAGTAAGCCATGATCAATGGATCCCTTCAAATAGCGAAGAATGCGTTTAACAGCTATCCAGTGCTCTTCAAGAGGCTGAGACATGAACTGACAAATTTTATTAACAGGATAGCTAATTTCTGGGCGAGTTAAAGTTGCATACTGCAAGGCCCCAACAATGGATCTAAAACGAAAGGGATCAGCATAATAGTTAGAGCCGTTTTTAGACAATTTGCATCCAGATGGCATGGGAGTTGAAATCCCTTTAGCTTCTGCCATATGAGCCTTAAGGAGTAAATCCTTGATATACTTAGATTGGGAGAGGAGCAATGCACCAGAAGATGTTCTTTTGACTTCAATCCCCAAGAAGTAATCAAGCAGACCCAGATCCTTGAGAGCGAACTGAGAGTTGAGTTGAGTGATGAGGCTTTGAACAAGCTGAGCATCACTTCCAGTGATGATAATGTCATCTACATACACCAACATAAAAACACAGTGACCATTATGGCGATAGATAAACAATGAGGGATCACATTTACTTCCAACAAATCCCAGCAAAAACAAGGCACTCTTCAACTTATCAAACCAGGCCCGAGGTGCTTGTTTGAGACCATAGAGGGCTTTCTTTAACCTGCACACAAGAGATCTATCATTAGAGGAGAAACCAGGAGGTTGTTTCATGTAAACCTCCTCCTCAAGAATGCCATTAAGAAAGGCATTATTTACATCAAGCTGTCTTAAGGACCAGCCATAGGAAACAGCAACAGTAAGAAGAGTACGAATTGTGATAGGCTTGACAACAGGTGAGAATGTCTCATTGAAATCAAAACCAGCTTGTTGGTGAAAGCCTTTAGCAACTAGTCTTGCTTTATACTTGTTGATACTCCCATCAGAATTTTCCTTAACACGAAACACCCATTTGCAGCCTATAGCCTTTCTATTGGAGGGAAGAGGAACCAAAGTCCAGGTATCATTTGCTTGAAGAGCATCATATTCAGTCTGCATTGCCGAAAGCCAGCAAGGAGATGCCAAGGCCTGTTTAATTGAGCTTGGTTCAAGAGATGTGAGTAAAGCATGTGGCTGTTGGTTGACAGAGGTTGAGGGTAGTTTACAGTGATAATCATGAAGGTAGGAGGGAGGATGAGTGAGACGAGTGGAGTGTCTTGATGGAACAGGTATAGGCTGTGAGGGAGCAGCAGATGACACTGGTGATGAAGGAGGCTGTATTTGAGGTTCAATAGGTGAGAGTGAAGAGGATGGGGAGAATGTATTATCTGGATCAGCAGGACAAGATGTATTTGTAGAAGGTAAGATGTCTAGGGAAGAATTGTGGCTTGCAGGCAAGAGAGACTGTGAAGAAGGAAGAGAAGAAGAGGAAGAAACAAGAGGGATGATATTAGTTACACATGAGGAAGGGATGGCAGGAGAGGAAGAAGTAACAGGTGTGAACCATGACACATAGGGAAACTTGTTTTCATTAAAAACAACATCCTTAGAAACAAACAACCTGCCATCTGAACTAAGACACTTGTATCCCTTGTGATTTGGTGAATACCCAAGGAAAACACACTCACTGGATCTGAAATTAATTTTGTGTTGATTATATGGTCGAAGGAATGGGAAACATGCACATCCAAAGACCTTGAGAAACTTGTAATCAGGCATGATGTGAAACAGCTTAGTAAAAGGTACCTCAAACTTCAATGATGCAGTAGGAAGACAATTGATAAGATACACTGCTGATATGAAGGCATGATCCCAAAATTTCAAGGGTAGAGAAGCATGAGCAAGAAGAGAAAGACCTGTTTCAACAACATGCCTATGCTTCCTCTCAACAACACCATTTTGATGATGTGTATGAGGACAAGCAATTCTGTGAATAATGCCCAGTTGATTAAGAAATTGAGTGAATGGGCGAAATTCACCTCCCCAATCAGTTTGAATAGCTTTAATGGTAGTTTGAAACTGATTGCTAATCAAGACAGTGAACTGTTTAAAAATGGAGAGAGCTTCAGATTTGAGTTTGAGAGGATAGATCCATGTGAACCGACTGTGAGCATCAACAAAGGACATATAGTAAGTGTATCCCATGGAGGACTTGATTGGAGCAGGACCCCAAAGATCACTATATATGAGATCAAAGGGTTTATTATACTTTGTTGTGGACAAGGTGGAAGGTAACCTGTGAGCCTTTCCTAAGCAACAAGCAGAACAGAAAAACTCCTCATTTTTATTAGGAATAGAAATGTTACAAGAGAGGAGAACACTTCTAAGTGCCTCATTGTGAGGATGTCCTAAACGACAATGCCACAAATTGTACAAGTAATTGGATCCTACTGACTTGCTACCAACAGTTTCAGTATTACAATCACAATTGGATGATGCAGCAACAGAATTCAAAGTAGACTCTATTGAATTACAAGTGGGATTATTGGAAGAGAAAGTTGAAGAACAATTTGAATGACAGACAGAAGCAGTGAGGAGATTATGTGGCATATGCTGTCTTGAAGGGAGAGGAAGACGAACATCAGTGAATTTGTACAGTCCATCAGTCCCTAGTGTGCCTTCAAGTAGGAGCTCATGTGTGTCCTGAGATTTGACATAGCAAGAGAATGAATGAAATTCGAAATACACATTGTTATCTCTTGCAAACTTGCTAACACTGACTAAATTTTTGGTAATGGAAGGTACAAGAAGCAAATTGTGTAAAAATAGATTTGTGTGTGGTTTGAAGGGAGATGAGAATTTAGTGGAACCAATAGCTCGAATTTGCAGACCTTGACCATTTCCAATGAAGACCTGATCTGATCCTGATAGCTGAGAGCTCTGGAGAAGGTTGTGAGGTTCAGCAGTCACATGATGTGATGCTCCTGAGTTTGGATACCAATCCAAAGAAGCTGGTTGAGATGGAGTAGGTAAGAGACCTCGTTGAAGAGGAGCAATTTGATGTGATGAAGCTTGTGCTGGAAATGATTGCTGTGATGAAGCTTGTGCTGGACATGATGTGAGCATAATCTGTGGAGTTTGTGCAAGACTATCTTGAGGATTCAAAGAAGGTCTTGTATAATGAAAAGACCTTTGATATGAATTATTGTTGAAATACTGAGGTGCTTCAGGTGCATGATCTGAGGGAATATAGCTTTCATCAAACCGATGCCAGCAACTATGGACATTGTGTCCAAACTTATAACAAAGTTGACATTGAAGATTACTGCGACCTCCTCTTCCTCTACCACGATAGTTCCTACCAGAGTACCTTCCTCTACCTCTGCTTGCTGAATTGGTGCCATTATGATATTGATGATGATCAAACGAACTAGGAACCAGAGGAGCAGGATGAGACGAATTTCCTGTATTGGCATTTTGATCAGATGTTGAACTCTTTTGAGCAAGATTCACTGTTATAGGTTCAGACAGTAGAACTTCATTTTGTTTAGCTAACATCATCTCATATGATATAAGCTCAATGCGTAGATCATCAAGAGCATAAGGATTTTCACGTGCACGAACTGAAGTTACAAACGCATTGAATTCAGGTGGAAGACCATCCAGAATTACCTCTGTGTGTTCATCTATTGAAACAGGATTCTTTATAGCCTTGAGCTCATCACACAAGGTTTTGACATGTCGAAGGTATTCAACTACAGATCTGCTTCCTTTCTTGACAGTCCTGATCTCAGATTTTAGCTGACGTAGCTTTGAGCGCATCATTCCATGAAAAAGCTTATGAATTTGTTCCCATGCTTCATAAGCATGATGAACTCCTAGAATTTCATTGAGAATCTCTTCAGAAATTGTTGACAGCAACCAGGAAAGAAGCATTTGATCTTGTTTAATCCAATCAGTATAGGTTTGATTCACTTTATCTTGCATGCGATCAAGCTCTGATTCATACTGCATTGGTACCTTTGGATTGACAAGAAAATGATGCAGTTGATGAGACATGATGACCGGTTCCACAATTTGGCTCCAAAGAAGAAAATTCTTCTCAGTCAGTTTAACCGAAATCTGATGATTAAAAAGCAAAGGAGTCTTGTATTCAGCCATTGAATCACGACTTGGTGTTGATGCGGAAGACATGATGAAACTTTGATCAGGCCCTCAGAGAGAGAGCTCTGATACCATCAAGAAATTCAGAGAGAAGAAAGTGGAAACCAGAAAAGAGGAAGAAGAATGTTTTTGAATGTCATCGATCATACTAAAGCAGAAGGGCAGAACCAGTATTTAAAGCACAGGAAGAAAGCTAAACTATTAGTGCATGTCATGCAACACTTAACACTAACTGACTCCTAACACCTGTAACCAAAATCTAACAAACTCCTAACACCTGTAACAAACTCAAACTAACAGGAAGACAGCTGTTACAACAAGCTAACAGCAATAACCACAATGCTAACAGCAATATCCTATAGTTACAAGAGATAAGAGAGAGTAAGGTAATAGTTATCAGTGATGTTAATACACTTTTATGTATCAAGCAATGATTCAACTCTCCAAAAATATAGGGAATTTTTTTTTTATATACAATGAGAAAAAAAATGTAATCTCAAATTTGAACGCAGTATTCTGCTTTCAGAAGTTTCATCTAGATCCAATCCACATTGGAACGTAAGCACGTACATAGAAGCTTTCAATTAGTAGGCTCGTACTTGCAAACACAGTCGTATATGTTCCCTTTAACCAACTTTTCAGCCAATCTCTGGTTTTTCACCCTTGCAATCTACCAAAAATATATAAGAGAAAAGGGAGGAGAAGAAAAGTGTCAAAGAGCACTTAGACCTAATTCCGTTTCATCAACAAAATAGCATGCAGGCAGGGTCAGAAATAGGCTTCATTAAAACTTTAAAGCAATAAACAGTGCAGTTTCACATTGACATTGACATAGAAAAGTAACAAAAGTAAAATAGCATATTCGTGACACCAGTGAAGAAAAGATACAAATGCAACCGGCAATGGCAGAAGAAACAATTAACACAGAAAAAAAAAATTATATTGGGTTGCAACCTTGCAGGTAAGTCAACTCACAAAAATGTGCAAGAAGGCTGTCTATGATGATTGATCGAGTACAACATGCACAAATAGAAAGATTTAAGAAATATCGGTGTACAGAAAATGACGAGAAGACAGTGTATGCATAATCACAGACATGGCAGAGTGAGAAAGACAATCCATTTGATGAATCCTAATGAGCTCAGAAATTCTTCTAACAACCCGAAGTAGTCTAGTTTTCAACAAAAGACAATAATCATGAACAAGAAATCTTAGAGAAGCATTAGCTTAGTGAATATACACTGAAACACAATGATGTAGTAACTACACACTGAAACACAATGAATGAGACAATATCTGCATAGCATAAACCAAATAACCTTACTTTCAAAGCATCACAATGAAACCGAGCATTGAGGTTGGTATGAAGAGCTCTACCCATCCCTTCCAAAATTATCTGCCAAACAAAGAAAGCTTAATTAGAATATGCTTGTCTTGGATTTTCTCAAATCCACAGTAATGTTATAAAATAAACAGAATGATTCTCCCACCAAATCGGCATCTTTTGCCACAGCAGCAAGCTCAGAGCTGACCTGTCGTAAGTCTATACATGGACCACCACACCCGTTCTCAACAAGCATCAATGGAATGGAAGACAAATTTTCTTTATAACCGTTTAAGGTATTAGTCATTTCATCCACAAGCAGGCCTCCGGATTCAGCAGCTCGCCTAAGAATGTCACAGTGCTGTATGCCAGAAGAATTAGTTCAACCATTTTAACTAAAGCGTACTCAACATGGATACTGTGGTCATGGCGAAATAAACATATTGACATCAAACGTAAGGTCGATAATATTGGGATCTTCCCAACAACTATTTTAATCAGACAACACAACAAATACCATTATCATTTTCCAATGGTACCACAATAGATACTTGACATTAAAGAAATGTTCGCTAGAAATTCTCTTCGAAATCATAGTGAATGCTAACCACTTGACCATTCAAATTGTAAAGTAAGGTCAACAAGACTAGGAAAAAAACAACTATTCCATGGCAATTTAGCCCAAGGTCACACAAAAAGAGAAGTAGCTGAATTATGGGGAAGACATTCAGACGAATTTTACAAGGGGCTCTCTAAACATCATAAACTTCACAAATACTACAGAGACCAACAAGATGTTCATGAAAATACACAAACCTTGGCAGCCTCAGCAACAATCTCAGGAAGCTCCACTGCAGTCACATCATTTAAAGCAGGAAGGGAGTTTGCAACCAGAACCACCTGCACTCAATCATTATATATATTATCATATTCACATCATACAACTCATAGGCATAAGACCAAGTGACTGCTTAGCAGCCAAATCAACAAATGAAATTCAAAATTTACTTCATGGTAACAGTCGTAATTTTACTTTAAGGAGGAATTATGATACAGACCTCTTAACCAAGAACCGATTCACACTAATATTTCTGGAAAAATAGGTTCAAATCATTGTATAACGGATCTGTATTTGTATTCAAATAGTATTTCTATCACTCTTTGGAACAATTTAGCAACACCCTACTCAATGTATCACAAATGACAAGACTAAAGTTGACATGAAGATAAAGAATAACAATAAAAGAGGATAATGAGGAGTATTCGAGAGACTCCACGCTCTCCTAATTCTCAGTCCTGAAAATGCTTCTTGATGCCTACTACCACACCATGCTTCCCCTTTTTAACCAATTGGTGCCAGCTCCACATTCTGTTGGAGGGTAGGATGGACATCTTTATCTTTTGCTGTATTTGTTGCTGAGTTTGTTGTTGAGTCAGCACTAGAGCCCACAACAGAGGCCCAAACTTTCCTATTTTTATCCCTTTTGTATACTTTAGTGGGCTGGGCTGTATCAATACTTCCCCCCAATTTAAGAACCTTGTCCTCAAGGTTGAAATTGGGGAATTGGCGATTGATGACAGAGAAAGTCTCCCAAGTGTTTTCAAACTCAGGTAGATGAACCCACTTAATTAGCACTTCCAAAGACCCCTTGCTGGTTCGTCTCCACTGCACCAAAGATTCTGGTTCTACTTTTAGCTCCCATTCTTCTGTTAAAGCAGAAGGCAAGGGCTGTGAATTGGGCCGAGGGCAAGTTGCTGGCTTAAGGAGCGATATATGGAACACAGGGTGGACCTTGCAATCATCCGGTAGTTTCAGTTTATAAGCTGACTCACCAATGCGGTCAAGAATCGGATAAGGTCCATAGTAACGTGGGCTTAATTTTTCATTAACCTTTCGAGCAATGGTCTTGAGCCGGTATGGTTGTAACTTTAAGTAAACAAGATCACCAATATTGAGCCGTAAATCCCTCCTATGTTGATCAGCCTGCACTTTCATGCGGTTTTGGGCCTTTAAAAGCTGCTGCTGTAATTCAGAAAGGATGTGATTGCGTTCACGAAGAAGCTGACAAACAGCATCAACTGTGGAACCGTTCTGAACATCTGTAAAAACATTAGGAGGATCACTACCATATAAGGCTTTGAATGGAGTCATGTCGGTTGAGTCCTTGTGGGTAGTATTGTACCAAAATTCAGCCCAATGTACCCATTTAGGCCAGCTTTTGGGCTTTGGACTACAGAAACATCTCAAATATGTCTCCAAACAGCGATTAACCACTTCCGTTTGACCATTTGTTTGCGGGTGATAAGCCGTACTATAATGTAACTTAGTGCCGGCACTTTTGAACAATTCGGACCAGAACGAACTCAAAAACACTCTATCTCTATCCGAGACAATGGTGAGAGGGAAGCCGTGGAGTCGAACGACCTCCTTAATAAACAAGTCAGCTACATCTTTAGCCGTATAAGGGTGACTTAAGGGAAGGAAATGAGCATACTTGGTGAGACGATCCACTACCACAAAAATTGTATCAACTCCATAGGCCCGTGGCAGCCCCCCCACAAAATCGATGGAGATATCAGCCCAAACCCGGGTGGGTATTGGGAGGGGTTGTAGCAACCCTGCAGGGGAAAGATTTTGAATCTTGTTTTGTTGGCAGACCTCACAAGATGCCACATAATTCTGAATGGTACGCTTCATACCTTCCCAATAGAGTAGACCAGCCATCCTCTTGTAAGTACGGAAATAACCCGAATGACCCCCTACGGACGAGTCATGAAATTCTTTGAGTAAAAGGGGAATAAATCTGGAGTCTTTAGATAATACCAACCGATCCTTAAAGAACAGCCTCCCACCTGTCAACTTAAATCCAACATGTTGTTGTGGATCAACCATGAGATCTTGCATGATTTTTTTGAGCTGTGGATCAAGCTGGACCTCAGTCTCCCATTGAGTCAAATCAGGCAATTGTATTTGAGATACCACGGTCATTTGCATTTGCCTAGAGAGAGCATCCGCAACCTGATTTTGTCTTCCCGGATTATACTGAATTTCGAAATCATAGCCTAATAGCTTGGAGGTCCATTTTTGTTGGTCTTCTCCCAGAATCCGTTGTTCAGAAAGGAATCTCAAACTCTTTTGGTCAGTTTTAACTATGAAATGTCTTCCCATCAAGTAATGTCTCCATTTCTGGACCGCAAACACAATAGCCATCAATTCCCTTTCATATACTGATTTATTTTGAGCCCTGTGAGAGAAACCCTGGCTGATGTAAGCCAAAGGCCTATCATCTTGTGTCAGTACCGCTCCTATACCCCGCCCTGAAGCATCGGTGACCACTGTGAACACCTTAGAGAAGTCTGGTAGTGCAAGAACCGGTACTGTACTCATTAATTCCTTCAGCCGTATAAATGACTGTTCAGCAAGATGATCCCAGTTAAATCCATTCTTCTTTAGTAAATCGGTCAAAGGCTTGGCAATTTTGCCATAGTCTTTGACAAATTTCCTGTAGTATCCCGTGAGCCCCAAGAAGCCCCTTAGTGCTTTAACATTCTTTGGGGCAGGCCAATTAACCATGGCACTAATCTTATTCGGATCTGCCTGAACTCCCTCAGCCGAAATAATGTGCCCCAAGTACTCCACATGCTCCTTTCCAAAACTACATTTCTTCCTGTTAGCCAGCAGCACATGCTCACGAAGGACTTGAAAAATCCGTTTCAGGTGAACTAGATGTTCCTCACGGCTTTTGCTGTATATAAGGATGTCATCAAAAAATACTAAAGCAAACTTCCTGAGGAAAGGCCGTAATACATCATTCATAAGGGCTTGAAACGTGGAAGGAGCATTGGTGAGGCCAAAAGGCATCACCAAATATTCGTAGTGACCTTCGTGCGTCCTAAATGCAGTCTTGGGGATGTCTTCCTCCTTCATTCTGATTTGGTTAAATCCTGACTTCAGGTCGAGTTTGGTGTACACTATCGACCCTCCTAACTCATCCAGCAATTCATCCACGACTGGGATAGGAAACTTGTCT
>JAVKPL010010801.1:0-46915 GCA_032173675.1 Gastrolobium villosum
AGCAACAAGTGAAAAAGTTCTTACACCATGCCAGGAGGTATGTATGGGATTATTATTCCCGGTATTTCCAATGTGCTGATGGAATCTTGAGAAGATGTGTATCAGAATTGGAAATCAAGGAAATTTTATGGCATTGTCACAATTCTGATTATGGTGGTCATTTTGGTGGAAACAGAACTGCACAAAAGGTATTGCAAAGTGGGTATTACTGGCCTACTCTTTTCAAAGATGCCAGAGAGTATGTGGAAAAATGCGAAAGATGCCAAAAGACAGGGAACATTTCCCGGAAAGATGAAATGCCTCTAAACACTATTATGGAGGTGGAATTATTTGATTTATGGGGATTGATTTCATGGGACCATTTCCATCTTCCTATTCCAACCAGTACATTCTGGTAGCTGTGGATTACGTTTCTAAGTGGGTTGAGGCAACAGCTCTTCCTACTAATGATGCGAAGGTGGTTGTAAACTTCCTAAGAAAGAATATCTTTACCAGATTTGGAGTGCCAAGAGCAATCATAAGTGATGGAGGCTCTCATTTTTGCAATAAGCAGTTTGAAAATCTGTTAACAAAATATGGTGTCAGGCATAAGGTCGCTACACCTTATCATCCACAGACAAATGGCCAAGTGGAAGTTTCCAATAGGGAACTGAAGCGAATCCTGGAAAAGACTGTCAGTATTTCTCTAAAGGATTGGTCAAAAAGACTGGATGATGCACTGTGGGCATACCGAACTGCATACAAAACTCCGATAGGAATGTCTCCCTATCAGCTTGTGTACGGGAAAGCTTGTCATTTACCAGTGGAGCTTGAACATAGAGCCTTTTGGGCTATTAAATTCCTAAACTTTGATGCCACAGCAGCTCTTGAAAAACGAAAGTTTCAACTGTTAGAGCTTGATGAGTTTAGGAATTCAGCCTTTGAAAGCTCTAGGATTTATAAAGAAAAAGCGAAGAAGTATCATGATAGCAAACTTAAACACAAGGAGTTTGAGCCTGGTCAGCAGGTATTGTTATACAATTCCCGATTGAAACTTTTTCCAGGGAAGTTGAAATCCAGGTGGACAGGACCTTTTGTGATTAAAAAGGTCTTTCCATATGGTACTGTTGAGATATCTTCCATGGAGGACGACAGACCCTTCAAGGTCAATGGCTCTAGATTGAAGTTCTTCCATGGAGGACCCGTAATGAAACAAGTTGTGGCTTTGCGCCTTCATTCAATTGCAACTTAAATGAGGTAACCGTCAGGCTCGGGACGTTAAACACGCGCTAGTTGGGAGGCAACCCAACATTTTTATCCTTTTATTGTTTCTTGTTTTCATTTTTTTTAGATAACCAGAGAAAAATTAAAAAAATTGAATAAAAGAAGGAAGTGAAAATGCTCCAGAGAGTTTACGCTTGAAGCGTAGAACTCTGCGCTTCAAGCGTAGAAAAGAAACTTGGGACAGAGGGTCTACGCTCCAAGCGTGGAACCCTACGCTTGGAGCGTAGAAAAGATGTTGGAACAGAAGCTGGGCGCTTCAAGCGTGGGAATCCACGCTTGCAGCGTAGGAAACACACACAGACAGTAGTCCCACGCTCCAAGCGTGTAACCCTACGCTTGGAGCGTGGAAAGGGAATTTGAAGAGCCAAGGGACAGCAGGTCTGCGCTCCAAGCGTGGGAACCCACGCTTGCAGCGCAGGAAACTCGAAAGGGACAGTAGTCCCACGCTCCAAGCGTAGAACCCTACGCTTGAAGCGTGGGGATGGAAGTGGAAAAATCAGACACAGAATGTCTACGCTCCAAGCGTGGAACTCCACGCTTGCAGCGTAGAAGAGGAATCAGGAACGTCAGAGGCAGTAGGTCCACGCTTCAAGCGTGGAATCCCACGCTTGCAGCGTGGACAGGGTTTTAAGTGCGCAACCCTAGTTTCCAAGCGCCGCGCCCCTTCCTTTTTTTTTATTTATTTTTTTTTCTTTTTTCCCCCACCTACTCCCCATTTTCCCCCTCACCTTTTTCTTCCCTCCTCACTCTCTCCACTCTCCCTTTCATTCTTCTTCTTCTCTCCTTCCACTTCCCCTTTTCACCACCACACCACTTCACCACACCACCGCACCACCGCACCACCACCACACCACTTCACCACACCACCACCGCACCGCCATCATCTCCACCATAGTTTTTCTTCTCCACTGTTCACGTGAGGATCAAATTTCTGCATAAGTTTCAATCAAAATGGCTGGAGACAAGGTACCCATCCATTATTTCTTTTCTTTCATTGCTTGATGATGGTTGCAAGTATAGGAGAGGTATGATTTCGATAGTCGTAATGGATTGCATGTGGTATGTGTTTGTTCAGATTGGGATTGAGTGCTGGTAAAATGATGTTTAACTTTTGCTGAAAATATGCGGTGCTATTTTTGTATAGTTGCAATTTGTTCGATACTAATGCTGTGTTGGTCGTAAAGTGTCTTGATACAAGTGTTGCTTGGCATGATTAATGGGGTTGGGAGTATTTATTTGAAGTAGATGGTTGAATTTAAATCTGGGAATTGAGCTGAATGATATCATGAACTGAATCTGTCTGCTGATAATATTTGTTATGCACATGTATTGGGAACTTTTCTGAGTTTCAGGAGAAAAGAATGAAAAAGAGCACAGAAGGGTCATCTACTGCGAAAAGACCCCGCACAAGTTTTGACCCCAGACGATTTTTATCCGCTGAAAAGCAGGAAGTTTATGAAACTAAACTGCTGAATAAAAATGTAATCAAAGAAAGGGGATTCGATTTGGGGAGTCTCCTACTTTTTGATAACATTTATTCGGTGGTTCAAAGGAGACACTGGAGGACATTGGTCACCTTTCCACAAGATAGTTCTGGGCGCATTCTCAGAGAATTTCTGGCCAATGCTGATAAGAACATGGTCAATGCCACCCGAAGGAGTTGGGTGAGAGGGAAGGAGGTGCCATTTGATGCTGCGACAATTGAAGAATTACTACAAACTTCATATGACCCTACGGTTGAGTGTGAGTTTGCCCGACTATTCAATTTGATGCAGCCGGCAGAAGGATATTATCGGGAAGAAATGCCCCTCATAGCTGATGAAGTTCGGGAAAAGATCACCAGTCCATTCTCTGAATGGAAGTTTAGGCCGGGTCTTACTAATGTACCCGAAAAATTTACTAGGCTCAGCCTTACTGGTGAGGCTATCAGCTGGCACACTTTTGTGAATGCAACCGTTATCCCTTCTACGAACAAAAGTGATGTTAATGTCGAGAGGGCTGTGCTATATTATGTGCTGATGGGGGACAAAAATCTGAATATTGCTGCTATTTTATCTGACAGGATTGTCCACATGATTACCCAAAGCAAGGAAAATAATCTATTGGCTCACAGTTCTTTAATCTCCAATCTGTGTATTAAAGCTGGGGTTGAAATTCCCGCTAATGAGCCATTGGATGTAAAGGCTGAAAAGCCTATGACAAAGACTGCCTTGGAAGGTTATTACAAGGAATCCGAAAAACATGCAGCATGGCTTCTCAATAGCCAGGGAAATCCTATACCCCCTCCAGAGCCACAGGATCCGCCAGTACCTCAGGCACCTCCAGCAGCCCAGACATCAGCAGCATCATCATCTGCTCGCCAGCCACTTTATGAGGATTCTCCGATCATACTCGAGATGCATGCTATGATGAAGGCCATGTGCTTGAAGATGGGGATTGATCCAGCAGATCCTCCTAGCTCTTTCCAGCAGTATACTATGGAGGAGTGATCATTGGCTGTTGTTACTTTTATTTTTTTTTCGGACATTGTTAATTTTGTGTTTTGTTTTAAATGACCAATAGGATTTTGTTAGGGTCAAGTACTTTTTGGATATGAACATCTCAGGGTCTCTCTCACTGTTTTGCTGATATTTATTGTTAATGATGTGTGCTTTAATTGCGCAGTAGTTCTTAATCGATTGAACTTAGTTATTGCTGGGGACAGCAATTTCTAAAATCTGGGAATGGTGGATGACCTTGCCCACCTGTTCTTGCACTTTAGCTGCAATTGTGGAACCACACTTCATTTCAGGGGAGATATTCGAACCAACTTACATTTTCAGTTTAAATATCTGTCTTAGCTTAAGCAATTTTAAAAAATTCAGCAAATTTTTTTGGAATATATGCCTGTATGTATGTTGTTTGGAATATGCCTATTGATAATCTCAGATTTAGATGTTGCTTCCTTAAACAAATGATTGAATTCATCTTAGGAAGTACATTAAGCTTTGAAAGTTTTGGCATGATGTCACTTGGCATGAGTAGAGATTAGAATTGTTCGTCTGTCTGAAATTATGTGCTAGAATTGATGATATGCCTGATATCTCTGTGAAATCTAGTCTGAAATCATAGCCTTGAGGTTTGAGCCTAGACAGTAAAATTTTTCTGAGAGGCCTCACTGTACTGACACTCTAGAACTTGGTTTGTTTCTCTACAAGGCATGCATTTTAACTGATATGATGAGGTAATTTGTTCTTGATAGCTCTGGCCATAAAGCTCACCTGTATAATTAATCTTCAATCTCTTTTATGGATTAATTTACCAATTACATCATGAATCACACATTCTTTCTTCTCATTCCACTATATCACACTATACCATTATCCAATTAACATCATTTTATATCATACCACATCAAATTCACAACCTTTACATCATTTTTCCTCCAAACCCTTCTATGGTTCGAATTCCTCAAAGGTTCATTCTACAAGGTTTTCAATTCCATTTTAACACACACACTACTCATATAATCATATTATCAACCTATACCAATGGTCCATCATTCAATTATTCAATTACACCACATACCAATTTTCATGAAAATTCCACAAATTTTCCTAAGTTAAAAACCCAACTTTTCACCAAAATTTATCATAGCATTTCTAGCTTACAAGCATCATTCTAAGGCATTTTCATCTAATAGCATTTTTCCATTTAGGCTCTCTATCATCACACATCTAAGATTAAAGATTCAAAGCATAATTTCTAGATCTACAAAACCAACCACAAAAGTACCACAAATATACTCACCATCATGTGTATGAACACCACCAAGGCTCCATCAATCCAAAGGAGATCCAAAAACTCTCAAAACTTCAAGAACATCAAAAGGGGTCGGATCTGTTTTGCCCAAAAACGCAGCAATGGGGGTGGATTCATGGCTTAAGAGTGCCACCAATGGCTTTAGAAGGTTGTTTACAATAGATTTCAACACCAAAACCAAGTGATTTGGTGAAGAATAGAGAAAATGGCAAGAGAAGAGAGAAATGGTGGTTTGGGGGTTCTTCACAGGCAGGGGAGGCGCGCGCAAGAGAGAAGAAAAGGAAGGAAAGAAAGAAGAAAAAGAGGTGGGGGCCAAGTGACTTCGGTCACACGGGTCCCACACGCGATCTAACTTTAACCCCGATAAAAATTCCGATCATAAATTCTTAATCTACATATTTTTCCAGTCCATGACATATTTTTCTTTCCTCAAAATACTGATAAAAATTTCACGCTTATCGGTACACTCGTACCGCAGTATCTTTCACTTAAAAAGTCACTATTCATCACTTTTTCACAATTTTGCCTACTCACTCAATTTTCCGTCCTGATTCCATTTTCAACATTATTTTTGTCATATTAAATCTCTAACTCCATTTTTCATGCCTCGGTTCACGTTTTTGGCAATTTACCATTTTGCCCTTTTTGCCCATTTTGGCCATAATTCTTGGATTTTCACAATCCTTTCCTCTTAAACCCATATTTTATCAAATAAACTCACATTTAATTTTCCGAGGTGTTATAAACACCACTTGCAGAAATAACATGACCCAAGAATTGCACCTCAGACAACCAGAATTCACACTTAGACGGTTTAGCATATAACTTCTTATCTTTCAATACCTGCAACACAGTCCTCAAATGGTTGATGTGCTCCTCCTTACTCTTAGAATAGATCAGAATGTCATCAATAAATACAATCACGAACTGGTCCAAATACGGTTTAAAGATGCGGTTCATATAATCCATGAACACCGCAGGGGCATTAGTAAGCCCAAAAGGAATCACTTGATATTCAAAATGTCCATATCTGGATCGGAAAGCTGTTTTAGGTACATCCTCCGGTTTAATCCGAATCTGGTGATATCCGGACCGGAGACCAATCTTCGAAAATACACAGGCATCCCTCAACTGATCTAATAAATCATCAATACGCGGTAATGGGTACCGGTTCTTAATAGTCACTTTATTCAACTGTCGGTAGTCAGTGCACAATCTCATGCTACCATCCTTTTTCTTCACAAATATAACCGGTGCTCCCCACGGAGACACACTCGGCCTAATAAAATTCTTCGCAGACAATTCTTCAATGTGTTTCTTTAACTCGGTCAATTCAAGTGGCGACATCCGGTATGGAGCCAAGGAAATCGGCCCCACACCAGGTAATAGGTCAATCGAGAACTCAATCTCTCTCTCAGGCGGAAATTCCGGTATCTCATCAGGAAATACGTCCTCAAACTCATTAACAACCGGAATAGAAGAAATCTCCTCCTTTTTGTCACCCACCAATCCGCCCAAAAGGACATAACCCAGATCTCCAGCCTTCAAGGCTTTCACAGTCTGACTGACAGACAAATACAAAGACGGACAAACAGTCGGCCTCTCGTGAGACAACAACAACCTCTTTCCGCAGCAATCAATCATTGCGCAATTCCGAGACAACCAATCCATCCCCAAAATCAAATTGACAGAGGCCAGGGGTAAGATAATTAAATCAATGGTGTAACCCCTGCCTAAATAGGTGAACTTCACATCTTCGCAAATCCAAGACGATTCACTAACCTCTCCTGTAGCGGTAGTAATACGCATCGGAGGAACCATTCGTGTTACCTTTAAGTCCAGCGCCTTAGCCACATAGTCCGCCACAAATGAATGCGTTGCTCCCGAATCAAATAATACAGACAAATCAACATTAGAGAGGAAAATTATACCTTTTACCAAATTCGGAGCCTTTCCAGTGTGTTGCGCATTTGTAGTATAAACTCGTCCCACAGTAGGAACAGCAGCAGTAGGAGTAGCAGTAGTAGCTGCCGGCAAGGCCTGCAGATTCGCAGCCTGCCCCGAAGAAGATGGACAATTTCTAGCAAAGTGGCCATTCTGACCACATCTAAAACAAGCCGACGAACCAGCACCACATACACCTTTGTGGTATTTCCCACACTTCCCACATTGTGGGGTAAAATATCTGTTCGCAGCACCACCACCACCAGTGTTTCCACCCCTCTTGAATTGACCAGGAGGCTGCCTTACATGCAACCCCCAACCCCTGTTATTATTATTGAAACCTCCTCTATTAGTATTTCCAGAAGGACCAGGTGTCCTCTTAACATCTTGCTCTTTTGCCGAATCAGATTTCGGATATCTTCAATAAACAGTCTCGACCCTCTTGCATTGGGTCACCAAATCAGCAAAGTTTCTCACCGCAGTGTTTGACATCCTCTTAGCAATCTTCTCACTCAGCCCTCTTTGGAATTTAGCTGACAAGAACTCCGGAGTAGGTAGAGTACCCCCATAGTTTGCAAATTTCACAAGTTCATTGAATTTTGCCACATAGGCATCCACGGTCATGACTCCCTGTACCAAACTATCAAATTCACCTTGCTTTGCCTCCCGAACATCGCGGGGAAAATATTCTTCATGAAACAGACCTTCGAACATTGTCCAAGTAATAACCTCACCCTGAATAACACATGGGCGAGACACATTGTCTCACCACTCCTGGGCATCACCCTCCAGCATATAAACAGAATACAATAATTTCTGCGGATCTTGGCATCTCATCACTTGGAAAATCTTGTCCATTCCCCTCAACCAAGCAGTAACCTCCTTTGGGTCCCTTGACCCCAGAAATGCGGGTGGCTTATGTTTCCTAAAAGATATGAGCCTACGCTCATCATTAGCATTATCAATGACCTGCCCCGCAGCCCCAGTAGATTGGGCAACAGATGACGGATCAAGAACATAGCTAGGGTCAGTAGTATGATGACTAGCCTCACCAGTGTGGTGACTAGCCCCACTCTCCCCCTGTTGAGGAGTAACAGATGGCATCGGTGTAGGAGTCACCGTAGCCGTGTGTGGAGGTGAATTATCCCTCCTAGGACGATCTCTATCGGCCCTCATCTCAGCCATAAAGGCCTGCATCATATCCTGATTAGTCTTCATCAGGTTTTCAGTCATGTTTCTATTTGCAGCCGTTTCCGCCTGCAGAGCATTCAGGACTGCAGTGACCGGATCCGGTGGCAAAGGACCTGCACCACGTGCCCCACGACGACCACGCGCCCTACTCATGATATCTGTACATGTAACACAAAGGAATGAGCTGATCAGACCCACACTGAGGAATCACATATACATTAATCATAAATAGTTCACAGATAGCTATGGCACACAAGATACAACACACACAATCAGAGTTCCCTCACAAAACTGCTCTGATACCATAAAATGTAACAGCCCGTTGTACACCGGTATTGTTAACATTGATTATGATATTAAGCGCAGTTACAATCACAGTGATTGGGTTAATTAAATTACGGGCAAATTTTTCTTTTATCATATTCCTTTTCTTACATCAATACTTTTTCCGTAATCAATTAAAACCACACTATAATTGTAAATGCAACTCGCGGAATCATACATTTTACTAACATCATTAATCCTTCTTTTATTTCAATTCAATTAAACTCACCATCTTACTCTCACATTTTACCAAGTCGTAGTCCTTTACGTTATCTACGCGTGGTTTCAAACCACGTACCATTTGGAGTTCTACCCATCAAGTTAAGCCCCTTTCTTTTAGTCTAGAAAAACCTGAATTTTCGAAAATTACACTGTGGTAATCGATTACCAGTGGGTGGTAATCGATTACCACCTGTCAAAAATGAGGCAGTAACTAAATTTTGACCTCCTCTGTTCTGGTAATCGATTACCAGCCTTTGGTAATCGATTACCTCACATGGTAATCGATTACCAAGCCTCAGTAATCGATTACCAGTGAAGACAGTAGCTAAATTTCGTCCCCTGTTGCATGGTAATCGATTACCATGCTTGGGTAATCGATTACTATGCAGCAAAAGTGACAGATTACAGCATTTTAAGCCCAAGAAAGGTTGTGTAATCCATCCCTAACCCCTTGGTACTCCACACAACACTTAAACACATCCTAATGTAGGCTCTAGGCCCTTCCATCATGCATTTTCCTTAAAATATACATCATTTACAAAGTCCTCAAAGTAATGGCCATTTACATACAAATATGGACCATTTTTACAACATAATCATCAAGACTTCAAAGGCAATGAATGTGGCTATAACACCTCAAATATTTAAATGTGTATTTTAATATTATATTGTGAAATGAAAGTTGGTGGATTAGTGAAAAATCCAAGGATTATGGCCAAAAAGGGCAAAAAGGGCAAAATGGTAATTTGCCAACCGTGTGTTATGAGGCTTAAATATTGAGTTAGAGGTTTCAAATGACAAAAATAATACTGGAAATGGAATCAGGGCGAAAAATTGAGTAAATAGGCAAATTTGGGAAAAAGTGATGAATAGTGATTTTTAAGTGTTAAAATACGGTGATGTGAGTGTACCGATAGGTGTGAAATTTTTATCAATATTTTGGAGAAATAAAAATATGTCATGGACTGGAAAAATATGTAGATTAAGGATTTGTGATCGGAGTTTTTATCGGAGTCAAAGTTAGATCGCGTGTGGGACCCGTGTGACCCAAGTCACTTGGCCCCACCTCCTTTTTCTTTCCTTCTTTCTCTCTTTTTCCTCTCTTTCTCGCGCACACCCAGGGAAGAAGGAACCAAACACCATTTCTCACCATTTTCTTCATCTTTTCTCCATTTCTTCGTTTCTCCATCGAATCGCTTGATTTTGGTGTCGAAATCTATCGTAAACAACCTTCCAAAGCCATTGGTAGCACTTAGAAGCCTTGAATCCACCTCCTTGGCCGCGTTTTTGAGCAACTCAGATTCGACCCATTAGTGTTTTTGGAGATTTCTTGGAGTTTTGATCTTCAAATGGTTTAGTGAAGCCTTGGTGGTGATCATACAACATATTGTAAGTATATTTGTAGTCTTTCGATAGTTGATTTCTTAGATCTATGAATTTGTGTTCAAAGCTTTGATTTTAGATGTGTGATGATAGAGAGCCCAAATGGAAAAATGCTATTAGATGAAAAGGCCTTAGAATCATGTTTGTAAGCTAGAAATGCTATGTTAAATTTTGGTGAAAAATATGTGTTTTTTTTTAACAATAGAGGAATTTGAGGAATTTTGATGAAAAATGAGTTTTTGAGTAATTGGGATTTGATGATTGTTGTAGGGTGCCTCACACGGTTGAAATTGTGAAAGGTTGATTTGGAGCATACGTTTGGAACGGTGTTGCTCGTGTTAAGGTAAACTCTTGGAACTTGGGTTTAATCCCTAGTGAGCTCCACCACACCTAGAGGAAGGTTGTGGTTGGATTATGTAGTGATGACATGATGTGTTTGTGTGCTTGTATGCATATTGCTTGTATTGTGTGGAAATTGTGTGGTCACTGGCCAGTTGACGAGTGGAGTTTGGACATCCGCTGGGTTCATCCTTGTGAGAATGCCAGTCGGGTATTGCCGTGGAGTCGACTCTGGGAGCGGCGCCAGGATGATCCAAACGTGGGACGTCCGCCGGATAGGGCTCATGAGGAGTTCCGGTTGGGTATTGCCATGGAGTCTTCTCAACCATGGGAGAGGCGCCAGGACGGTCTCGGGAGTTATATGATGGAGTCCTTGAACATGAATCCATGAGTGGATGTTCTTGGGTGTCTCCAGGTGGATGGTGATATTGTTTTACTTGCATGCCATATTATGTCATTTTGATACATTTTAGTGAGCCATGGAGTGGAGAGAGCCTCTAGCTCCATTGGTTTACTGAGATATATCCGTATATCTCACCCCGTGTTTGGGGGACCACATTTCAGGTCACTATGAGCCGGGAGGAGCTTCGGGCAAGAAGCCCGTATAGTGGACGTTGGATTGGCATGCGGTACATTGGATTGCATGGCTTTTTGGAGGAGTTTATGGAGTGCACATAGCATACCATTAGTATATTGAGACTTAGGTCATGAACATATTGCATGATGTCATTTCCATGCTTTTGTTAGTGTTCATGGTCATATGCTAAGTCTTGTTTATGTTTTATTATTCATGGCTTGGATAACTGTATATTTTGAGTGAGCATGGGACTTGTCCATTGCCACATTCATAGCCTTGAAGTCTTGATGTGTAATGTTGTAAAAATGGTCCATATATGCATGTAAATGGCCATTATTTTGAGGATGATGTAAATGATGTTTAATCCAAGGTAAATGCATGATGGAAGGGCCTAGAGCCTACATTAGGACATGATTATGTGTTATGTGGAGTACCAAGGGGTTAGGGATGGATTACACACCCTTTTTGGGGCTCAAAACTGCTGTAATCTGTCATTTTGCTGCATAGTAATCGATTACCCAAGCATGGTAATCGATTACCATGCAACAGGGGACGAAAAATTGGCTACTGTCTGCACTGGTAATCGATTACTGGCCTTTGGTAATCGATTACCATGTGAGGTAATCGATTACCCAAAGCTGGTAATCGATTACCAGAACAGAGGATGAAGAATTTTGGCTACTGCCTCATTTTTGACAGGTGGTAATCGATTACCACCCACTGGTAATCGATTACCACAGTGTAAATTTCGAAAATTCAGTTTTTTCTAGACTAAAAGAAAGGGGCTTAACTTGATGGGTAGAACTCCAAATGGTACGTGGTTTGAAACCACGCGTAGATAACGTAAAGGACTACAACTTGGTAAAATGTGAGAGTAAGATGGTGAGTTTAAATGAATTGAATAAAAAGAAAGAGTTATGATGTTAGAAAGTGTATGATTCCGCAAATGGCATTTACAATTATAATGTGGTTTTAATTGATTACGGAGAATGTATTGATGCAAAAGAAAAGAAATATGTTAAAGGAAAAATTTGCCCGTAATTTAATTAATCTAATCACTGTGATTGTAACTGCGCTTAATATCATAATTAGTGTTAACAATACCGGTGTACAACGGGCTGTTACATTTTATGGTATCAGAGCAGTTTTGTTTAGGGAACTCTGATTGCTTGTGTATGTTGTATCTTGTGTGTCATAGCTATCTGTGAACTATTTATGATTAATGTATATGTGATTCCTCAGTGTGGGTCTGATCAACTCATTCCTTTGTGTTACATGTACAGATATCATGAGTAGGGCACGAGGTCGCCGTGGGGCACGTGGTGCAGGTCCTTTGCCACCGGATCCGGTCACTGCAGTACTGAATGCTCTGCAGGCGGAAACGGCTGCAAATAGAAATGCGACCGAGAACCTGATGAAAGCTAATCAGGATATGATGCAGGCCTTTATGGCTGAGATGAGGGCGGATAGAGGTCGTCCTAGGAGGGAGAATACACCTCCACATACGGCTACGGTGACTCCTACACCGACGCCATCTGTTACTCCTCAACAGGGGGAGAGTGGGGCTAGTCACCACACTGGTGAGGCTAGCCATCATACTACTACTGATCCGAGCTATATCCCTGATCCGTCATCTGTTGCCCAATCTACTGGTGCTGCTGGGCAGGTGCTTGATAATGCTGACGATGAGCGTAGGCTCATATCTTTTAGGAAACATAAGCCACCCGCATTTGTGGGGTCAAGGGACCCAAAGGAGGTTACTGCTTGGTTGAGGGGTATGGATAAGATTTTTCAAGTTATGAGATGCCAAGATCCGCAGAAGTTATTGTATTCTGTTTATATGCTGGAGGGTGATGCCCAAGAGTGGTGGGACAATGTGTCTCGCCCATTTGTTATACAGGGTGAGGTTCTTACTTGGACTATGTTTGAAGGATTATTTCATGAAGAATATTTTCCCCGCGATGTTCGGGAGGCAAAGCAAGGTGAATTCGATAATTTGGTACAGGGAGTTATGACTGTGGATGCCTATGTGGCAAAATTTAATGAGCTTGTGAAGTTTGCTAATTATGGAGGTACTCTACCTACTCCGGAATTCTTGTCAGCTAAATTTCAAAGAGGGCTGAGTGAGAAGATTGCTAAGAGGATGTCTAATACGGCGGTGAGGAACTTTGCTGATTTGGTGACCCAGTGCAAAAGGGTCGAGACTGTTTATGGAAGGTATCCGAAATCTGATTCAACAAAAGAGCAAGATGTTAAGAGGACACCTGGTCCTTCTGGTAATACTAACAGAGGAGGCTTCAATAATAATAATAGAGGTAGGGGGTTGCATGTAAGGCAGCCTCCTGGTCAGTTCAAGAGGGGTGGAAATACTGGTGGTGGTGGTGCTTCGAACAGATATTTTACCCCACAATGTGGGAAGTGTGGGAAATACCACAGAGGGGTATGTGGTGCTGGTACGTCGAACTGTTTTAGATGTGGTCAGAGTGGCCACTTTGCAAGAAATTGTCCATCTTCTTCGGGGCAGGCTGCGAATCTGCAGGCCTTGCCGCCAGCTACTACTACTGCTGCTCCTACTGCTGTTGTTCCTACTGTGGGACGAGTTTACACTACCAATGCGCAGCGTACTGAAAAGGCTCCGAATTTGGTTAAAGGTATAATTTTTCTATCTAATGTTGATTTATCTGTATTGTTTGATTCGGGAGCAACACATTCATTTGTGGCGGACTATGTGGCTAAGGCGTTGGACTTAAAGGTAACACGGATGGTTCCTCCGATGCGTATTACTACTGCTACAGGCGAGGTTAGTGAATCGTCTTGGATTTGTGAAGATGTGAAGTTCACTTATTTAGGCAGGGGTTACACCATTGATTTAATTATCTTACCCCTGGCCTCTGTCAATTTAATTTTGGGGATGGATTGGTTGTCTCGGAACTGCGCAATGATTGATTGCTGCGGGAAGAGGTTGTTACTATCTCACGAGAGGCCGTCTGTTTGTCCGTCTCTGTATTTGTCTGTAAGTCAAACTGTGAAAGCCTTGAAGGCTGGAGATTTGGGTTATGTTTTGTTGGGCGGATTGGTAGGTGACAAGAAGGAAGAGATTTCTGCTATTCCAGTTGTTAATGAGTTTAAGGATGTATTTCCGGATGAGATACCGGAATTCCCACCTGAGAGGGAGATTGAATTCTCGATTGATTTATTGCCTGGTGTGGGGCCAATTTCCTTGGCTCCATACCGGATGTCGCCACTTGAGTTGGCTGAGTTGAAGAAACACATTGAAGAATTGTCTGCGAAGAATTTTATTAGGCCGAGTGTGTCTCCGTGGGGAGCACCGGTGATATTTGTAAAGAAAAAGGATGGTAGCATGAGATTGTGCACTGACTACCGACAGCTGAATAAAGTGACTATTAAGAACCGGTACCCATTACCGCGTATTGATGATTTATTAGATCAGTTGAGGGGTGCCTGTATATTTTCAAAGATTGATCTCCGGTCCGGATATCACCAGATTCGGATTAAACCGGAGGATGTACCTAAAACAGCTTTCCGATCCAGATATGGGCATTTCGAATATCAAGTGATTCTTTTTGGGCTTACTAATGCCCCGGCGGTGTTCATGGATTATATGAACCGCATCTTTAAACCGTTTTTGGACCAGTTTGTAATTGTATTTATTGATGACATTTTGATCTATTCTAAGAGTAAGGAGGAGCACGTCGACCATTTGAGGACTGTGTTGCAGGTATTGAAGGATAAGAAGTTATATGCTAAACCGTCTAAGTGTGAATTCTGGTTATCTGAGGTGCAATTTTTGGGTCATGTTATATCTGCAAGTGGTGTTGCAGTGGATCCAAGCAAGATTGAAGCGGTAAGTGACTGGGAAAGACCTAAGACTGTGACTGAGATTAGAAGTTTTCTGGGGCTTGCTGGCTATTATCGCCGATTTATACAAGGATTTTCTGCAATGGTTCTACCGTTGACCCGATTGACACGAAAGGATACTCCTTTTGTGTGGACCCAGGAATGTGAGGACTGTTTTCTGCTACTTAAAGAGAAATTGACTACTGCTCCGGTGTTGACTCTACCTAATCCGGAGGGTGAGTTTGTGTTATATTGTGACGCTTCTAAGAAAGGTTTAGGGAGCGTGCTGATGCAGGAAGGAAAAGTGATTGCATATGCGTCTAGGCAGTTAAGGCCGCATGAAGAAAATTATCCGACGCATGACTTAGAATTGGCTGCTATTGTGTTTGCCTTGAAAATTTGGAGGCATTTTCTGTATGGGATGAAATTTGCTGTGTTCAGCGACCATAAAAGCTTGAAATATTTATTTGATCAGAAGGAGCTGAATATGAGGCAGCGTAGATGGGTTGAATTCTTGAAAGATTATGACTTTGAGCTGAAATATCACCCGGGAAAGGCTAATGTTGTGGCAGATGCATTGAGTAGGAAGTCTGTTAACTTATCTCATATGAGGATGTGGGACAATGAAGTGATTGAGCAATTTCGGGATATGAAAATAACGGATTTCCTTGCAGGAAGAATGTGTGATATGGAGTTGACTCAGATTGAGAACGAGTTGCACGAGAAAATTAAAGAGACTCAGATTCGCAATGAAAGTATAAAGTATTTGAAAGGCCAGAGTGGCATATCTGTTAATGAACAGGGACTATTGTTATATCAGGGCAGGATTGTTGTGCCCAAGGAACTTGCAGAGGAAGTTATGACTGAGGCCCATAAGGGTCAATATGCTATCCACCCAGGTGCCACAAAAATGTATCAAGATTTGAAAGTTAAGTTCTGGTGGCCTGGGATGAAAAGGGATGTTGCCGAGTACGTATCTAAGTGCTTGGTGTGTCAGAAAGTAAAAATAGAGCATCAGAAACCTGCTGGACTACTTCAGCCGCTGGATATACCGGAATGGAAATGGGAGAGTATTTCAATGGATTTTGTGGTGGGATTGCCGCGAACTCAAGCTGGTTATGATTCGATTTGGGTTATTGTGGACCGACTCACGAAGTCTGCACATTTTCTACCAGTACGAGTGGACTACACTACAGAGAAGTTAGCTACATTGTATGTAAAGGAGATTGTTAGACTCCATGGGATACCGATTAGCATTGTTAGTGATCGGGACCCGAAGTTTACTTCATGATTTTGGGGAGCTTTGCAGCAGGCTTTTGGCACTCAGCTTAGACTGAGCACTGCTTATCACCCGCAGACTGATGGTCAGACTGAGAGGACCATACAGACACTTGAGGATATGCTGAGAGCATGCACACTGGAACAGGGTAATGCTTGGGATAAGTACTTACCACTGGTGGAATTTTCTTATAATAACAGTTTTCATTCCAGTCTGGGTATGGCACCATATGAGGTTTTGTATGGTAGGAGGTGTCGTACGCCCACGTGTTGGACTGAGGTAGGCGATAAAGAAAGATTTGGTCCGGATTTTGTGCAGGAAACGACAGGGCAAATTGAAATGATCAGAGAGAAATTGAAACAGGCACAGAATCGGCAGAAGACTATTATGACAATAAGCATAGACCGCTGGAATTTGAGGAAGGTGACCATGTATTTGTACGTTTGTCGCCGGTCACAGGTGTTGGCCGTGCATTGGGTGTGAGGAAGCTGAGTCCACGATTCATTGGGCCATATCAGATTATGAAAAGAGTAGGATTGGTGGCCTATCAGCTTGCCTTACCCCCGCAGTTATCTAATTTACATGATGTTTTTCATGTGTCGCAGTTGCGACGTTATGTTCCGGATGAATCACATGTGGTGATGCCGGATAATATTGAAATCTGGGAGAACTTGAAGACTCCCATTGGTCCTATTGCCGTATTGGATCGCAGTGAAAAGCGATTGAGAAGTAAAGTGATTCCCATGCTGAAGATTCAGTGGGAAGGCCGCACACCTGAGGAGGCTACCTGGGAGCGGGAGGACGAGATTCTCCGGCTGTATCCTGAGTTAGTGAGCAGGTATGATTTAATTTTGCGGACAAAATTTCAAAAAGGTGGGGTGAATATAACACCTCAAATATTTAAATGTGTATTTTAATATTATATTGTGAAATGAAAGTTGGTGGATTAGTGAAAAATCCAAGGATTATGGCCAAAAAGGGCAAAAAGGGCAAAATGGTAATTTGCCAACCGTGTGTTATGAGGCTTAAATATTGAGTTAGAGGTTTCAAATGACAAAAATAATACTGGAAATGGAATCAGGGCGAAAAATTGAGTAAATAGGCAAATTTGGGAAAAAGTGATGAATAGTGATTTTTAAGTGTTAAAATACTGTGATGTGAGTGTACCGATAGGTGTGAAATTTTTATCAATATTTTGGAGAAATAAAAATATGTCATGGACTGGAAAAATATGTAGATTAAGGATTTGTGATCGGAGTTTTTATCGGAGTCAAAGTTAGATCGCGTGTGGGACCCGTGTGACCGAAGTCACTTGGCCCCACCTCCTTTTTCTTTCCTTCTTTCTCTCTTTTTCCTCTCTTTCTCGCGCACACCCAGGGAAGAAGGAACCAAACACCATTTCTCACCATTTTCTTCATCTTTTCTCCATTTCTTCGTTTCTCCACCGAATCGCTTGATTTTGGTGTCGAAATCTATCGTAAACAACCTTCCAAAGCCATTGGTAGCACTTAGAAGCCTTGAATCCACCTCCTTGGCCGCGTTTTTGAGCAACTCAGATTCGACCCATTAGTGTTTTTGGAGATTTCTTGATGTTTTGATCTTCAAATGGTTTAGTGAAGCCTTGGTGGTGATCATACAACATATTGTAAGTATATTTGTAGTCTTTTGATAGTTGATTTCTTAGATCTATGAATTTGTGTTCAAAGCTTTGATTTTAGATGTGTGATGATAGAGAGCCCAAATGGAAAAATGCTATTAGATGAAAAGGCCTTAGAATCATGTTTGTAAGCTAGAAATGCTATGTTAAATTTTGGTGAAAAATATGTGTTTTTTTTAACTTAGAGGAATTTGAGGAATTTTGATGAAAAATGAGTTTTTGAGTAATTGGGATTTGATGATTGTTGTAGGGTGCCTCACACGGTTGAAATTGTGAAAGGTTGATTTGGAGCATACGTTTGGAACGGTGTTGCTCGTGTTAAGGTAAACTCTTGGAACTTGGGTTTAATCCCTAGTGAGCTCCACCACACCTAGAGGAAGGTTGTGGTTGGATTATGTAGTGATGACATGATGTGTTTGTGTGCTTGTATGCATATTGCTTGTATTGTGTGGAAATTGTGTGGTCACTGGCCAGTTGACGAGTGGAGTTTGGACATCCGCTGGGTTCATCCTTGTGAGAATGCCAGTCGGGTATTGCCGTGGAGTCGACTCTGGGAGCGGCGCCAGGATGATCCAAACGTGGGACGTCCGCCGGATAGGGCTCATGAGGAGTTCCGGTTGGGTATTGCCATGGAGTCTTCTCAACCATGGGAGAGGCGCCAGGACGGTCTCGGGAGTTATATGATGGAGTCCTTGAACATGAATCTATGAGTGGATGTTCTTGGGTGTCTCCAGGTGGATGGTGATATTGTTTTACTTGCATGCCATATTATGTCATTTTGATACATTTTAGTGAGCCATGGAGTGGAGAGAGCCTCTAGCTCCATTGGTTTACTGAGATATATCCGTATATCTCACCCCGTGTTTGGGGGACCACATTTCAGGTCACTATGAGCCGGGAGGAGCTTCGGGCAAGAAGCCCGTATAGTGGACGTTGGATTGGCATGCGGTACATTGGATTGCATGGCTTTTTGGAGGAGTTTATGGAGTGCACATAGCATACCATTAGTATATTGAGACTTAGGTCATGAACATATTGCATGATGTCATTTCCATGCTTTTGTTAGTGTTCATGGTCATATGCTAAGTCTTGTTTATGTTTTATTATTCATGGCTTGGATAACTGTATATTTTGAGTGAGCATGGGACTTGTCCATTGCCACATTCATAGCCTTGAAGTCTTGATGTGTAATGTTGTAAAAATGGTCCATATATGCATGTAAATGGCCATTATTTTGAGGATGATGTAAATGATGTTTAATCCAAGGTAAATGCATGATGGAAGGGCCTAGAGCCAACATTAGGACATGATTATGTGTTATGTGGAGTACCAAGGGGTTAGGGATGGATTACACACCCTTTTTGGGGCTCAAAACTGCTGTAATCTGTCATTTTGCTGCATAGTAATCGATTACCCAAGCATGGTAATCAATTACCATGCAACAGGGGACGAAAAATTGGCTACTGTCTGCACTGGTAATCGATTACTGGCCTTTGGTAATCGATTACCATGTGAGGTAATCGATTACCCAAAGCTGGTAATCGATTACCAGAACAGAGGATGAAGAATTTTGGCTACTGCCTCATTTTTGACAGGTGGTAATCGATTACCACCCACTGGTAATCGATTACCACAGTGTAAATTTCGAAAATTCAGTTTTTTCTAGACTAAAAAAAAGGGGCTTAACTTGATGGGTAGAACTCCAAATGGTACGTGGTTTGAAACCACGCGTAGATAACGTAAAGGACTACAACTTGGTAAAATGTGAGAGTAAGATGGTGAGTTTAAATGAATTGAATAAAAAGAAAGAGTTATGATGTTAGAAAGTGTATGATTCCGCAAATGGCATTTACAATTATAGTGTGGTTTTAATTGATTACGGAAAATGTATTGATGCAAAAGAAAAGAAATATGTTAAAAGAAAAATTTGCCCGTAATTTAATTAATCTAATCACTGTGATTGTAACTGCGCTTAATATCATAATCAATGTTAACAATACCGGTGTACAACGGGCTGTTACAAAGTCCTCAAAGTAATGGCCATTTACATACAAATATGGACCATTTTTACAACATAATCATCAAGACTTCAAAGGCAATTGTAATGCCCTCCCTTGTATGCATCCAAGAGAGTCGTTTGCTAAGCGGAATTAGAGTCGTTAACGTCACATGAGCTAACAAAGCAGTATACAAGTCCGTATAAAATTTTCAGCACTTAAATTCTTTTCATAAAAGTTTTCCAAAATAACTGCTGTTCATAAAAGTTCAAGCTAACATAAATATGATAAAGACTACAGTCATCCAAAGGTACCAAAACATTAATCATTACAGTCATCCATTTAAACAAACAGCAACAGTGATAATCCAAGCATCAGCAATCAACAGCAAAATATTACTCCTTCAAATGCTCTTGCGTCCTCCTGCCATTTAGGAAAAATAGCAGCCCCGAAGGGTGAGAATAATCCCAGTAGTGTGGCAATAAAACCAGTAATATAACAGTATTAACTAGGCACAAAATCATAAACAGTCACTTCAACATATCCTTGTTCCTTTTCCTTTTCCTTTTTATCATATTCATATATTGCGTATATAACGCCTTTCCTTTGCGCTTTTAGCACCGTCGTGCGCGCACTTCACAGTGGAATCAAATATACCCTTGGCACCTGAGCTCCATGTGGATTCCAACTGTGGGCCTATGCGGACTGATGCCAAGTGTCCCATACCCCGGTACCTTGGGGATGCCTATATGATGCTTGCTCAAACACATGGTCCTGTACATAACTATTCTACACAAGGCCTATATGATCTTGATACATGCATGTCATGCTATGCTTTCACACACAAGGCGTAAAAATGCGGTATGATGTAAAATGCATGCTTATATACCTTTCATATGCGTTATGCTGCCACATAACGTCTTTACCTCATAATCATATAGCCATCACGGCACATTTTTGGCAGTTTCCTTTCATTATAATGGAACATAATATTTTTACGGCATATGGAGCATCATGTCACAATTCTATACCAGTAGTCAATAGTCACATTAGGCATCATCGCCTGACACTTACCTTTGCGTGCTTTAAATATTACCAAACAGCAGCGAAGTATCTCACTTCTTAAGCGCACCTAAATCAATTACAACTAATCATTTACAGTGGCTATTTACAGCAGAAACAGAGAGCATACAGCAGTGGCTTACAGCAGCAAAACAGTGAGCATACAGCAGTGTTTACAGCAGCAAAACAGTGAGCATACAGCAGTGTTTACAGCAGCAAAACAGTGAGCATACAGCAGTGTTTACAGCAGCAAAACAGTGAGCATACAGCAGTGTTTACAGCAGCAAAACAGTGAGCATACAGCAGTGTTTACAGCAGCAAAACAGTGAGCATACAGCAGTGTTTACAGCAGCAAAACAGTGAACATACAGCAGTGTTTACAGCAGCAAAACAGTGAGCATTTACAGCAGCAAAACAGTGAACATACAGCAGTGTTTACAGCAGAACAAACAGTTTTTACAGCAGCAAAACAGTTTTAGCAAAACAAAGCAAAACAGTGGCAGTGTTTACAGCAGCAAAAACATGCATAGCAAAACAGTGAGCATACAGCAGTGTTTACAAGCAAAACAGTGGCACTTTGAACTTCCAAAACAGTGGCATAAATCTTGGTTTTTGGACATTGAAACAGTGGCATATTATGGATTAAAACAGTGGCATTTTATGCATACAAACAGTGGCATAGAAGGACTAAAACAGTGGCATTTTTATGCATAAAAACAGTGGCATATGATGACTAAAACAGTGGCATTTTATGCATAAAAACAGTGGCATATGATGACTAAAACAGTGGCCTTTTATGCATAAAAACAGTGGCTTAGGGAGCACTAAAACAGTGACATATATGTGCAGAAACAGTGGCATATAATGTGCAGAAACAGTGGCATATGTGTGCAGAAACAGTGGCATGTAATGTGCAGAAACAGTGGCATGTAATGTGCAGAAACAGTGGCATATATGTGCAGAAACAGTGGCATATATGTGCAGAAACAGTGGCAGTGGCATAATGTGCAGAAACAGTGGCATATATGTGCAGAAACAGTGGCATTTGGATGGTGCTTTTGAGGAACCGAAACAGTGAATATTTTGTCATCAAAACAGTGGCATATTCATAGGGAAACAGTGGCACATTTCTCTTCAAAACAGTGTCATAATCATGCAAAACAGTGGCATATAATCTTAAGCATAACCATGAGGCTTTTACTCTACAACTCATGCATACAAGTCATCATAAAATGGCTCCATACTTATACTTTAACCATGCTCAACCAAGAATCCAAAACCACACATAAACAAGGAGACATTTAAGCATACATACATGGTTACGAAGAAAATGTTCTAAGTTCAAGGCCTACCTCTTGTAGCACACACTTCACCACACCCTTACTAGCTCTTCTTCACAACAAGTCCTCTCTTCCTAGGATGTTCTATGCGCAACCAAGGTGAGGATGGACAAACTTGGGCAGCTTCAAGGTTGAGGACAAAGCTGGACAGTGAGGGAATGTGAGGAGGAAACTTACTCTTGCTTGGAGGTCTAGAGTCACGGTTTGAAGGTGAGGGAAGGAGGGAGTTGGCTTGGCAAAGTCTTCTTGCTCCAAGGAGGCTTGTTGGTGCGGCTTAGAGAGAGAGTGAGGAGGAGGAGAGAGGATGTTGGCTGCACAAGTGAATGTGGCCAGCCCCCTCTTGTGCGCAAATTTAAAGGGAAAGTGAGGAGAAGTGGCATGATTAAGCATTATGAAAAATCTGATTACTTGAGGAGATGGGGCTGCACACAAGGTTGCTTCTAAAGTACTCTATTCACATGCAAGGAGGGGAGAAGATGAGTTCAGTCATAATCTGAGTTAGGCTTCTAAGTCAGAATTTTTCTTGCACAAATGGCCAAGCCATGCGCACAAAGTGAGGTGTGAGGGAGGTTCACTAAGTCCACAAGCAAGACAGCTTTGTGGCAGCCAAGAAATCTGATTTTGGGGCTGTCTTGTGCGCATAGAATGATGAAGATGCAGCCCCAAGATCCTACTTATGATGCATGTGGAAGCAAGGGCAGGTTTGACTCATGATGGGCTGCAAAAGCTTGCCAAAAATCTGCACAATGCAGTCTCATGATGGAAGTGCAAGAGGGTTCTCCAAGTCAACAAGTTAGGCAGTTTTGTGTCATAAGAAAAATCTGCACCAAGGCCCCTCCATGTGCGCCTAAATGGAGAAGTATGCAGCCTAAAATCATGCTAAATTGCACATGTGTCTTCCATGCAATAAAATTGAAATCAAGTGTGCAAAAGTCAAGGTGAGGTGGCGGTCAACAATAAGGAAATTGGCAGATTTTTTTCTAAGTGTTACTCACCCTCTTGTGCGCATAAATGAGTGGGAATTACCTTTGCCATGTGAGAGTTACTTGATACACAAGACACCTTAGTTGGACAAGGCTTAGGGAAGATAAGGGTGGACACAACCTTGGGCTGAATTAGCTTGATCCAAGAGCCATCCTTGGGCCATTGGCCACACACAAAAGGATCCAATCACAAATCCAATAGTAACAAGTCCACACACACACTAGCCCACATCCAAACACTAATGCCTTCTAACACATACTCACATTACTCATAAGATTAAATTCACATGTCTACATATGTATCTTCCTATGATTTAATTTAATTAATTACCTTAGTCTTATCCAAGGATAAAGGTCAACCAATTCACAAGCCATTACACATAAACCATACATCCGAATTCTACACATGTACATATAGCATATAGTACTTATGTATTTTACTAATTATGCGGGATGTTACACTCTCCCCACCAAATAGGAATTTTGTCCGCAAAATAAACTTACTTAAGAGCTAAACAGTTCTGGATAGCGTTTCTGAATGTCGTCCTCGCGCTCCCAAGTGGCTTCAGCTGCCGATCTGTTGTTCCATAATACCTTCACCAACGGAATCTCTTTAGAACGGAGTCGCTTGACGGATCTTTCAAGAATTTGGAACGGTTGTACTTGATAAGTCAGATTTTCCTTTAGTTCCACTTCTTCCGGCTGTAACACGTGAGATGGATCAGAGAGATACCTCCGTAGCTGAGACACATGAAATACATTGTGAATTCCTGACAGATTGGGTGGTAAAGCCAACCGGTATGCAGACTCTCCAATTCGGTCCATAATCAGATACGGTCCTAAGTACCGTGGACTTAACTTCTTTACTCCCATTCTCCTTCCGAGTCCCGAAGTAGGGGTGATTCTCAAGAACACATGGTCTCCGACTTCGAAAGATAGAGGCTTATGACGCTTGTCGTAATAACTCTTCTGTCTGGCCTGAGCCCTCTGCATATTCTCCCGAATCTTCTTTACCTGTTCGGATGTTTCTTGAATTAGATCAGGTCCTAACATACTTCGCTCTCCCACTTCAGCCCAACATAAAGGGGATCTGCATTTTCTCCCATACAGAGCTTCATACGGTGCCATCTGAATACTGGAGTGGTAACTGTTGTTGTAAGCAAACTCAATCAACGAAAGATAACTATCCCAGCTGCCTCCTAACTCCATAACACATGCTCGCAACATGTCCTCTAAAGCTTGAATGGTGCGTTCCGTCTGTCCATCGGTCTGCGGATGATAAGCAGTACTCAACCTCAATTGGGTCCCTAATGCTCTTTGAAAGGATTCCCAAAACTTAGATGTAAACTTGGGATCACGATCACTGACAATACTTGTAGGAACTCCATGCAGCTTCACAATCTCCTGCAGATAAATTCTAGCAAGCCTCTCTGTATCATATGTGGTTCTAACACGTAAGAAATGAGCTGACTTCGTTAAACGATCAACAATCACCCAGATAGAATCATATCCTTCTCGCGTCCGAGGAAGTCCAACTACAAAATCCATCGCAATACTGTCCCACTTCCATTCGGGAATCTCCAAGGGTTGAAGGAGTCCCGACGGTTTCTGATGTTCGTACTTCACCTTCTGACAAGTTAAGCACCGAGATACATACTCCGCAATATCACGCTTCATACCCGGCCACCAAAACGAGGTCTTCAAATCATGGTACATCTTCGTGGATCCAGGATGAACTGCATACTTACCCTTGTGAGCCTCCTGTAAAACTTCTTGTTTCAACTCTTCATTCGGCACAACCAGCCGTCCTTGGAATCTCCAAACATCATTCTCGTCCTTTACTACCTCTTGGTTACCAACCAACTCGCGGACTAACTCTTCATCCTTCTGAGCCTCCTTAATTCTACTGATCAGTTCATTCTCCACCTTTATATTTCCCAATCTTATGCTGTTTCCTCTCTCGTCAACCGATAAGTTCAAGTCTCGAAAGGCCTCAAACAATTTCAGCTCTTCCATCATCAGAGTTGCAGTGTGCAGTGTCTTCCTACTCAGGGCGTCAGCTACCACGTTTGCCTTTCCTGGGTGGTATTTAAGTTCAAAATCGTAGTCCTTCAGAAATTCCATCCACCGTCGTTGCCGCATATTCAGCTCCTTCTGGTCGAACAAGTACTTCAAACTCTTATGATCGCTGAACACGTCAAACTGCGAACCATACAAGTGGTGCCTCCAGATTTTAAGTGCGAACACTATAGCTGCTAACTCCAAATCGTGCGTAGGATAATTTTCTTCGTGAGGCTTTAGTTGTCGAGATGCGTAAGCTACTGCCATACGATCCTGCATCAAAACGCATCCAAGTCCTTTCAGCGACGCATCGCAGTATACTTCGAACCTTCGAGTAGGATCCGGAATCGTGAGTACGGGAGCACTCGTCAATCTGCTCTTTAGTTCCAAGAAACATTCTTCACAGGCTTCAGTCCACTCAAAAGGCTTGTCCTTCCGAGTGAGACGAGTAAGGGGTTGCACTATCTGAGAGAAATTCTGGATAAACCTTCGATAATATCCAGCAAGACCTAAGAAACTTCTTACTTCAGTGACAGTCTTGGGTCGTTCCCAATTCATGACAGCTTCAACTTTGCTGGGGTCCACCGCGATACCTTCTGATGAAATGACATGGCCCAGAAACTGGACCTCTTTAAGCCAAAACTCGCACTTCGACCATTTCGCGTACAACTGCTTCTCCTTCAAGATTTGCAAGACAATCCTCAGATGTTCCGCGTGCAGCTCTTCATTAGCCGAGTAAATCAGGATATCGTCGATAAACACAATAACAAACTGATCAAGAAACGGGCGGAAGATGCGGTTCATGTAGTCCATGAATACCGCTGGAGCATTCGTAAGTCCGAATGGGATCACCTGATATTCGTAGTGCCCATAACGAGTCCTAAAAGCGGTTTTCGGAATATCCTCCGGTTTGACCCGGATCTGATGGTATCCCGATCGTAAATCTATCTTGGAAAAGACTCTGGCTCCTCTCAGCTGGTCCATCAAATCGTCGATCCTCGGTAGCGGATACTTATTCTTCACCGTTACTTTGTTCAGCTGGCGGTAATCTACACACAGACGTAAACTTCCATCCTTCTTCTTAATCAAGATGGCTGGAGCACCCCATGGAGAAGTACTCGGTCTGATGAATTCCTTTGCCAAAAGCTCTTCTATCTGCTTCTTCAACTCGCGCAGTTCCAACGGCGCCATGCGATACGGGGCAATGGAGATTGGTCCGACTCCAGGAACAAGTTCGATCGAAAATTCTATTTCCCTATGAGGAGGCAATCGAGGTATTTCATCCGGGAATACCTCCTCGAATTCTCTAACTACCGGTACATCCTGAATTTGATTGTCAACCGAGGTCTCAGCCTCGATCGACAAAAGATACCCTGCTGCTCCCTTGCGGAGCTCTTTTCTAACTTGCAATAAGGAAATGAGAGAGAAAGGTTGAAAATTACCATCTTTCGCAGGAACAACGACTTTCCCCGCTCGACAATCCAAAGTTATCCCGTTTTCCGTCAACCAGTCCATACCGATAATCACATCGAAGTTGAATACCGGCAGGACCACCAAATTAACTGTATACGTGTTCCCTTCGTACTGCAAGGTAACACCTCTGCAGATCTCTGAGGCTGTGCACGATCCTCCAGTAGGTGTGCTGATGTGTAACTCATAAGGTAACGGGGTTGGGGTGATGCCTATTCTCAAGGCAGTATGCTTTGCCATAAAAGAGCCAGACGCTCCAGAATCAAAGATAACAGAAATTGGGTGACCATTCAAAGTGACATTACCTTTGATCAGGTTGGGAAACTTCTGCGCTTCATTTGCATCCAATGTGAACACCCGTGCTTGCGGAGGCTGTTGATCAGCGTTCTGGGGGCATTTGTAAGCAAAATGACCTTGCTGGCCGCATCTGAAGCATGCATTGTTGTTCTTGCGACAGACTCCAAAGTGATTCTTTCCACATGTAGCACAAACAGTCGCGCCCTGACGTCCAGTCGACGATTGACCCACCGTAAAGTTTCTCTTAAAGTTTCCAGGCCGCGCCTGCAACGGCGTACCTCTGCCTCGACCCCTACCAGGTGCCGTCCTGAAGAATCTGCCTGCTCGGTTTCCTCCGTGGAATTGTGTTGGTGGCTTGTTCAAGTTCTTGGCCTCCAGAATGATTCCTTCTGCCTGACGACTCTGGTTGATGAGTTCCGGAAGTGTACGATTAGCCGTTGTCAAGATGAGCTTGCGGATTTCCGGATGCAATCCGCTCTCGAACTTCTCCACCTGCCATTCTTCATCATAGATGTTCCGATCAAAGTTGGCGTACTCGATCAGCTGCCCAAATTTTGCAATATACTCATTAACCGTCATGTTATCCTGCCTGAGCGACAGCAGTTCAGTGTGCTTCATCCTTCTCATTGCCTTAGGAAAATACTTATCCAGAAATACTTGTCTGAACACGGCCCATGTTAGTTCCACGTCCTGAGCTCTCAGCAGAGCCCTCGCACCAGTCCACCATGTTAAAGCTTCTCCCATCAGCTGGTACGACGCGTAATCAGTCTTCTGCGCTTCCGGGCATGCCATGCGTTCGAAAATATGCTCGATCATCTGCAGCCACTTTGCTGCAGCCTCGGGGTTGTCTTCACCCTAAAGGTAGGTGGTTGGAAGTTGCGGAAGTCTTTCAACCTCCGACGGGCAATTTCTTCTGCATTTTCATGCAGTGGGGGTTGGTTCTGATTCTGTTGCCTATGGTCGCGCCATTCTTGGCTCATATTCTGGATAAACGTTGCCAGTCCCCCAATGGTGGTGATAAGATCCTCTTCCGCATCGCCAGACCTTCCCCGAGTTGAACCGCGACCACCCGCCATGATTCTGCACTCACAATATCAGGAAATGAGTTGATCAGGCTCACCGCAAGTTATTCATGGCAGCAGTCCCAAGTAGGTACTCGAGTTCAATTCGGACAAGTTAGCTATGCATCCGTGTCTTATCACAGAACCGTCCTAACAATCTAACTATACTAGCTAATACATATACTTAACTATAGCACATTTAGACAGTCAATCAGCAGATAAACACAAACAACAATCAATTCAATCAAACACAAGCAAATCCATGGACCAAACTGCTCTGATACCAATTAGTGTAACGCCCTCCCTTGTATGCATCCAAGAGAGTCGTTTGCTAAGCGGAATTAGAGTCGTTAACGTCACATGAGCTAACAAAGCAGTATACAAATCCGTATAAAATTTTCAGCACTTAAATTCTTTTCATAAAAGTTTTCCAAAATAACTGCTGTTCATAAAAGTTCAAGCTAACATAAATATGATAAAGACTACAGTCATCCAAAGGTACCAAAACATTAATCATTACAGTCATCCATTTAAACAAACAGCAACAGTGATAATCCACGCATCAGCAATCAACAGCAAAATATTACTCCTTCAAATGCTCTTGCGTCCTCCTGCCATTTAGGAAAATAGCAGCCCCGAAGGGGTGAGAATAATCCCAGTAGTGTGGCAATAAAACCAGTAATATAACAGTATTAACTAGGCACAAAATCATAAACAGTCACTTCAACATATCCTTGTTCCTTTTCCTTTTTATCATATTCATATATTGCGTATATAACGCCTTTCCTTTGCGCTTTTAGCACCGTCGTGCGCGCACTTCACAGTGGAATCAAATATACCCTTGGCACCTGAGCTCCATGTGGATTCCAACTGTGGGCCTATGCGGACTGATGCCAAGTGTCCCATACCCCGGTACCTTGGGGATGCCTACATGATGCTTGCTCAAACACATGGTCCTGTACATAACTATTCTACACAAGGCCTATATGATCTTGATACATGCATGTCATGCTATGCTTTCACACACAAGGCGTAAAAATGCGGTATGATGTAAAATGCATGCTTATATACCTTTCATATGCGTTATGCTGCCACATAACGTCTTTACCTCATAATCATATAGCCATCACGGCACATTTTTGGCAGTTTCCTTTCATTATAATGGAACATAATATTTTTACGGCATATGGAGCATCATGTCACAATTCTATACCAGTAGTCAATAGTCACATTAGGCATCATCGCCTGACACTTACCTTTGCTTGCCTTAAATATTACCAAACAGCAGCGAAGTATCTCACTTCTTAAGCGCACCTAAATCAATTACAACTAATCATTTACAGTGGCTATTTACAGCAGAAACAGAGAGCATACAGCAGTGGCTTACAGCAGCAAAACAGTGAGCATACAGCAGTGTTTACAGCAGCAAAACAGTGAACATACAGCAGTGTTTACAGCAGCAAAACAGTGAGCATACAGCAGTATTTACAGCAGCAAAACAGTGAGCATACAGCAGTGTTTACAGCAGCAAAACAGTGAGCATACAGCAGTGTTTACAGCAGCAAAACAGTGAGCATACAGCAGTGTTTACAGCAGCAAAACAGTGAACATACAGCAGTGTTTACAGCAGCAAAACAGTGAGCATACAGCAGTGTTTACAGTAGCAAAACAGTGAACATACAGCAGTGTTTACAGCAGCAAAACAGTGAGCATACAGCAGTATTTACAGCAGCAAAACAGTGAGCATACAGCAGTGTTTACAGCAGCAAAACAGTGAGCATACAGCAGTGTTTACAGCAGCAAAACAGTGAACATACAGCAGTGTTTACAGCAGCAAAACAGTGAGCATACAGCAGTGTTTACAGTAGCAAAACAGTGAGCATACAGCAGTGTTTACAGCAGCGAAACAGTGACGTTTTAAACAGAAACAGTGACGTTTTGAACTTCCAAAACAGTGGCATAAATCTTGGTTTTTGGACATTGAAACAGTGGCATATTATGGATTAAAACAGTGGCATTTTATGCATACAAACAGTGGCATAGAAGGACTAAAACAGTGGCATTTTTATGCATAAAAACAGTGGCATATGATGACTAAAACAGTGGCATTTTATGCATAAAAACAGTGGCATATGATGACTAAAACAGTGGCCTTTTATGCATAAAAACAGTGGCTTAGGGAGCACTAAAACAGTGACATATATGTGCAGAAACAGTGGCATGTAATGTGCAGAAACAGTGGCATATGTGTGCAGAAACAGTGGTATGTAATGTGCAGAAACAGTGGCATGTAATGTGCAGAAACAGTGGCATGTAATGTGCAGAAACAGTGGCATATGTGTGCAGAAACAGTGGTATGTAATGTGCAGAAACAGTGGCATGTAATGTGCAGAAACAGTGGCATATATGTGCAGAAACAGTGGCATTTGGATGGTGCTTTTGAGGAACCGAAACAGTGAATATTTTGTCATCAAAACAGTGGCATATTCATAGGGAAACAGTGGCACATTTCTCTTCAAAACAGTGTCATAATCATGCAAAACAGTGGCATATAATCTTAAGCATAACCATGAGGCTTTTACTCTACAACTCATGCATACAAGTCATCATAAAATGGCTCCATACTTATACTTTAACCATGCTCAACCAAGAATCCAAAACCACACATAAACAAGGAGACATTTAAGCATACATACATGGTTACGAAGAAAATGTTCTAAGTTCAAGGCCTACCTCTTGTAGCACACACTTCACCACACCCTTACTAGCTCTTCTTCACAACAAGTCCTCTCTTCCTAGGATGTTCTATGCGCAACCAAGGTGAGGATGGACAAACTTGGGCAGCTTCAAGGTTGAGGACAAAGCTGGACAATGAGGGAATGTGAGGAGGAAACTTACTCTTGCTTGGAGGTCTAGAGTCACGGTTTGAAGGTGAGGGAAGAGGGAGTTGGCTTGGCAAGGTCTTCTTGCTCCAAGGAGGCTTGTTGGTGCGGCTTAGGGAGAGTGAAGAGGAGGAGGAGATGTTGGCTGCACTATCACATGTGGCCAGCCCCTTCCTATGCGCAAATTTAAAGGGGAAGTGAGGAGAAGTGGCATGATTAAGCATCATGAAAAATCTGATTACTTGAGGAGATGGGGCTGCACACAAGGTTGCTTCTAAAGTACTCTATTCACATGCAAGGAGGTGAGAGGGAAGAATTCAGATCTGAGTGAGTGCTTACAAGTCATAATTTTTTCACACCATTGACCAAGCTATGCGCACACATGATGGAGTGAGGAAGAGGTGCATCATGAGCACTGATTTGTGGCAGCCTAAACACAGATTTTGGGGCTGTCCTAAGTCAGAAAATTTCTGCATAAAAAGCCAAACCATGCGCACAAGGTGAGGTGTGAGGGAGGTTCACTAAGTCCACAAGCAAGAGAGCTTTGTGGCAGCCAAGGAATCTGATTTTTGGAGCTGTCCTCTGCGCAAAAATGATGAAAATGCAGTCCCAAGACCCTACTTATGATGCATGTGGAAGGAGGAGGAGGTTTGACTCATGATGGGCTGCAAAAGCTTGCCAAAAATCTGCACAATGCAGTCTCATGATGGAAGTGCAAGAGGGTTCTCCAAGTCAACAAGTTAGGCAGTTTGTGTCATAAAAAAAATCTGCACCAAGACCCCTTCCAAGTGCGCCTAAATGGGGAAATATGCAGCCTAAAATCATGCTCCATGATCCATGTGTCTTCCATGCAATGAGGTTTAAATCAAATTATGCATGAGCAAGGTGAGGTGGCGGTTTAACAAGAGAAAATGGCAGCTTACTAAGTCCTTAATCACCCTCCTTTGTGCGCATGAATGAGAGGGAATTATCCTTGCCATGTGAGAGTTACTTGATACACAAGACACCTTAGTTGGACAAGGCTTAGGGGAGATAAGGGTGGACACAACCTTGGGCTGAACTAGCTTGATCCAAGAGCCATCCTTGGGCCATTGGCCACACACAAAAGGATCCAATCACAAATCCAATAGTAACAAGTCCACACACACACTAGCCCACATCCAAACACTAATGCCTTCTAACACATACTCACATTACTCATAAGATTAAATTCACATGTCTACATATGTATCTTCCTATGATTTAATTTAATTAGTTACCTTAGTCTTATCCAAGGGATAAAGGTCATACAATTCACAAGCCATAACACATAAACCATACATCCGAATCCTACACATGTACATATAGCATATAGTACTTATGTATTTTACTAATTATGCGGGATGTTACAGCAATGAATGTGGCCATGGACAAGTCCCATGCTCACTCCAATTATCCATGTCATGAATAATAAGCAATAAACAAGACTTAGTATACCATCATGAACACTACAAAAAGCATGGCAATAACATCATGCAATATGTTCATGACCTAAGTCTCAAAATACTAATGTCATGCTATGTGCAATCCATAGCCCTCCTCCAAAATGTCATGCAATCCCAATGCACCGCATGCAAATCCACTGTCCACTAAGCGGGCTTCTTGCCCGAAGCTCCTCCCGGCTCATAGTGACCTGAAATGTGGTCCCCCAAACACGGGGTGAGATATACAAATATATCTCAGTAAACCAATGGAGCTAGAGGCTCTCTCCACTCCATGGCTCACTCAAATGTATAAATATGACATCATGTAATATGCAAGCAATACAATATCACCAACCAACTGGAGACAACCCAAGAACATCCACGCATGGATTCATGTTCAAGGACTCCATCATATAACTCCCGAGACAATCCTGGCGCCTCTCCCATGGTTGAGAAGCATGGCAAAACCCAACCGGAACTCCTCATGAGCCCTATCCGGCGGATGTCCCCCGTTTGGATCATCCTGGTGTCGCTCCCAGAGTCGACACCATGGCATATCCAACTGGCATTCTCACACAGGATGAACCCAGCGGATGTCCAAACCAACATACGTCAACTGGCCAGTGACCAAACAATTTTCATAAAATCCAAGCAATATGCATACAAGCACACAATCACACAATGCCATAAACACATAATCCAACCACAACCTTCCACTAGGTGTGGTGGAGCACACTAGGGATTAAACCCAAGTTCCAAGGGTTTACCTCAACACTTAGCAAATCCGTTCCAAACGTATGCTCCAATTCAACCTTTCACAATCACGTCCGTGTGAGGCACCCTACAACAATCATCAAATCCAAATTACACAAAACCTCAATTTTCATGAAAATTCCTCAAATTTTCCTAAGTTAAAAACCTAACTTTTTTACCAAAAATTATCATAGCATTTCTAGCTTACAAGCATGATTCTAAGACCTTTTCATCTAATAGCATTTTTCCATTTGGGCTCTCTATCATCACACATCTAAAATTAAAGGTTTAGAGCATAAATTCCTAGATCTACAAAATCAACCACAAATATACCACAAATATACTCACAATCAAGTGTATGCTCACCACCAAGGCTCCACTAAGCCAAAGGAAGACCAAAACTCCAACAAAACTCCAAGAACACAAGTGGGTCGGATCTGTTCTTGGCCAAAAACGAAGCAAAGAGATGGATTCAAGGCTTGGGAGTGTTACCAATGGATCTAGAAGGTTGTTTACAATAGATTTCGACACCAAAATCAAGCGATTTGGTGAAGAAATGAAGAAATGGCAAAATGGAGAAGAAATGGTGTTTTTGGTTGTGAATGGTGGATCTTCACGGGAAAGAAGAAAGAAAAAGGGGAAAGAAGGCGTGGGGTGAGTGGGCCAAGTGGGTTTTTGGTCCCACGGGTCCCATACGCGATCTAACTTTAATCCCGATAAAAATTCCGATCATAAATTCTTAATCTACATATTTTTCCAGTCCATGACATATTTTTATTTCTCCAAAATATTGATAAAATTTTCACACCTATCGGTACACTCACACCACAGTATTTAACACTTAAAAATCACTATTCATCAACTTTTCCCAAATTTGCCTATTCACTCAATTTTCCGCCCTGATTCCATTTCCAGCATTACTTTTGTCATATGAAATCTCTAACTCAGTATTTATGCCTCAGAACACACGGCTGGTCAATTACCATTTTGCCCTTTTTGCCCATTTTGGCCATAATTCACGGATTTTCACTTATCCACCAACTTTTATTTCACATTATAATATAAAAATTCACATTTAAATATATGAGGTGTTATATGAGGTGACCCTTAATTTTGCCAAATTCTGTCGTTCACTAACCCGTTATGCTGCTTCTTTGTCGTTTCAGGACGTATCGGGTATTTTTGCTATTGTTCAACTTGCTTCGATTGACCTGAAATCTGGTGACGTGAAGGAGGAGATCCTTATCCTCATATTCAATCTCCTTAAATATTAAATTATTAAAATTATTAATTAATACATTATTAATTAATACATTATTATAATTATTAAAGATAATAATTCTAGTAGTTAACGATTATCGATTTAACTTAGATTTGTATTAATATATTGTAAATAATTACTATTATTAATTGTTTAAATCAATTGATGAAAAATTGTGTAAATCAAACATAAACAATTAATAATTTTACACAAAATTTCCTTAAATAGATTTCCATAAAATATCCATTATAAACAATATCTCTAGACAGCTGGCTACATTAGCAATAAGAAAATCAATTCCTTTAGCAGTGGGAAATTTCAAAATATTCATAAAATATGTTCCACTTTTTATAAAATTTATTTTCCTCTAGTTTTTTAGCGCAAGAAGCAAAAATCCGATCATATGATTGGTCCTCTATTTCTTCACCTTGTATACAAATATATCATGTTCATGTTATGTCATCTTTTGTGTCAACATGGATATGTATAAGATCAAACACCAGTCGTTACATACAACATAAGCCTTTTTAGATTCTAGAGTGAAGATTTTGCATAAGCTTATAACTCTTCCAAATGCAATACAAGAAAAAAAAAGTAAATCAAGATTAAAAATAATTAAACGGATATTACAAAGAAAGATGCAAACATTTTGACAAAAGAAAAACCAAGTTTTTTTACAAGAACGACAACCTCTAAAGCTAATTAAAAGGAAACCATACGAATCCATGGGACAGAGCAATACTCTCCGAAAATCCCAGACAGCTTACTCCAAAGAAAAGTAACTGAACTAGAACAATACAAAAAATTAAGAGACAAGCTAGCCACAAGCTCTGAAACTAAGACCAAGAATGCAAAAACAGCGTACGTTATGTTTACTTAATCATTCCTAGACAAGACACTGCATCTACATAAAGGACATGTATTACGAATCGTGAGCCACTTTGTGATGCAATCCCGATGAAACACGTGTGAGCAAGGCAAGCCAATAGCTCTCGACCCAATCTCCGTGAGACAAATAGAACAATCTGTGATGGAAGAAGACTCTGCTTCAATCGTGACTTTTTCAAGATTTTGAAAAGATTCTTGTGTTGTGGACTGATCCAGCCCGGCCCGTTAGGCCCTCGCCCGCCCGGGCCAGTGCCAAAAAGCCCGCATATCAAACAGCCCGCACGGGCCAAAAAATCATATAACCCCACGGGTTAGGGCCAGCCCGCGGGCCAAAAATCAACTCTATTTTACCAACACTTTTAAGAGTAAAATGCAAAAGTATTCCTAATGGTTCTGTTGAATTTGGCGGAACCTGAAATGCAAAAGTATTCATATATTATCAAGCAGTGATCAAGACTGTTCATTAGTCATATATTATCAAACAGAAATTGAAAAGGCTTAGTCATCTACTTTTAGTACCATGTCTATATTTTCATAGTAAAATGTAAATTAAGGAGTTTGATTCCCCTACAAAAATACCCGACATCCAACATCCCCAAGTCCCAAAATCCGCTCACCATCAGTTACAACAATAACTTGAATACTCCTCTCAGGCCAGTTTTTTAAAACCTCAAGGACTTTCCCCCCTGCAAAAGGCCAAAAGCTATATAACCCTCCAACAAATGTAGTCCAAAATTGCATAGAAATACAGGGAAAAAAATGATAATTAAATTGCATACATATATAGTCTAAAATTAGCTCAACCATTCATGTCCAACTAGCAATTAAAGAGGTTAAACTTCAACTGCAGCTACAATATCAACTAAAATGATACACACACACACACACACAACACAACACAAGGAATTAATTACCCCGATTATCAGCGAAATTGGAATGATAATGCAACCTAGTGGCCTCAACCATCTTGGTAACTTCTTGTGCACTCTCTAAAGCCTTCAAAAAATGATCATCAAGGAAAGTGAGAATCTGCATCAGAGTAACACTTGGAACAACCTTAATTGCTCTTCTAAACTCAGCAGGTGCTGTCTTTGAATGTTCAATATGCTTTGCCTCTGTTATCTCATCTAGCTCTTGCACATTTTCCAGAACTTTCTCTAGTGTTTTAGGCTCCTCCACCGTATGACCTCCATCACCGTCAACATTATCACCTTCACCTTCCTCATTCTCATTCCCACCCTCAATCTCATCTTCCTCACTCAAAGAAGGTCCTGGCATGTTCTCTACCATGAATTAAGTTGCAAGTGATCATGTTGTATCATTATCCTCACTCAAAAAATGGTTGAGATAATTAAATTGCATACATATATACAAAAGCTATATATCATGCTGTAACATTATCCTTACTCAAAAAATGGTTGAGAACTTAAGATAATTAAATTGCATACATATATACAAAAGCTATATATCATGTTGTATCATTATCCTTTACTCCACATAGATAGTGTTCTTCTATTTGGACAACTTCAGTTTGTCTTAGAAAGCCACATTGTAAACAAATCCTTATACATTTACAGTACTAACAGAACCCACAAAAAATATCAGAATTTTTCAGTTAAAGTAAATTTAGAAACATTAACCCTGCGTTAGAAATATCAATGCATCTAGATTATCAAAACCCATATTCACAACCACTAAATTTATAAATTCCAACAACCTACAAATCACTGAACCTCAATTAAAACCTCAATTAAAAAGAATAAGCTAAACCTGAAATGTCATTTTCTAGTCCAAATTCTCTATCTCTTTCTCTTTCCATAGCAAGAAAACAAAGAATTTGAGGAAAACCCATCAAAGCATAGAACAGAAAGTTTGCTCATGTGCGACCACCAGCTCCAGTAACAAGCGTCAAGCACGGTGTTCTTGGGGGACTCTGGCATGGCTACAACACTGGTTCTGATTCCCATCATCTTCAGACCCTTATGGTTCAACCGTGCTGCAAGTGACAACGAAGACAATGAAGAAGAATATGAAGGAGAAAATTGAAGAGAGGGAAGCCTTAATGACGATGAAGAAACTGCTTGAGGAAGTGTATCAACTGCGAAGAAGAAGAACGCGTGAAGAAGAAGAAATTGGAAGAAGAAAACCAGAGAGAGAAATGAGAAATTGGGGTTTTAGGGTTTAGAAAAAAAGAGTGGGCTGGTCCACGGTTAACCCCACCCTAACCCAAAAGAAATGAGGGTTAATGGGGCTAGGGTCAAAATAACCCTCCCATATGTGTGCTGAAAAAAAAGGGGGTTAAAACTTGGGGCTATAGGGCCCAGCCCGCGGGCTGGGGGCTGTTTTGACAGCTCTATTCCTCCACACACAATATTTTATGGGGCCCACACATTTTAAAACAAAAGAAAAAGAAAAAAATATGGCACGCAAAACGAATCTCTATAACATTACACAATCACTTTTCCTACAACATAATAAACATAAAACCCTTTTGCTATACTGTCAAAATAATATTAAAAAGATTTTCAAAATAATATTAAATTAATTAATATAGACCAACTAGTAGAATGTTAGAAATTTTATTTTATGGGCAATATTAATTAATTAGTTTTGTATTTTAATATTAATTGGGTTAATGGATATTCCAATATAAATATTGTAACTAAGCCCATTGCGATCACATTTGATTGGGCTTCTGGCATCTGATATTATTGGGCCTAGTTGGGCAGCAATAGGCTTTAGTGTGACCCTGGTTTTCCATTATGGGTGGACCCATGGGCACAGATGGGCATAGACTCTTCTCTGGGTTATGAGCTAGGTCCTCTCTCTAGCCTATTTATACTGGAGTTAAACTCCATAAGCCATCAAGCTCCCATCGTTGAGGCTGCCTTTATCGAAATAGGTGATAGAGAGGAAGATCTGGCATGTAGTCCCTTCTTTCTTTTGGCTTTGTGATGATCCAATAAGGTACACATAATCCCAATTTTGATTTCATATTGTTTGGTATTTTATAATGATATACATGATTCAAGGTTAAAATATTTCTATGATAATATACTAGGAGGAGATCCGTATCCTCACATTCAATAACCTCAAATATTAAATTATTAAAATTATTAATTAATCCATTATTATAATTATTAAAGATAATAATTCTAGAAGTTAACGATTATCGATTTAACTTAGATTTGCATTAATATATAGTAAATAATTACTATTATTAATTGTTTAAATAAATTGATGGAAAATTGTGTAAATCAATTATAATCAATATAAATATTGTAACTAAGCCTATTGCGATCACATTTGATTGGGCTTCTGGCATCTGATGTTATTGGGCATAGTTGGACAGTAATAGGCTCTTGTGTGACGCTGGTTTTCCATGATGGGTGGACCCATGGGCACAGATGGGCACAGACTCTTCTCTGGGTTATTAGCTAGGTCCTCTCTCTAGCCTATTTATACTGGAGTTAAACTCCATAAGCCATCATGCTCTCATCGCTGAGGCTGCCTTTATCGAAATAGGTGATAGAGAGGAAGATCTGGCATGTAGTCCCTTCTTTCTTTTGGCTTTGTGATGATCCAATAAGGTACGCATAATCCCAATTTTGATTTCATATTGTTTGGTATTTTATAATGATATACATGATTCAAGGTTAAATTTTTTCTATGATAATATACTAGGAGGAGATCCGTATCCTCACATTCAATAACCTCAAATATTAAATTATTAAAATTATTAATTAATACATTATTATAATTGTTAAAGATAATAATTCTAGTAGTTAACGATTATCGATTTAACTTAGATTTGCATTAATATATAGTAAATAATTACTATTATTAATTGTTTAAATCAATTGATGGAAAATTGTGTAAATCAATTATAATAAATTAATAATTTTACACAAAATTTCCTTAAATAGATTTTCATAAAATATCCATTATAGACAGCTGCTACATTAGCAATAAGAAAATCAATTCCTTTAGCAGTGGGAAATTTCAAAATATTCATAAAATATGTTCCACTATTTATAATATTTATTTTCCTCTTGATTTTTAGCGCCAGAAGCAAAATTCCGATCATATGATTGGTCCTCTCTTTCTTCACCTTGTATAAAAATATATCATGTTCATGTTATGTCATCTTTTGTGTCAACATGGATCTGTATAAGATCAAACACCAGTCATTACATACAACAGAAGGCTTTTTAGATTCTAGAGTGAAGATTTTGCATAAGCTTATAACTCTTCCAAATGCAATACAAGAAAAAAAAAGTAAATCAAGATTAAAACTAATTAAACGGATATTACAAAGAAAGATGCAAACATTTTGACAAAATAAAAACCAAGATTTTTTTCAAGAATGACAACCTCTAAAGCTAATTAAAAGGAAACCATACGAATCCACGGGACAGAGCAATACTCTCCAAAAATCCCAGACAGCTTACTCCAAAGAAAAGTAACTGAACTAGAACAATACAAAAATTTAAGAGACAAGCTAGCCACAAGCTCTGAAACAAAGACCAAGAATGCATAAATAGCGTACGTTATGTTTACTTAATCATTCCTAGACAAGACACTGCATCTACATAAAGGACATGTATTGCGAATCGTTAGCCACTTTGTGATGCAATCGCGATGAAACACGTGTGAGCAAGGCAAGCCAATTGCTCTTGACCCAATATCCGTGAGACAAATAGAACAATCTGTGATGGAAGAAGAACGGATATTGCTGCTTTGAATGTTGTGGTTGTAACCCAACTCACCACGAGATCGGACATTGCTATTTAGCATGGTTTCGATGTAACCCAATTCCCTACGAGATCGGCGATTGTTGCTTTGCATGTTATGGTAGTGAGCCAACTCACGAAGATGTCGGATATTGCTTGTTTGTATGTTTTGGTAGTAACCCAACTCACCACGAGAACGGATATTGCTTCTTTGCGTGTTGTGGTTGTAACCCAATTGGGCACCTGATCGGATATTGCTTCTTTGCATGTTTTGGTTGTGACCCAATTGCGCACGAGATTGGATATTGTTTCTTTGCACGTTGTGGTTGTAACCCAATTGCGCACTTCTTTGCACGTCTTGGTTGTAACCCAATTGCGCACGAGAACGGACATTTGTTTCTTTGCATGTTTTGGTTGTTTCCGAATTGCGCACGAGATTGGATATTGCTTATTTGCATGTTGTGGTTGTAACCCAATTGCGCATGAGATTGGACATTGCTTATTTGCATGTTCAGGTTGAATGGATTTAAGCCCAAAACGTCGTCGTCCGTAAGCATCTTCTCACGTTGAGCTTTCAAAACCAGAGTCTCTATTATATACAAAAAGAAAAAAACTAGAGTCACTATTAAGAAAAAAGCAACCATTCTTGGCAAGCAGATGTAAAGAGAGACAAAGAGAGGGAGAGAGAGAGAGATATGTAGACAGAAAGAGAAAGTTTACTTCAGAGGAGATGAAGTGGTATAATTTATAGAATTTGAACCTCACTTGTTATTCTGCATTGATTAGCTGGATTTATTAAATCTAATATTGAAATTTGATTTGATTTGATTTTCATGATAACGATATTCTATTTTTTTTATTACCGTTTTAATTATTACCACTTTTAGGTTTCTTTATTGAAAATTAAATATTTATAAAAAGGAATCCTACTTTGCATTTATTACATGCGCTTATTATATTTATTCTTCACGATTTTTTTCCTTTTTGTTTGTTTTTTTAATTTTAATGACCTTCATTATTTCCTTTAAATGCACATATGAGGTATGCTCCAGCAACATTTATATATATATTTTAGGCAATACTTCAAATGAATTAAGAAAAAAAAAGCTCTTGCAATGGCTGAGGGTGCTCCTCCTCCTTATGGCTTCTGAATATGCTGGCAATACCACTGTTTTACTATTTTGTTCTTTGACTTGTATTTAATTAGCATATAATGGGTAACACATTTTTTAATGGAAAAAAAACATTAGCCACTCCTGCCATAATAGTAAGAGTATGAAATGCCTCCAATTGAGAAGCACAAAAAAACACAAGATTTAATCCAACACGCTACTGGCGCGACATTGGCGCTATCAGCGTGATAACTCATATTTTATTGCACTTATTTGTTACTCTTGGTTAGTATTTTTAGGATTTATTTGAATAAAATAATGATGTTTTGAGTTAATTTACATTTTTAGTTTTTGATTGGGTTTAATTTATTTTCGTCAAAATTTTTCAGCTTTACGTTACTTCTGTATTTTGGCCATATCTCGGTCCACAGTTGTCTGATTGACACGTTTTGCTGAAGTTTTATTTTATTATTAGACTTGTCATTTAAATTAAAACCCCATTACTTAAGTGGCCCAAAGCCAAGTTTTAGTTTTATTTTAATTTATTTGTTATATTTCGTACTTTTGGACAGATTGGCCTATCAGAACTAAACCCTAACCCGATTTGGGTAGGGGTATATGACGGCGGAGTAGGAAACTATTATTCATTCTGAATTTTTGAAATTGAGGATCAAGTACTTTTTCTCTGAAGCGTTCTTCGCGTTCTTTATCTTTTTCTTCTTTTTTTTAATTTTAATCATGTTTATCCTAGCCATGCTAGGCTAAACCCCTTTTAATCAACCTAAGGGGAAGGGATTCCATGGATCTATCTAGAGGATCTGCGATCAATCTCTAACCAGATTCGTTTCTTTAACCTAACTCAAATCAATATCGTGAGATTGTGGATATTCGATTTGAGGTTCGCAATTGCGATTATGGAAAAGGAATAATCATCAGATTTGATGATCCGATTGTTCTCAATTGAAAATAAGGATTTTGATTCAATTGAGATCATTCGTGAATTTGGTAATTTTTATCCAATGAAGGACATCCTAGGATTCCTAACCTTAGGTTGGTTAATTTTAATTACGAAGTTTTAATCCCAGTTCTTATATTCTGTCTTTTATTCAACCGAAATCCAAAACCCCCCTTTTATTTTCTATTTTCATAAGCGATTTTTACCAAATCAATTTCTTTGAGAGACGACTTATGGTTTCCATTTTACTGCAAATTTCTGAACCCTAATTAAAAATAATTTTTAATTTGCGCGAGTTCGTCAGCTCGTGTCAAATTTGGCGCCGTTTCCAGGGAAATGGCATCGGTCTAAATCGTTTTCTGATTCTTGATCTTCTTCTTTTTCTTTAATTTTCATTTCTGTTAAAAAAAATCGAAAAAAATATATTTATTTTTGCGCATCTGTCTTGTTTCTGCGTTTGAACTCATTTTTGGATTTCTGCACCTTTGATTCTGCATCGGAATTTGATTCTGCATACGCGTCTTTTCTCAGTTTTTGCATTTTCTGCATTACGGTTTCCATTTTACTGCGAATTTCTGAACCCTAATTAAAAATAATTTTTAATTTGCGCGAGTTCGTCAGCTCGTGTCAAATTTGGCGCCGTTTCCAGGGAAATGGCATCGGTCTAAATCGTTTTCTGATTCTTGATCATCTTCTTTTTCTTTAATTTTCGTTTCTGTTAAAAAAAAAAACAAAAAAATATATTTATTTTTGCGCATCTGTCTTGTTTCTGCGTTTGAACTCATTTGTGTTTCTGATTCCGATTTCTGCACCTTTGATTCTGCATCGGAATTTGATTCTGCAGACGCGTCTTTTCATAGTTTTTTCATTTTCTGCATTACGGTTTACGTTTTGGGTAGATTTGGGGAAATCGGTAAAACTTCAGTTTGAGAGATTGGTTCCGGGAGTTCTATTCCCAATGGAATTCGACCATCTAAGTATAAGTCACACCCTACAAGGGTGTGAGGTGACCCTTAATTTTGCCAAATTCTGTCGTTCACTAACCCGTTATGCTGCTTCTTTGTCGTTTCAGGACGTATCGGGTATTTTTGCTATTGTTCAACTTGCTTCGATTGACCTGAAATCTGGTGACGTGAAGGAGGAGATCCTTATCCTCATATTCAATCTCCTTAAATATTAAATTATTAAAATTATTAATTAATACATTATTATAATTATTAAAGATAATAATTCTAGTAGTTAACGATTATCGATTTAACTTAGATTTGTATTAATATATTGTAAATAATTACTATTATTAATTGTTTAAATCAATTGATGAAAAATTGTGTAAATCAAACATAAACAATTAATAATTTTACACAAAATTTCCTTAAATAGATTTCCATAAAATATCCATTATAAACAATATCTCTAGACAGCTGGCTACATTAGCAATAAGAAAATCAATTCCTTTAGCAGTGGGAAATTTCAAAATATTCATAAAATATGTTCCACTTTTTATAAAATTTATTTTCCTCTAGTTTTTTAGCGCAAGAAGCAAAAATCCGATCATATGATTGGTCCTCTATTTCTTCACCTTGTATACAAATATATCATGTTCATGTTATGTCATCTTTTGTGTCAACATGGATATGTATAAGATCAAACACCAGTCGTTACATACAACATAAGCCTTTTTAGATTCTAGAGTGAAGATTTTGCATAAGCTTATAACTCTTCCAAATGCAATACAAGAAAAAAAAAGTAAATCAAGATTAAAAATAATTAAACGGATATTACAAAGAAAGATGCAAACATTTTGACAAAAGAAAAACCAAGTTTTTTTACAAGAACGACAACCTCTAAAGCTAATTAAAAGGAAACCATACGAATCCACGGGACAGAGCAATACTCTCCGAAAATCCCAGACAGCTTACTCCAAAGAAAAGTAACTGAACTAGAACAATACAAAAAATTAAGAGACAAGCTAGCCACAAGCTCTGAAACTAAGACCAAGAATGCAAAAACAGCGTACGTTATGTTTACTTAATCATTCCTAGACAAGACACTGCATCTACATAAAGGACATGTATTACGAATCGTGAGCCACTTTGTGATGCAATCCCGATGAAACACGTGTGAGCAAGGCAAGCCAATAGCTCTCGACCCAATCTCCGTGAGACAAATAGAACAATCTGTGATGGAAGAAGACTCTGCTTCAATCGTGACTTTTTCAAGATTTTGAAAAGATTCTTGTGTTGTGGACTGATCCAGCCCGGCCCGTTAGGCCCTCGCCCGCCCGGGCCAGTGCCAAAAAGCCCGCATATCAAACAGCCCGCACGGGCCAAAAAATCATATAACCCCACGGGTTAGGGCCAGCCCGCGGGCCAAAAATCAACTCTATTTTACCAACACTTTTAAGAGTAAAATGCAAAAGTATTCCTAATGGTTCTGTTGAATTTGGCGGAACCTGAAATGCAAAAGTATTCATATATTATCAAGCAGTGATCAAGACTGTTCATTAGTCATATATTATCAAACAGAAATTGAAAAGGCTTAGTCATCTACTTTTAGTACCATGTCTATATTTTCATAGTAAAATGTAAATTAAGGAGTTTGATTCCCCCACAAAAATACCCGACATCCAACATCCCCAAGTCCCAAAATCCGCTCACCATCAGTTACAACAATAACTTGAATACTCCTCTCAGGCCAGTTTTTTAAAACCTCAAGGACTTTCCCCCTGCAAAAGGCCAAAAGCTATATAACCCTCCAACAAATGTAGTCCAAAATTGCATAGAAATACAGGGAAAAAAATGATAATTAAATTGCATACATATATAGTCCAAAATTAGCTCAACCATTCATGTCCAACTAGCAATTAAAGAGGTTAAACTTCAACTGCAGCTACAATATCAACTAAAATGATACACACACACACACACAACACAACACAAGGAATTAATTACCCCGATTATCAGCGAAATTGGAATGATAATGCAACCTAGTGGCCTCAACCATCTTGGTAACTTCTTGTGCACTCTCTAAAGCCTTCAAAAAATGATCATCAAGGAAAGTGAGAATCTGCATCAGAGTAACACTTGGAACAACCTTAATTGCTCTTCTAAACTCAGCAGGTGCTGTCTTTGAATGTTCAATATGCTTTGCCTCTGTTATCTCATCTAGCTCTTGCACATTTTCCAGAACTTTCTCTAGTGTTTTAGGCTCCTCCACCTCATGACCTCCATCACCGTCAACATTATCACCTTCACCTTCCTCATTCTCATTCCCACTCTCAATCTCATCTTCCTCACTCAAAGAAGGTCGTGGCATGTTCTCTACCATGAATTAAATTGCAAGTGATCATGTTGTATCATTATCCTCACTCAAAAAATGGTTGAGATAATTAAATTGCATACATATATACAAAAGCTATATATCATGTTGTATCATTATCCTCAAAAAATGGTTGAGGATAATTAAATTGCATACATATATACAAAAGCTATATATCATGTTGTATCATTATCCTTACTCAAAAAATGGTTGAGAACTTAAGATAATTAAATTGCATACATATATACAAAAGCTATATATCATGTTGTATCATTATCCTTTACTCCACATAGATAGTGTTCTTCTATTTGGACAGCTTCAGTTTGTCTTAGAAAGCCACATTGTAAACAAATCCTATTACATTTACAGTACTAACAGAACCCACAAAAAATGTCAGAAATATCAATGCATCCAGATCATAAAAACCCATATTCACAACCACTAAATTTATAAATTCCAACAACCTAAAAATCACTGAACCTTAATTAAAATATGGCACGCAAAACGAATCTCTATAACATTACACAATCGCTTTTTCTACAACATAATAAACATAAAACCCTTTTGCTATACTGTCAAAATAATATTAAAATGATTTTCAAAATAATATTAAATTAATTAATATATACCAACTGGTAGAATGTTAGAAATTTTATTTCATGGGCAATATTAATTAATTAGTTTTGTGTTTTAATATTAATTGGGTTAATAGATATTCCAATATAAATATTGTAACTAAGCCCATTGCGGTCACATTTGATTGGGCTTCTGGCATCTGATGTTATTGGGCCTAGTTGGGCAGCAATAGGCTTTAGTGTGACCCTGGTTTTCCATGATGGGTGGACCCATGGGCACAGACTCTTCTCTGGGTTATGAGCTAGGTCCTCTCTCTAGCCTATTTATACTGGAGTTAAACTCCATAAGCCATCAAGCTCCCATCGCTGAGGCTGCCTTTATCGAAATAGGTGATAGAGAGGAGATATGGCATGTAGTCCCTTCTTTCTTTTGGCTTTGTGATGATCCAATAAGGTACACATAATCCCAATTTTGATTTCATATTGTTTGGTATTTTATAATGATATACATGATTCAAGGTTAAAATATTTCTATGATAATATACTAGGAGGAGATCCTGTATCCTCGAATTCAATAACCTCAAATATTAAATTATTAAAATTATTAATTAATCCATTATTATAATTATCAAAGATAATAATTCTAGTAGTTAACGATTATCGATTTAACTTAGATTTGCATTAATATATAGTACATAATTACTATTAATAATTGTTTAAATCAATTGATGGAAAATTGTGTAAATCAATTATAATATCTGATGTTATTGGGCATAGTTGGACAGTAATAGGCTCTTGTGTGACCCTGGTTTTCCATGATGGGTGGACCCATGGGCACAGACTTCTTCTCTGGGTTATTAGCTAGG